>WOXC01009512.1:600000-755133 GCA_011680675.1 Gymnobelideus leadbeateri | reverse complement strand
AAAGAAGGGACCAAGCTATCAGTCTTTGCAGATGATATGATGATATACTTAGAGAATCCTAGAGAATCAAGTAAAAAACTACTTGAGAGAATAAATAAATTTGGCTAAGTTGCAGGATATAAAGTGAACCCACATAAATCCTTGGCATTCCTATATATCTCTAATGAAATTCAACAGCAAGAGATAGAAAAAGAAATCCTATTTAAAGTTTTTGTAGACATTATACAATATTTGGGAATCTACCTGCCAAAACAAACCCAGGAGGTCCTATATGATCACAACTACAAAACAGTTCTCACACAAATAAAGTCAGATACAACTAATTGGAAAAATTTCAATTGCTCATTGCTGGGTTGAGCTAATATAGTAAAAATGACAATTTTACCCAAATTAAATTATATATTTAGTGTCATACCAATCAATTTACCAAAAAACTACTTTATAGAGCTAGAGAAAATACTAACAGAATTTATTTGGAAGAAAAACGGTCTAGAATATCAAGGGAATTAATGAAAAGAAATGCTAGGGAAGATGGACTAGCTATACCAGATTTTAATCTGTATTATACAGCAGCAGTCATCAAAATTACTTGGTACTGGCTGAGGAATAGAGTAGTGGATCAATAGAATAGATTGGGTGCACAAATTCAGCAATCAATTAATATAGTAATCTATTGTTTGATAAACCCTAAGACCCCAGTTTTTGAGATAAGAACACACTATTTGATAAAAACTTCTGGGAAAACTGGAATATAGCATGGCAGAAACTGAGCATAGACCATAATATAACACCCTATACCAAAATCAAGTCTAAATGGGTGCATGATCTAAGCATAAAGATGGTACTGTAAGCAATCTGGGAGAACAAGAAATAGTGTACCTGTCAGATTTGTGGAGAGGGAAAGACTTTATGCCCAAGAAAGAATTAAAGAACATTATAAAATGCAAAATGGATCATTTTGATTACATTAAATTGAAAAGCTTTTGTACAAACAAAGCCAATGTAACCAAGATCAATAGGGAGGTAGGAAATTGGGGAAGAATATTTACAACCTATGTTTCAGATAAAGGACTCATTTCTAAAATATACAGAGAACTGAGTCAAATCTATAAGAATACAAATCACTCCCCAATTGATAAATGGTCAAAGGATATGAACAGGCAGTTTTCAGAGAAAGAAATTAAAGATATCTAAAAGCATATGAAGAAATGCTCTAAATCACTATTGATTAGAGAAATGCAAATCAAAACAACTCTGAGGTACCACATCTCATCAGTCAGATTGGCTAAGATGACAAAACCAGAAAATGACAAATGCTGGAGAGGATGTGGGCAAATTGGAACACTAATGAATTGCTGGTGGAGTTGTGAACTCATCCAACCATTCTGGAGAGCAATCTGGAATTATGCCCAAAGGGCTATAAATAATTTCATACCCTTTGACCCAGCAATACCACTTCTAGGGTTATATCCCAAAGAGATCATAGAATGGTAGCAAGATCCATATGTACAAAAATATTTATAGCAGCTCTCTTCGTGGTTGCAAAGAATTGGAAATTAAAGGGGTACCCATCAATTGGGGAATGGCTAAACAAGTTGTGGTATATGCATGTAATGGAATACCATTGTGCTATAAGAAATGAGGAGGAGACGGTTTTCATATTTACCTGGAGAGGCTTATACAAACTGATGCTGAGTGAGAAGAGTAGAACCAGGAGAAATTTGTATACAATCACAGATACAACATATGTGTGATGACCAACTATGACAAACTGGACTCTTCTCATCAATGCAGTGATATAAGTCAATCCCAAAAGACTCATGAAGGAGAGAGATGCCTACATCCAGAGAAATAACTAGAAAGAAGTGAGTTTGAATCCTGATGGAAGCAAACTACTTGATCTTTTTCTTTTCATTGTTTGGTTTTATTTCCTCTTTACCATTTTTCATTCTATCTAGTATAACCTGCCTTTGTAACCTGACTAATGTCAAATGTGAAAGTATTTGCAGATCCTATACTGGATTGTATGCTGTCATGGGGGGGGGCGGGGGAGGGAAGGAAAATTTTAACTCAAAGAATTATGGAATTGAATCTTGTAAACTAAAAGTAAACAAACAAATTAATAAAGACAAAAAAACAAAGTCTGGAAACCACCACAGCTGCCATTGATTCATTCTCCTGAATTCTACTCCGGCTGGTCTGTGCTTCAGGTCTGTGATGACCCATTTGGGACTGTGCTCTGCTTCCAGCCCAGTGCGATAGACCCTTCTTGTCAGCCTGACAGGTTGAATTCAGTGGGAGATTTGTTTCTCTCTGCTACTTTGTGAGTTCTGTAGCTCTAAAATTTGTGTAGAACCTTTTTTTACAGGTTTTAGAGGTATTTGGAGTGGAAGATCAAGCAAGTTCCTGCTTTTACTCCACCATCTTCCTCAGAGGTGTTCTATAAATCACTATTGATTAGAGAAATGTGTAGTAAAACTGAGGTACCACTTCACATATTTTGTATTGGCTGATATGACCAAAAAAGTTGACAAATGTTAAAGGGGATGTGGAAAAATAGGGATACTAATGCACTGATGGTAGAGTTGTGAATTGATTCAACCAATCTGGAGAGTAATTTGGAAATATGCCCAAGAAGCTATAAAACTGTACATATACTCTGACTAATAAATATCACTATAAGGTCTATATTCCAAAGAGATTATTAAATAGTAAAAGTATTTTTATATGCAAAAATATTTAGAGCAGCTTTTTTGTTGTGACAAAGATTGGAAATTGAGGGGATGCTCATCAAATGGATAATGACTGAACAAGTTGTAGTACATGATTTTGATGGAATTCTATCAGGTTATAAGAAACTGCAAGGAGGATAAGTTCAAAAAAACCTGGAAAGATTCATATAAACTGATGCAAAGTGAAGCAAACATAAAAAGAATATTGTACACTGTAATAGCAATGATGAATAATTGTGAATGACTTGGCTATTCTCAGTAATATAATGATAGAAGACAATTCCTGAAGCACTTGTGATGAAAAATGCTCTCTACCTCCATAGAAAGAACAGATGGAATATAAATGCCAATCAAATCATACCTTTTTTAAAACAGAAATTTTTGGTCTATTTTCTTTTTTAACATGGTTAATATGGAAATATGTTTTGCATGATTGAGCATGCATAATCCATATCAAATTGCTTGCTTTGACAATGAGGGGGAAGGACAGGAAAGAAGAGAATGTGGAATTCAATTTTAAAAAATGAATGTTAAAAATTGTTTTTATATGGAATTGAAAAATATATAAAATTTAAATATAAAGAACTGGAGATAGTATAAGTAAATAAAGATATGTTCTTTATCTAGTCTTAATGGGGGAAAGAGTGCTGCAATTAAGGAGCAAATATTCCATTGTAACTCTTTGTGTTACTACTTGAACTAAATATCATTTGTTATGAATTTAGTCCTGCAGCATAGAAGGTGCTCTCTAGAAAACTATGATTTGGAGAAGATTCTGACCTACAAAATACCTGGAACCTGGGATAGGAAACTGAGAGGGGCCAATCAGACTATACCAATATCAATGTTAAAACTCAGCCAAGTATTTATGAAGTGCCTGTAGCAGCAAGCACCCCAACATCCCCAAGGTGGCTGCCAACACAGGTTCTTAGATTTGCTTTTCTAAAAAAAAGCAACTCAAAATGGGTTAAGAAGCTTACTTTAATCAATCAAACAAAGTAAGAAGCTTACTTTAATCAATTGTTTACCTAATTCAGGGGGAAAAGGTCAGCACCCCGAACTTCAAAGTATACAGACAGAACTTACAAGATAGAGAAACAAACAGATCAAGCAGACAGGCTTCCAAACTGCCCAACCATTACATCAATACCAAATCACAGTTACCAGAGAGGGAGGCATCAACATCTGGGTTTTCAAAGCCCGGGGGGCTCTCAAAAGCTTCCCAGAGTCTCATCTGGTGGAATCACACAGCACTTCTCAAAGTGAGCCCCGAAGCAAAGCCTCACATCAGGGATTATATAGCCTTCTCCTGGGTCAGAGAATGTAACAACCCTCCTGACCCACAGCCCAATCATACAGCATCAAGGTGTGGGCATTCCTGAAAACCAAGCCTCCTGCCACAGGCTCCATGTGACCACATTCAGCCTATTAGAGGGCAGAGTATATTTTCAAATCAAGGAAGGTTCTCAGAGTCTCTTAAGCCTATCAAAGGGCCTAGGGGCAGGGAAGATCTTTAAATTTGCATTTCCATTACAGTGCCCATACTAAGTGCTGTGCTATTTTTATTTAAAAATGAAAATTAAACCATTTCCTGTTAGTCTGGAGCACTTCACTATGTACAAGAGTTATGACAAAAGTGCATAACACATATATATATATATACATCTGTATATCTCAGATCTTAATGACATCAGCCCCAAATGCTCCAGAGAGTTCTGGGTGGTATTTTATTTTTTACTAGACCATCACCCATTCAGCCATTTTTACAAAAATAATACGTATTCATAGAAGGTAGAATATGAAAAAAGCAAAGGAAAAATTAAGTTGGGAGGGCTAGAAAAGAATTTGAGAAAGTAAAGATCATTTTTAATTTAAGAGGAAAATCTCATAATTAACACTATATGGCTTTCTAAAATGAAGCACTGTACAACTTTAAATTCTACATAGATAAAAGCATATTGAAACTTCTTTTTTTCCAGTTTTGTATCTACTTTCTAGAAAACAATATATATTTAATGTTGCAGGAGCCTATTGAGTATGCCACCCAAGCCTAATGATTAACAAACAATGAAGACTGAACTGATTTACTCTGAACTTAATTAGAAGAGCCTGAATCCTTGTTTGAAACCATTATTTTAATGTAATTGCAAATATTTTCCCACATGCACATTGACTTAATTTAATAAAGGTTTGAGGTTCCTCTTTAAATCAAGTGAGGGAAAGCATTCCTTCCCTTCCTTTAAATGGAGTTTCTAACTCCTTCTATTATAAAAATCAGAGTTGTTTCTAGGTAGTATAACTTGTTCTTTTCTATGTCATCATTTATTTAAAAATAGGAATTGACCTTCTGAATTATAGCAATTTGTGGTTATTTTATTGTCTAGAATATTGATGAAGGGAGGGGGCTGGTCAACTTAATGAGGTCGAACGAATGAGAGCAATTTGGGAAATCTAATTGCCTCTCTCTGTGTAATATGTGGCAATTCTCATCGACAAACTTGTTGAGAAGATTTCATATATTTCCTGGGCCAGGGTACTTGCCAGCCCATTCACACCTTATCCTAATAGAATTCATACTGAGGATTACATAGATTTAGAGCTGGAAGGAGCTTTAGAAACCATATTAGTGCTACCACTTCATTTTATAAATAAGGAAACTGAGGCCTATAGAAGTTAAGTCATTTGCCCGATTACATAGATAGTCAATTACTGTGTTGAAAATTGAGCCCATGTCTTTTATTACAAATCCAATACATTTCACTATTCACTAACCATCATTTTCAAAAAATATTTAAGTGGTGAGATCCATCAAATTTCTTTCTTTTGAATACCCTCTTCTCTATTACTTTTCATATCTACTAACTTAGGTTTAAGTAGTTGGTGAACTTCCTTTTATGATCTTCCAAACAGGAAGAGGAGAAAAGAGGAGAAGAGAGGAGAGGAGGGGTTGGGAGGGGGGGAGGGGAGGGGAGGGAAGAGAGGGAGGAGAGGGGAGAAGAGGGGAGAAGAGGGGAGGGGAGGGGAGGGAAGGAGAGGGAAAGGAGGGAAGGGGAGGAGGGGGAGGGAAGGGGAGGGGAGGAGAGGGGAGGAGAAGGGTGGGGAGGGGAGGGGAAGCAGGAGAGGGATGAGAGGGGAGAAGACAGGAGGGGAAGGGAGGGGAAGGGAAGAGAGGGAGGGGAGGAGAGGGAAAGGGAGGGGAGGGGAAGGGAGGGGAGAAGAGGAGAGGAGAGGAGGGGAGAGGAGATGAATACAGAATTCCATGTTCTACAGAGCAATCTTGTCAGACACTTAATCATAAAAACAAAGAATTTTCAGAATTAGAAAGAATATCAGCAGTCAAGTAATCTAATTTTTACTCAAAAACCTATCCCCACTAAAGCCACTAAAGCTTAGCTGACAGGGGGTCAATTGTTCTCTTGCAGAACACTTAAAAAGTGGAAAACTCATTAACTCAAAACTTTTCCCCTATTATATACTTTCAAGTGTTAGGTTTATTTTTTATTTCATCAAGCCTAATTTGTTCCTTTGCAACATCTCACCCATTGTTTCTAGTTCTATCCTCTAGGATTAAAAGGAATAATTCTTACCCTCTTTAGAATAACAATTACTCAATGCTAATTTAATCTGTATTTTCTATGATATGGCAACTCCCTTTAATATTGTCATTTGAAATATTAATGCCTTCTCATCCAAGGCATCTCTTGTCAGTGTTCTTGTACAGGTCTCAAAGAAGGCGGCGGGGGAACCAACAGGCTTTCTTCATTTTTACCCAATAGTAGGAGAATGAATTTGGCTTTTCAACTATCCAACTCTTACTTATCTGTGCCACATGTTTAGCTAATTCTATCTTCATATGATAGGATTCCTTGATAAAAATCTTTTAGTCTTAATTTTTTCTTTTAAATTCCTCACTGACTATATGTTGCAACCTGCTCATATCCACCATGTGCTTCTCCATTTTCCCTTATGGGATATTTATTTTGTAATGCTTTAAATACTTGGATCAAAGATTCATTTAATTAGTTAACAATGAAACAATAAGATCTTGGTCATTATTGAATAGCAATTGTAAAAATTTTCCTATTTCCTACCAAAAACCCTTTGATTCATGTATAGATAATTTTCATAAAGGGCAATAGTAAATGTTTTATTAGTCATGATTTTAATTATTAATAAATTCTTTGATTTTTTTCTGTGCCTCTCGTATATTCTACATTCTTTCAGATATACTATACATTAATCCTTAATAACCCTCACAATTATGTCATCCACATGGAAACATTAAAATAACCATAACTGGCTAGCAGTTTATGAATATAATATGAATGTGTTTGGGGAAATGCATAGTTAATTAAAGAATGTGATACATATGCTTATACATATACTTTGTTTCTATTTTTTGTCATAAAGATACATCTTTCATTGAAATGTTTTGCTACCAAGATTCCAAACATATGGTCTTTTTGCTAGGAAAAAAGGTAAGAAAATAAAATATAAAACTGTTTGATACATACCATGATTGACTAAGAATATTTGTCACTGCTGTTGTTTCAGGTTAGAGAAACAAAAGCAACCAGATGGCAGAGAATTTGAAAGAGTATTGCATAATAAATTTTAACTGATTTTGAACTGATATATGTGTCATGTAATAATAACATTGCTGCTACTAACCTCAGCATAACATCAGAGGTAGATGATTGCTATGTAAGAAAATTCTGCTTTGCAGTTATCTCATAAATATCTGTTTTTCTCCCAAACTGATAAAGCATTTGAAGGCAGATACAAAGTCTGCAGTTTCCTTTGAAACTCCATTTCCCTTTCCTAGGCATTCCTAATGTACTTATTTTTACATGCTGGGCCCTCAAAGTTTTATTGCTTGGCCACCTATATAAATAACAATGTAAACAAGAAACACACACTGACCTTCTAGTTTCTGTAGGACCTGTGTAAAGGTACTTAGGACTGTGGAGAAGAGCTTAGGATCATGAAGTACAGGTATTCCAAAATGCTTTTATGCGGTTTAGGATCCTAGCCTGGAAGATATTGGGATATTCATTCTTCCCAAATTGTTAACATAGGAAAAAGCCTTGAAAAGACTAAACAAACTTTTCTGAGATTTTCCAGGTCACAGAATTAAAACCTGCCAGAAGTGGAACATCAAGGTACTGACCTTTATTCTTTTGGTGGTGAAGTCTAGGAAAGTAAAGTGAAGGGTTCATGGAGGCTAGGAGAAGACACCAGATGATCCTTCTGCTGAAAGATATCACTCTTAACAGATTTGCCAAATATCAATTCATTTGGGTTAACAAAGTCTTCTGTTAAAATAAGCCTTGTTTTAAGTACTTTTAAAAAAGATAATCACATTGGTCTCAGTCCCACCTCCACATGCCATTTGCCTCATTCATTCCATTTTGTCAAATGGAAATGTGATTGAGGACAGGAAGGATAGATAGTGTTTGCAATTTGGGAGCACGAAGTAGTTGAAGGAAAGTCTTTGAAATAGAATACTGTGAGGGTAGAGGTTAAAGGATTATAAACATATGCCATAGATAAACATTTACCATTTTAGGTCACTAGCCTGCCTCAAACAGCACGTAGTATGTTGTGACTTTAAGGTAGTGATTTATTTATTTAGAGCAATGTAGAGGTGAGGGGGACAAGGGAAAAAGTATTTTTACAATGAAAAGAAAATTCTATCAATAATTAAAGGAATGAATGTTTTAATAAAAACTATCCAAAATGTGTATATAAAGAAATAACTTTCAAATTAGATGAGCAGTTTAATATAGACAATGAACTGTGGCACAAATGTAAAGACTCATATTTCTCTGTGAACAATATTTAATGATACTTCACTTTTATGTGAACAGTTTTATGCTTTGAAGAAGCAAAGAAACAATTACTAAAATAATGCAAATATATGAATATAAAGTTTCAAGGACAAAGATGAGATGTTATGCTATAGACTAAATGAGATCAAAATTTTATGGCTACAGGGGCCTATTGTACTTGAATGCATTTGCAAAAATTTTATGATCAAATAGGATATATTTTATTTTCTTTTTTTTTTTTTTTTTTTTTTTGGAGGGCAATTGGGGTTAAGTAACTTGCCCAAGGTCACACGGCTAGGTTTTTATTTGTGTGTGCATTAAGTGTCTGAGGTCGGATCTGAACTCAGTTCCTTCTGACTCCAGGGCCGACGCTCTACTCACTGCGCCACCTAGCCGCCCCCAAATAGGATATATTTTAATAAGAAATACACAAATATTTGGAGATTTAAGACTAATTAAAAGAAGAATATTGATTTCATTGTGGGGACTTGGGGAATTGCTACATTTTAAGTGAAAGATGAGTCACTCATAATTAGGAATCTCTCACTTAAGTCACTAAAAAAAGAGGAACTTAGAGAACTCTAATATAGAAACATAAAGGAAAATATTGAAGACATAGCAAGGTCCAGAAAAGGTGCTCTCTCAGAGTTATAACATAGGATTGAGTGAACAATGACTCTGAGATAATATATTCTTGATGAGAGAGAGAGAGAAAGAGAGACAGAAACACATAGAGATACAGAGAGAAACAGACAGAGACAGAGACAGAATGAGAATTTAATTGGCCAATGGTTTCAGGGCCACTGAGAGTTACAATAGAGAGTTCAGGCTTCTCCTAAATGTCCCTTGTTCTCTGCTATCCCCTGGGGAAGCTAGGGGAAAGAAAGCAGAACGATTTTCCTGTGGTATAGATTTGTAGGTCTCTGCTTAAAGATATTGAATGTACTTGTAGAATAGTATAGCCCAGGTTTATGGATGAGTTATGCTACATTATATTATTTATGATTTTGCTTTAATATATGAGTATCTATGATGCTATTATTATTATGATTAAGACTTTTAAAAATCAATATTATAAGTGGCTAATCCATGTGAATATCATATGGTGGGAAAGTATGTTACATTGCAAGTGTCTACTTGCCTAAATAGAAATGCACTGGTGGAACTCAAAAGTTAGAATGTTGAGTGGGAGGAGAATATTTCCCCTCAAGAGGATTATCCCTAAAATCCTAAAATACTTGAGTGTAACCTCGTGGTAATAGGTCTGGGATGTAAACCTACTAATAGGACAGGTTGAAGTAGCAAATCAGGCTAGAAAGCTCTACTCTCCTAAGTGAGAGGTGAGAGGACCCTACATAGCATGAGGCAATTCATCCCAACTCATGACCATTCCATTGATGTTTCATGTGTCTGACTGGTCCTTAGGGTAACAGTTAGGGAATAGGAAAGAGTCTTATGTCACTCCTTACAAATGTGTAGACTGATAGGGAAGTGAAAAAGCATATACCAATAAGCATCATATACCTTGATTCTTTCTCTTTTCTTCATCCTTTTATACATTCATGCTTTCCCTCATTCGTTCATGCAACATTTATTGAATATTTTTCATGTACTATGCTATAGGAGGAAAATGCAAAGCTATATAAGAATATATGTCCACAACTTAAAATTGCTTTAAATCTAGCAGGGTACAACCATTTTTAATCTAATGTAATCAAAATTATCCATTTTATACTTGATATATTTTATTTATTCAAAATTGTCTGATAATTATTATATTCCATGTTCTTCAATTTTTCTTGTGACATCTCTTGCTATATCTAGACCATGTATCCATATTTTTTTTCCAAATACTTTATTAACTTCTGGTTTACAATTCATTTATGCCAGATTTTGAGTTACAATTTTTTCCCCATTTTTCCCCTACCCACCACCACAGCATAGCAGTTCCACAGGATATCCCCTCATCCAATCTGCTCTCTCACATATTTTCTCCCATACCCCCTTCAAATTTTCTAGTAGGACAAGGTGAATCTCGGTGCCTGAATGCCTGTATATCTTATTTCCCAATTATATGGAAAATAGTATTAATAATAGTATTTATATATCTTTAAAACATTTGATTTTAAAACTCCGATTTCCAGGTTCATTCGTTTCCTCCCTTATCACCTACTCTTCCTGGGAAGATAAGCAATTCAGTATATATTGTACATATATAGCTATGCAAAACATTACCAGAATAAATATATTGTAAAAGACTGACTATATTTCCCTCCCTTCAGTACTTTGATCCTGTCCCTTTTCTAAAGTGGGTGCTTCTAAATTCCTTCCCCCCAGACTGCCCAACCCTCCATCATCCCTGCTCTCATCCCCTTCCCCTCTACTCTCTTGTAGGGTGAGATACCCTGTTTAGTATGTATATCATTCTCTCCCTGAGCTAAGTTCAATGAGAATAAGGTTTTGCCTTTTTGCTTTCCTGTTCTTCCCCTCCCTTGCAACCATTTTCCCTTGCCTCTTCTATAAGAGATAGTTTACCCCAATCTGTTGCTCCCCATCTCCTCTAGCCACATTCCTCTCTCATCTCTTAATTTCACGCTTAAACAAAATAAACAGAAAAATTCAACATTAGACTCCTATTGTGGGTGCAAAGAGGATCAAAGCATGGTACAGGAGGAGGACTGTGAGGTCAGAAATCCTGCAACAAAAGCCCCAAATGAAAATATGAGTGGGTTACAGGCCATAGAGACCTTAAGAAGCAGATAAGAGGAGTGGGGGAAAATTGGGAAGAGAAATGAGAAGGATGCAAGAAAAGTGTGAAATGAGAGTCAACAGCCTAAGGGAAGTAACACCTTAAAAAATAGACTAACTCAAATGGCAAAAGAGGGTCAAAAAGCCAATGAGGAGAAGAATGCCTTTAAAAGTCGAATTTGCCAGATGGAAAAAGAATCTCAAAAGCTCACTGAGGAGATTCATTCCTTCAGAATTAGACTGGAGCAAATGGAAGCTAATGACTTTATGAGAAATCAAGAAGCTGTTAAGCAGATCCAAACAAATGAAAGAATAGAAGACAATGTGAAATATCTCATGGGAAAAACCACTGACCTGGAAAATAGATCCAGGAGAGACAATCTAAAAATTATTGGACTACCTGAAAGCCATGATCAAAGAAAGAACCTAGAAATCATCCTTCAAGAAATTCTCAAGGAAAATTGCCCTGATATTTTAGACCCAGAGGGAGAAATAAAGGTTGAAAGAATCCACAGCTCACCTCCTGAAAAAGATCCCAAAAAGAAAACTCCTAGGAATTTTATAGCCAGGTTCCAGAATTCCCAGATCAAGGAGAAAATACTATAAGCAGCCAGGAAGAAACAATTTCAATATTGTGGAAATACAATCAGAATAGCACAGAACTTGGCAGCTTCTACACTGAGGGATTGAATGGCATGGAGCATGATATTCCACAGGTCAAAGGACTGGGATTAAAATGAAGAATCACCTACCCAGCAAAATTGAGTATCATGTTTCAGGGGAAAATATGCATTCTTGAGGAAAAAACCAGAGTTTTATAGAAAATTTGACATTCATATACAAGAAGCAAGAGATGCTTGAGAAGGTAAACGGGGAAGAGAAATCACTATGAACTTATCAAAGTTGAACTATTTACATTCCTATTGGGAAAAACAATAACTGTAACTGATGAAACTTTTCTCAGTATGAAAATAGTTGAAGAAGGGTATATGGGCATATGAATACATATTGGAATGTGTGTATATATGTTTTCAGGTATACATAGAGGGCACAGGTCAAATTTGGTGGGAAGGGATGATACTTAAAAGGTGAGGTTAAGAGGTGAGAGAGTATTGTGGTAATGGGGAATGGGGAGAGACAATGGGGTGAACTGTCTTGTGTAGAGGAGGCAGGGGAAGGTGGTTGCAGGGGGGCAAGGAACAGGAATGCAAAAAGGCAAAACCTTATTCTCATTGAATTTGGACCAGGGAGAGAATGACATGCATACTAAATAGGGTGTCCCACCCTACAGGAGCATGGGGAGGGGGGAGGAGGACGGGAGGGCAGGCTGTGGGGGAGAGAAGTTGGAAGCACCCACTTTTGAAAAGGGACAGGATCAAGGTGGGTAGTGGACCAGGTGGAAGTTGGGATGGGAGGGAGGGAAATATAGTCAATCTTTTACAATATATCTACTATGATAATGTTTTGCATAGCTACACATGTATAGCATATACTGAATTGATTATCTTGCTTTTAAAATCAAATTTTTAAAAAATATATATAAGTACTATGATTAATACTATTTTGCATATCATTGGGAGATAAGATGTGCATGCCATGGGGGTTTACCTTGCCCTACTGGAAAAATCAAAGGGGGTATGGGAGAAGAGGTGGGGGAGAGAGCAGATTGGATGAGGGCATATCCTGTATGACTGTTATTCTGGGGAGGTGGGTAGGAGAAAAATGGGGAAAAAATTGTAACTCAAAACCTGATGGAAATGAATGATGTAAACCAGAAGTTAATAAAGCATTTGGAAAAAGAAAAGAAAAGAAAAGAAAAAATTTGTTGAGTGCTCCTATGTTGAGGAAGGGAAGTGAAGAAATATTTATTAAGGATGTACTATGGCTCTAGCTGGAAGCTAAGTGTCGCAGTGGATAGAGCACTGTGCCTACAGGCAAAAAGACTCATCTTCCTGAGTTCAGATCTGGCCTCAGATACTTACCCTCTTTGCCTTAGTTCCTTATCTGTAAAATGAATTGGAGAAGGAAACGGCAAACCATTGCCATGTCTTCCGCGTAGTCACGTAGAGTTTGACACAACTAAGATGACTAAATAGCAATAAACTATGTGCCAGGTGCTGTGCTAAGTGATTTTAAAACATTATCTCATCTGATTCTCACAACACCACCAGAAGGTGGGTACTATCATCATACTCATTTTACAGTTGAGGAAATCAAGGCTGACAGTGGTCAAGTCACTTACCAGGTTCACACAGCTTATATCTGAGGACAGATATGAACTCAGGTCTTCCTGACTCCAGACATAATACACTATCCACTTTACCATCTCGCTGCCCAAACACTATGCCAGGCTTTGTGAATGGAGTCAATAGCTGAATATGAAATTTACATTCCATTGCAGGTAAATATGTATACATATAAGTCAAGACAAAATATGCACAAAGTAGATATAATTACTGGAATAGTGAATGCCATTAACAACTAGGAAGATCAGGAAAGTCCCCATATAAAGGTGGCAAATGAGTTAACCTTTATGGAAATCTAGGGATTTTAGGAGTTAATAGTGAAAAGGGAGTGCATGCCAGGCAAGGGAGATAGCTTGGGTAAGAACAGAGAGACAAAAATAGGAATATGCATACAAGGAATATTAAATAGATGGGTTTGGCTTGAGTACAAAGTGTGAGGAGGAGATTAATGTGTAATCAGCCTGGCAGGGGAGGCTGCAGCCAGACTGTGATCACTGGTATCCTTTTGAAATGCTCACAAACCATCCCTTTAATAAAATAGTCTAGAATTTTGCCAAGAATCAAGAGTCAATTTCACTGGCATATATTTAGTACCTAGTGAGGCTGGAATATTCAATCCAGATTTTCTGTCTACCAATCTACTGCTCTTTCCATCACTATACTGCCTCCCCAAAAGAACTAAGAAAGTGTCAGGTTATATAATGACAAAATCAGGATTGCTTAAAATAAAATTTAACAAAAATATTGGAAGCTGCCACATCTGTTGACATTCTGGTCCTGAATTATGCCAGATCATACCTGACAGGTTTCAAAATATATTTTTACAGTAAGGTGCAGAACTAAAAAATGTCATGACTAACCTTAGTACTTTGAGAGTGTGGGTATGTCAAGGCTCATTAGAAATCTAATATAATTTTCCACCAATGTGCTATCCTACCATTCCCGCATTGGTTTTCTTTGCCTGTGAGCCAATATTAACTGTCTCTAAAGCCCAAGTGCAGCAAAGCAGCAGGGAAGAACCTGACTAACTCTGTTCTGATAAGAGCCATGATCTACACTGCATGAGAAATTTCCTATATTTAGTAAACAATGTCAACTTATACCATTTCTTCTCTCTTCCTCTTTGAAATTCATTTTTCTTAAATTCACTATATAATTGACATAAGATTTAAATCAGCAGTGATAAGAAGAGAAGAGTTTAAGTATTTTACAAAATCTCAAAGTTGGGAGTTTTGGTAGAAGGGAGAAAGGACTAGGAAATGTGTAGCAGATAGCGGGTGTGGGGGTGGGAGAATCTCCAGATCTATAGGGATAATATTAAGAGAAGGCCACCTTTCTTTTTTTTTTCATTTTTTTTATTATTAAACAAATGCTTTATTAACTTCTGTTTTACATCATGCATTTTCGCCAGATTTTGAATTACAATCATTTTCCCCCATTATTCCCCTACCCAACCTCCCAGAATAGCAGTCCCACAAGATATCGCTTCCTCCAATATGCTCTCTCCCATACCTTCTCCCATACCCCCTTCGACTTTTCCATTAGAGGAAGGTGAATCTTTGTGTCCCAATGCCTGCATATCTCATCTCCCAATTATAAGCAAAAGAGTATTAATAATAGTATTTATATATATTTGAAACATTTAATGTTAAGACCTCGACTTTCAGATCCATTTCCTTCTTCCCTTGTCACCCATTCCCTCTGGGGAGATAAGTAATTCAGTATATGTTGTACATGTCTAGCTATGCAAAACATTATCATAGTAGATATATTGTACAAGGCTGCTTACAATTCCCTCCCACTCATCCCACCCCCCACCTGGTCCATTCCCCACATGATCCTGTCCCTCTTCTATAGTGGGTACTTCCAACCACCCCTCCCCCCAAGGATGCCCTCCCATCCATCTTCCCTCCTCTTATCCCCCTTCCCCCTATTCTGCTGCAGGTTGAGATATCCCATTTAGCATGTATGCCATTCTCTCCCTGAACCAAATTCAATGAGAACGTGGTTTTGCCTTTTTGCCTTCCTATTCTTCCCCCCCTTACAACCACTTCCCCTTGCTTCTTCTACATGAGATAGTTTACCCTACCCTGTCTCTCCCCATCTCCTCTTGCCACTTTCCTCTCTCACCTCATAATTTCATGCCTTGAGTATTCTCCCTTCCCAACAAATTCAACCTATGCCCTCTATCCATATATAACTGTAACCATCTACACACACATTCACATATGTACTCATATGACCACACACCCTTCTTCCATTATTTTCATAGTGAGAAAGATATCATCAGTCACCGTTATTGCTTTTCCATATAGGAATGTAAATAGTTCAACTTTGATAAGTTCCTTTTGATTTCTTTTCACTAATTACCTTCTCAGGCATCTCTTCCTTCTTGTGTCTGGATGTCAAATTTTCTATTCAATTCTGGTTTTTTCCTCAGGAATGCTTGAAAGTCCTCTATTCCACTGAATGACCATATTTTCCCCTGAAACAAAATACTCAGTTTTGCTGGGTAGGTGACCCTTGGGTTCACTCCCAGTTCTTTTGCCCTCTGGAATATCATATTCCATGCCCTTCAGTCCCTCAGTGTAGAAGCTGCCAGGTCCTGGGCTATTCTGATTGTGTTTCCACAATATTGAAATTGTTTCTTCCTGGCTGCTTGGAATATTTTCTCCTTGATCTGGGGATTCTGGAACCTGGCTATAATATTCCTGGGAGTTTTCTTTTTGGGATCTTTTTCAGGAGGTGATCTGTGGATTCTTTCAACCTCTATTTTGCCCTCTGGATCTAAAACATCAGGGCAATTTTCCTTGAGAATTTCTTGAAGGGTGGTTTCTAGGTTCTTTCTTTGATCATGGCTTTCAGGTAGTCCAATAATTTTTAAATTGTCTCTCCTGGATCTATTTTCCAGGTCAGTGGTTTTTCCCATGAGATATTTCACATTGCCTTCTAATCTTTCCTTTGTTTGGATCTGCTTAACAGCATCTTGATTTCTCATAAAGTCATTAGCTTCCATTTGCTCCAGTCTAACTCTGAAGGAATGAATCTCCTCAGTGAACTTTTGAGATTCTTTTTCCATCTGGCAAATTCGACTTTTTAAGGCATTCTTCTCCTCATTGCCCTTTTGGGCCTCCTTTGCCATTTGAGTTAGTCGATTTTTTAAGGTGTTGTTTTCCTCAGTCAGGCTGTTGACCCTCATTTCATACTTTTCCTGCATCCTTCTCATTTCTCTTTCCAATTTTTCCTCCACTTCTCTTATTTGATTTTTAAAGTCCTTCTTAAGGTCCTCTATGGCCTGCAACCCGCTCATGTTTTCCCCTGGGGCTTTTGGAGCAGGACTTCTGACCTCACAGTCCTTTTCTTGCTCTATGCCCCCAAAATAGGAGTCTAGGGTTGCATTTTTCTGTTTCCTTTGCCTTGGCATGTTGCCACTTAATTGCTTGACTTTTGGGCTTGTTGCCACACTATGGCTTTAAGGCCAGCTAGAGGAATTTTCGTCCCGAACGTGTGGGGGGCAACTTCCCTTTCTGGCAAGCTGTAAACCCACCCACGACTTCCACCCTAGATCAAAATCCAGATCCAGGGAGGTTAAAGCAAGAGAGATTACCCCCCAAGACTGATCACTGGATCTCCCTGCAGTTAGCATGCAGGCCAGGAGCTGGAGCTGCATTTGAAAACTACAAAATGGCGTGTCTCCTCAGCAGCCTCTAGCCCCCAGGGGAGGAAGCTGACACATTCCCCAAATACAGGTCCCAAAGTCCATAGGACACTAACCTCTTACTTTGTCCTAGACATGTCTATGTTGATAATTCTGGAGTCGCCACAGCTACTGGTGTTCTGGGGTTCCTCCAGCCGGCTGTTGGCACTAGTGCCCTGGGGCTAAAACCTCGGCTCACAGGGACCTCAGCTCCGGCTCAGCTCGGCTTCCCGTGCTCTGCTCGCTGTGTGCTGCTGGCTCCCAGACCGCTGCGCTGGTCCTTCCTGCAGGGCTGCTGGGCTGTCCTCAGTGGGAGGTTAGCTTCTCTGTGTCGTTCTGTGGGTGCTGGGTCTCCAGAAGTTGTTCAGAGTCCCCTTATACATAGTTTGGGGGGAATCTCGGGGCAGAGTGGCTTGGATGAGCTCTTTCTACTCCGCCATCTTGGCCCCGCCCACCCAAAGGCCACCTTTCTTGATTTTCATTTCTAGATGTTCAAATCTGATAAGTATCTGTCTCATGTTATAAAGAAAATACCAGCCAATCTGCCCCCAGATTCTCCCCAAACTATGTAAAAGGGGACTCTGAACAACTTCTGGAGCCCCAGCACCCACAGAACGACACAGAGAAGCTAAGCCAGCTGGAGAGACCCCAGAACACCAGCAACTGTGGCGACTCCAGAATTATCAACATAGACATGCCTAGGACAAAGTAAGAGGTTAGTGTCCTATGGACTTTGGGACCAGTATTTGGGGAATGCGTCGGCTCCCTCCCCTGGGGGCTAGAAGCCACTGAGGAGACATACCATTTTGTAGTTTTCAGTGGCAGCTCCAGCTCCCAGCCTGTGAATTGTAGGGAGATCCAGCAATCAGTCTTGGGGGGTAATCTCTCTTGCTTTAACCTCCCTGGATCTGGATTGTGATCTAGGGTGGAAGTCGTGGGTGGGTTTACAGCTTGCCAGAAACGGAAGTTGCCCCCCACACGTTCGGGATGAAAATTCCTCTATCTGGTCTTAAAGCCATAGTGTAGCAACAAGCCCAAAAGTCAAGTAATTAAGTGGCAACATGCCAAGGCAAAGGAAACAGAAAAATGCAACCCTAGACTCCTATTTTGAGGGCATAGAGAGGGAAAAGGACTGTGAGGTCAGAAGTCCTGCTCCAAAAGCACCAGGGGAAAACATGAGCGGGTTGCAGGCCATAGAGGACCTTAAGAAGGACTTTAAAAATCAAATAAGAGAAGTGGAGGAGGGATTGGAGAGGGAAGTGAGAAGGATGCAGGAAAGGTATGGGATGCGGGTCGGCGGCCTGACTGAGGAAAACAACACCTTAAGAGGTGGACTGACTCAAATGGCAAGGGAGGCCCAGGGGGGCAATGAGGAGAAGAATGCCTTAGAAAGTCGAGATTGCCAGATGGAAAAAGGGTCTCGGGAGTTCACTGAGGAGATTCATTCCTTCAGAGTTAGACTGGAGCAAATGGAAGCTGGTGACTTTGTGGGAAATCAGGATGCTGTTGGGCAGATCCAAACAAATGAAGGATTAGAAGGCAATGTGAAATATATCATGGGAAAAACCACTGATCTGGAAAATAGATCCAGGAGAGACAATTTAAAAATTATTGGACTACCTGAAAGCCATGATCAAAGAAAGAACCTAGAAATCACCCTCCAAGAAATTCTCAAGGAAAACTGTCCTGATGTTTTAGATCCAGAGGGCAGAATGGAGGTTGAAGGAGTCTACTGATCACCTCCTGAAAAAGATCCCAAGAAGAGAACTCCCAGGAATATTATAGCCAGGTTCCAGAATCCCCAGATCAAGGAGATAGTGCTGCAGGCAGCCAGGAGGAAACAATTTCAATATTGTGGAAGCACAGTCGGAGTGGCACAGGGCCTGGCGGCTTCTGCACTGAGGGATCGAAGGGCATGGAGTGTAATATTCCAGAGGGCAGAAGAGCTGGGAGTGAACCCAGGGGTCGCCTACCCAGCAAAACTGAGTATTTTGTTTCAGGGGAAAATATGGTCATTCAGTGCAATAGAGAACTTTCAAGCATTCTTGAGGAAAAAACCAGAATTGAACGGAAAGTTTGACATCCAGACGCAAGAAGGAAGAGATGCCTGAGAAGGTGGTCAGGGAAAAGAAATCAAAAGGAACTTATCAGGGTTGATCTATTTACATTCCTATATGGAAGAGCAATAACTGTGACTGATGATATCTTTCTCACTGTGAAAGTGATGGAAGAAGGGTGTGTGGTCATATGAAAACATACGTGTATGTGTGTGTGTATGGTTGCAGTTGTATATGGATAGAAGGCATGGTTTGAGTTTGTTGGGAAGGGAGAATACTCAAGGGATGAAGTTATGAGGTGGGAGAGGAGGGTGGCAGGGGGAGATGGGGAGAGACAGGGTGGGGTAAACTATCTCTTGTGGAGGAGGCAGGGGGAGGTGGTTGCAGGGGAGGGGGAGAATAGGAAGGCAAAAAAAGACAAAACCACATTCTCTTTGAGTTTGGTTCAGGGAGAGAATGACATACATACTAGATGGGATGTCTCAACCTGCAGCAGAGTGGGGGGAGGGGGGATGAGGGGAGGGATGATGGGTGGGAGGGCGTCCTTTGGGGGAGGGGAGGTTGGAGGTACCCACTGTGGGGGAGGGACAGGATCATGTGGGGAGTGGGCCGGGTGGGGGTGGGATGAGTGGGAGGGAATTACAACCAGCCTTGTACAATATATCTACTGTGGTGGTGTTTTGCATGGCTAGACATGTACAACATATACTGAATTGCTTATCTCCCCAGGGGGAATGGGTGATGGGGGAGGAGGGAAATGGATCAGAAATATGAGGTCTTAACATTAAATGTTTCAAATACATATATATATATATATATATATGTATATACATATATATATATATAAATGCTATTATTAATGTTCTTTTGCTTGTAATTTGGAGATGAGATGTGCAGGCATTGGGACACAGGGATTCGCCTTCCTCTGGTGGGGTGGGGGGGTTGAGGGGGGTGTGGGAGAGGGTATGGGAGGGAGCGGATTGGAGGAGCCGATGTCTTGTGGAACTGCTGTTCTGGGAGGTTGGGTAGGGGAATAGCGGGGGAAGGATGGTTGTAACTCAAGGTCTGGTGGAAGTGAATGATGTGAAGCAGAAGTTAATAAAGCATTTGTTTAAAAAAAAATACCACTTGGAAAGTCTTGACATTAAGCCTTCTCAATTGGAAATCAATCAATCAAAAGTATTTATTAGCACTTGCATACCAGTCACTGAATATGCCACAAATTTGAAATCAGAGTGACTGAATTACCCATGTGTAGTAATAGGAGCACTAGCCTATCTCCTTCTAGTAAGCAAGTTACACTAGAATTTTTTTTCTTTTTTCTGAAAGGTGACAAAAGTTGTTTCTGTGACCTAATCAGCCCAGAGAGTGAAGGTTCAATCTGTGTTTCCCTTAATGCAGCTCCCTGATAGTTTCTTGCCATATTAACTAAGCTTCCTGGTCACTAGAAGGCATAAAATCCCCACTCATGTGAAGTTGGGATCCCTTCAAACTTGGCTAATGTTCCATAGCTAAAGTAGTCACCACACCCTGCCCTGCTAAGGGTAAGTAAACTTCCTTTCACAAATTGTTGAATTGCCTGTGAGTGGCTCAGTTCATTTCAGCATCAAGTTCATGTTATTCAAGTTCATCCTTCTTATTCCATTACCTTGGACAAATCACTTGGTAGTTCTAGACCTTGGATTCCACATTCATTAATTAGTGGTTTGGACTCTACCCTTTAAAATCCCTCCTAGCTCAACATCCATGTTATTCTCCAAATAAAATTTGTATTTTTCTCCATCTGTAAGGTAAAAGACACCAAAGAAGAATGATTCTGTGGTTTGTGCAATCCCAGAGGATTGATTTGTATTAAGGTAGCATTGGCCTAGAGAAACCAGATTTTTATAGAGCATGTACATTTCCCTTTTCTAGATGTGTGTAAAGACATAGAACCTTTGGGAGCCTGCTTTTGACCATGTGAGACCTTGAGAGATCAGTATGTAGAAGGAGTAGGAGTAAGTGCCCCAATCAGTTCAGAAATGTAAAGAGTGATTGTGCAAAGGCACTATGTGGTGATAAGGTGGTTTTAAAAGAGATGCCTGGTCTTGCAGTGTGACAGTAAAGAAGTATGACTTCATGACTATTTACTTTCCTTTAGCTGGACCAGAAAGGCACTTCAGAAAGATACTATATAGCTATGAACTGGCCTTATGGAGATTTCCTCTGAAGGTTACTCTGCCTCTGATATGGAGCAGACATATTTCTCTCTCAAGAATTCTGGTTCTTCAGCAGAGGAGCTAACAGGGAGAAGCTGCTTCTATAACAGAATGCATAGGAAACCTCACTTAATATGCAATTTAGTCAATGGTACTGCAATTACCTCAAAGGATAATACCAAGTGTTATTAACTCTTGCTTCAGAGTTCACCTGGTGTTGGAACAAGGATCCTAGAATAGGAGTTGGAGTATGACCTATGACTCAAGGGTAGGTAAACCAGTATATTGCATCATTTGATGACTATGATACTGGGAGTAATAGAGGGGAGAAGGAGGAGAGGAATGAGTGGTGGCTCGCCTCTACCAAGGACTCCAAGTCAGGAAATGAGTGGAAAGGTGAGATCTTATTGAAAATAGTTGGTGGTGGCTAGGTGGCGCAGTGAGTAAGAGCACCAGTCCCAGAGTCAGGAGGACCCAGAATTGGTTCTGGCCTCAGAAAATGAGCAACCACACATAAAGTATGACTGGCCATGTAACCTTGAGCAAGTTACTTAACCCTAATTGCTTTAAAAAAAAAAAAGAAAATGGCTGGTTGTTAATTCCTTAGGATTCATTTTTCACTGTATCATTTTAATTTAAATTGCATTCGATAAATGTACTTTAAACTATAATCTCAGTGTGTTTTCTTTTAAGGTCTTGGGAAGCAGATAAGAATGTGAATGACCAGTTTGGTATAGATTATATATGAAGATTTTCCAAGAGCTTAAAGTCTAAGAAAATAGGCCAATTTATGATGATTGTGTGGAATATTGCCTATAAATGATTTTACATTTTAAAACCCTAGATTATGCCAAGAAAAACCTGGGCTTAGGCACTATAAGATAGGTAGAAGATGGGTGGGATGCCTGTTTTGATGTGTCATCTACATTCACCTTACAGAAGAAGCACAGGGAAGCAAATAACATTCTGGTCTAACAAAATCCCATCTGCTTTTAGTTTAGAAATACAAAGAAAATTGCTAGTGCCTGAATGACTTAGAGCTATAAGTCCCTGGTGCCCTACCTCATGTTTACTTGGTTATCTTATTAGAACTGAGGACTACTTATTATTCTAGAGCAATCTTACCACTAATGAAAACTAAATTACAATGCAATGTAGCCACATGAAGTTACTTGATGATTTCCCAATTTTTACATTCTGTAGGGTAATCACAAATGTTGTTCTCATTTCAAAAATTCCCTAATGCCAGTCTTACTATTCATGTCATGGTTGGCATTAATGTGCAACATTTTCATCAACAGAGATAAGACTAATGACACTCTGGTCTTTAACAAAATGGATAATTGATGTTGCAAACAAATTGACAACTGTTTGGTCAACTGTTTGTTTCAGAATGAAATTGCACTGACTAGCAAGCTAGCTCAGGAGGAGATGGAAATAAGAATTAGTGAAAATCTTTTATGACTGAGAAGTGATGAGATAGCTTAAAATTGACCAACTTTATAGGTGTGAGTTGTTGATCATGAATAGACAATAAACTTTAATATTTAAGTATTATACAATATTAATTTAATTAATTAATTATTAATTTAATTAATAAAATAACAATCAATATTAAATATTTAATATGTAAAACTTTAATAATTAAATCTTTTAATATAGAAAAGCTTGAGATAAATGCAATCTAGTTAACTTGTGAGTAGCAGTCATGTGGCTAGATTTAAGGATAACAAATGGGCATTCCCAAGCATTCTGGTGACTTAGATATATGAACTCAAGCCATTAGGTGTCAGTTGAACCTGGGAACAGTAATCTCAACAATTGCAGAACAAATCACCTGCTTCATTAAGATCACAGATCATAGGATTTAAAGCTGGAAGGGATCTTAAACATCCTCCAGACTCCCTCTTTTACAATTGATGAAACTGAGGTCTAGAGATGATAAGTGTAAAGAAAGGTGCAGGGAATATATACTGTTATATAATCCTAGTTTTCCCCTCTCAGAATGTTAAAAAAACAACCACCAGACTTTTGGGGAGGTGGGGGGAAGAAAGGTGGACAATGCCCATTTGAAACACTCTGTCAGCATATACTTAATGCAGGTCTTTTATGATATAGCAAAAATGACATTAATAAAATGAATAGGTCCTGAAGAACCTGCCCCTGAAGTCACATGTACACATACATATGCATACATACACATACATATATATTATATGCCTACATAAGATATAATTGTATATCTTGACAAATTGCTTCTGGGTTAAATAATGTATATGTACTGGGGGGGAAATTGTGAGATTGGCATTCAAAAACAATACTTGGAAAGCAACCAATGGCCTCTCACAAATATTTTATCTATAATTCCAGAATCTACTGCAACTTGATTCCAAAGTTAAAAATCCTACAGTAAAGTCACCAATACATGGAAAGACGGCAGGCAACAAGACAAGATGCAGCTTGGGCAAGATCTTCACTATAGGAGCACTCACTTTAACGAGATCATGAAGTGAGTTTAAGCATCCAAAATTTTCAAATAGATCTGGGATATCATTTCAGGGTACTCCCTGCAACTCATCGATGTCTTCCTGTTCTGCACAAGTCTAATCCATATCCTCTCAGTATTTCAATGCAGGGGTTTACACGATGTGATGGAGGCTTTTCTCATTTCCTCCTTACATTTTGAGGACCCCTTGGAACACTCTGTTCTCTTTTGACGAGGCTGTTTTTCTTCCTTTGACATGTTTTCCTGATAATATATTTTATTCTTGTTCTTATTTCAGGGTCCTCATTTATTATGTGCAGGAGTGTTCTGAGGCCAACCTGACTTGCAAGAGCCACTTGTTAAGTTTTCACTGTGAGGACTTCCATGTCAGAAATCATTAGTGCTATAAATTAGGGCTTAATTTATTATTTTATTGATTTTCTTGACAAGACAGGGTTGATGATGCAAATTAAATTAAAAGGGTGCTATCATACCTTTTTTTTTCCCCAGAGAGCCTGAGTGTTAAATATTTACTAGCACACACCTATTACTCTATAAACACTGCTCAGGTTTAGGAGGAATGCAGAAGGCTCAGGAAATTAAGTCATTACCAGTTTGGAGGCCTTGTGACCAGGCTCTTCCTCCTCCTCCTCATCATCATCATCAGCAGCAGCAGCAGCAACTGGCATTTTATATAATGCTTTAAGGTTTACAAAGTGATTTACACCCATTATCTCATTTGAGCCTCACAATACCTCTGGTTATATCCTATAGCTTGCTCACTCACAAAATATGCCACCACATTACCCTCTGTGATATTTGTTTTTAATTCTTTGGAGACTGTTGTACTTCATGCTTCATTGCTATAAAGCAAGAATGGTAGAATATTGACTTTAAAAAGACAGGCCTCCATTTTCAGAGGAAGCTTAAGGTAATTAGAGGAATTTTCAGTTTCCCTAACATAATCCTTCTGTAGACCTGCATGCCCTGAGGTTGTGACAGAGTGAGTCCACAATAAGAAATGAAAGATGCCAGGAAAGGACAGTAAAAAACAAACAAAAACCAAAACCTCTCTCATACTGGTATTCCTACTCACAGACTCCAAAGAAGTAATAGTAAAATATGTTGAGTGGAAGAGCTCAAGACTGGAATTTCTATTCATGTCATGGGGAAGAGGACTCAAGAACAGGCCCCAACTCTTTTTTTTTGGAGGGCAATTGGGGTTAAGAAACTTGCCCAAGGTCACATGGCTAGGTGTTTTTGTTTGTGTGTGTTAAGTGTCTGAGGCCGGATCCAAACTCAGGTCTTTCTGACTCCAGGGCCGGCACTCTACCCACTGCGCCACCTAGCCGACCCCAGGCCCCAACTCTTAAACAAATTCCACCAGCTGATTTTATTTTTCTTTCCTGCTACTCTACCCACCCCATCCATCCTTCCCCTTTATGCCTCACTGTTAGCCTAATGAACTTATTTCTGATCAGAAGCACAGTCTGCTGGATCAGAGAAAACTCCTGCTTTTCCACTAACAATTTGCCTCCTTTCTCTCTTTTTCTTTGTGTTCTTGAAAAACAAAAACAAAACAAACATACCCATGTTTTACTTTTCTTCATCTATTGAAAGATAGGTTATTTGTAAGCTGATCAAAATGAGTTGGGACTAGAAGTGGTCACCTCCTCTGGATAGAATGCAAACTGATAAAGGAAATATGATTCAGTCATAGTCTAGATGTGATTGTAGTTATTTCTTTAATAGTTGTAGAATTTTGTGTTAATATAAACTATTGCTTTTATACATAATTTTATTTCTTCTATACTTCCCTCCTTTGCCTTTGCTTTTGTCTTTGCTTCTGTTTTCTTTATATAGTTTCCTCTTTCTTGCTTCCTAGGTAATTTAGAGTAGTGATTGAATGTTGTGTTCAACTCTGCACAGCACCAGTCAGAAACTCTTAGAAGGGAAACTAACAGGATAAAACAAGTAGTTAATATAACCAACACTGACTTTGTGTATGTGGTGAACATTAACTATATTTGAGATGAAAAAAGGAACTTGTTCAGTATCCCACAGTTCCTCTTAGGCTGTATTTACACAACACCATGAATCTGGGTATTTGATTGATTTAGAGTCTCTACTTCTCATGTGGATGTCTGGTGCCATCTAGACCCTGTCCTAATTCAGTGAACAGTGCTATACATAGGTGTCTCATTCCAGCTGGGTTCCCTCATTGTGAAGATGATCTGGGACAAACCAAGCAGATCAAGGTATAAAATGCAGTGCAGTCTACCACCATATTATAGAACCAGACACTGTGGGAAGAATTTACTATTTTGAAAAACAAAAATGGAAAGCCTACTGTTAAATCTTCCTGTATAATACTTTCCATATGAGTCCTAGTTAATGCATATATTTTAAGTGTGACTTATGTGAATCAGTTAAACATTTTTTAAATGAATGTTGTATATTACCTAACAGAGGTGACTTGCTAGGTTTTTTTTTAATTATTGGTCTGTTATATATGTACCTCAGAAAAATTGTGTATCTTTAAAAGAAAACTATACTGCCAACTGAATAAGAGTTTCAACGTCACATTTCAAAACCAATTAGCAAAAAATAGGTGCAAAAAATCAGTCAACCAACAAGCATTATATCAGGCACTCTCCTAAGCATTTTTTCAAAAGGCAAAAAAGAAACAATCCCTACCCTCAGGAAGCTGATATTCTAAGGGGGGGGGCAGTACTATGTATATTTAAATGGGAATCTGTATATAATCAAACCCATTGCTCTACTGGTAGAGCAGGGAGGGTATATCAACAATGCAGTATTCACAATGCCTATGGTAACTATAAATCTGCTGATATGGTTATTAATCACAAGATATACCAGGCTCTCTACATGGGGAATAAATCTAGAACATTTATTCAAATATCAGAAAACTGAGTCCCAAAACCAGAAAGTCAAAGCCATCACAGTAGTTATGAAGTTGGCACACATAGTTAATGTAATAAACACCCACATTCTCAAGCCTTCAAAACAGAACAGGCTATCTCAGGCAAAGGTCTGCCTCTCCCCACTCACGGCAACTGCTCAGCATCCATGAAGCATGCTCCCAGCAGCTCTGGCACCCTGCAGTTCCCATCCCTGGCAGTCATCAGCAGGAGTCCTTAGCAGAAATTCTGGCTGGCTCAAAATAGAAGTTCATGCCTCCACCTTCCACCTCCACCTCAGACACTACTGCTGCTGCTGGCCACTGCAGCTGCCACTGCCACCAATCACCACAGGCACTCTAACTTGGCTTCTGCTTCCTCTTGCCCCACCCCTTCCTGCTATGTCAGCAAGTCCAACAGGGCATGGAAGATCTTTAAATTCCAGTAACCGTTATGGGGGGAGGGGGGGAATATTAGATATTTTTATAACTAGGAATTCTGTAAACTATATGTAAAATGATTTATGGTTACTATTTTATTTATAATTTTGTCTTAGATAAGCTCCTTAAAAAGCAGAGGAATTCAATATATTGGATTCAGTTTATGCCAAGGCTAAAGACATGACCTCTTTAGTATAGCCAGACTAGGTTGCTTTAAATGTAGGATCCTTAAGCAAAACCACAACCTCAGGTAAAAAGAAGAAAGGGCAAGATAGAGACAATGACCAAAGGGAAAGTTACATCCTTGAACCATGAAAGTGGGAAGAGAAAGGCATAGTCTAGAAGGAATCAGTTCTACCACTTTTCCTTTTGATAGGAGGAGTAAAAATAAAGAGGGTCCAAACAAACTTTACATATCCAGTGACATCTGCTGGCCAAACAACAATATAAGCATACCAAAAATAAATATAAGATTCTTTGGGGACAAAGGGCATATGGAGATGAGGTGATCAAGAAAGCTTTATGGTGAAGGTAGTACTTGGGATGATTTCTGAAGAAAAGGAGGGATTTCAAGAACCTAAGGTAAGGACAGAGAGCATTCTAGTTATGGGGGTGACTAAAGGAAAGACAAAGATATGGGAAATGGAGTGTCCTTTGTAAGTAATAACAGGTGGGCCAGGATGAATATATTATAGAGTTTCTGGATGAGATATTATAATAAAAAAACACTGGAATGATAGGAAGAGACTAGGTTATGGAAGGTGGTTATGGAAACCTTTAAATGTGAGACCAAGGAGTTTAGATATGTAACAGTGAGCTACTGAGGTTTATTTAGAAGGGTCCAACTTTCATTTAAAGAAAATTCTTTTACTGGCTTTGTGGAGGAGAAATTAGAGTGTAGAGATTAAATAAAGAAGTGGAGAAGCTTAAAGAAAGGAGATAAAATAAGAGACAATTGCAATAATTCAGGTGAAGGTGATATGGTTCTGAACAATGGTGGTACTATGTGAATGGCAAGGACAAATAAACAAGAATCATAGAATCCAGGGGATGGAGGGGGAAATCACAGGAAATATAATTAAATTCATGCAGAAAAGTAATCTGCACCATAACAGCTTCTACAAATGATTATCCAGCATCTTCCTGAAGATCTTCCAGGAAGGGAATACAACCACATCACATGATAGCCCACTCTGCTGTTGCATGGCTCAAATTCTTAGGCAGTTTTCCCTTATATCAAACCAAAATTGTACTCTTTCCTATGCTCATTGCTTCTGATTCTGCCTACCAAGATTAAATAACTTGTATCCCTCCTCAAAGTGTTTCAAATGCATGTAGAGAGCTATTATGTGCTCAACTGAATTTTTTCCCAATATAATCATGCCTGCTTTCCTGAAGTTATAATCTTATACCTTGGACTTAAGGTGTTTTGCCCTGATGCTGTGGCTTCAGTGATTTATTTCTTCTTTTCTTTTTTTTAACGTATGTTTATTAACTTCTGGTTTACACCATTCATTTCCGCCTGATTTGAGTTATAATTTTTCCCCAGTTTTCCCCTACCCACCACCCCAGATTAGCAGTCCCACAAGATATCCACTCATCCAATCTGCTCTCTCCCATATCTTCTCCCATACCCCCTTCAACTTTACCATTAGGGCAAGGTGAATCTCTGTGCCCCAATGCATTCACATCTTATCTCCCAATTACATGCAAAATATTATTAATAATAGTATTTATGTATATTTGAAACACTTAATTTTAAAACTTTGAATTTCAGATCCATTTCCTGACTCCCTTGTCACACACTCCCTCTAGGAAGATAAGCAATGCAGGATGTGTTGTACATGTATAGCTATGCAAAACATTATCATAGGAGAAATATTGTAAAAGACTGCTTATATTACCCACCCACCCATCCCACCCCCCACCTGGTCCATTCCCTGCTTCAAAAGTGGGTACTTCCAACCTCCCATCCCCCTAGAATGCCCTCCCCTCCATCATCTCTCCTCTCATCCCCCTTCTCCCTACTTTCCTGCAGGGTAAGATATCCCATTTAGTATACATGTCATTCTCTCCCTGAGCCAAATTCAATGAGAATATGGTTTTGCCTTTTTGCCTTCCTGTTCTTCCCCTCCCCTATAACCATTTCCCCTTGCTTCTTCTACATGAGATAGTTTACCCTACCCTGTCTCTCCCCATCTCCTCTTGCCACTTTCCCCTCTCACCTCTTAACTTCATCCCTTAAGTATCACCCCTTCCCACCAAATTCAACCTGTGCCCTCTATCCATGCATACCTGTAAACATATATTCACACATTCACATATGTATTCATATGCCCATATACCCTTCTTCAATTATTTTCATAATGAGAAAGGTTTCATCAGTCACAGTTATTGTTTTTCCATGTAGGAATGTAAATAGTTCAACTTTGATAAGTTCCTTTTGATTTCTTTTCCCTGATTACCTTCTCAAGCATCTCTTGCTTCTTGTGTCTGAATGTCAAATTTTCTATTCAACTCTGGTTTTTTCCTCAAGAATGCTTGAAAGTCCTCTATTCCACTGAATGACCATATTTTCCCCTGAAACAAAATACTCAGTTTTGCTGGGTAGGTGACCCTTGGGTTCATTCCCAGATCTTTTGCCCTGTGGAATATCATATTCCATGCCCTTCAATCCCTCAGTGTAGAAGCTGCCAGGTACTGTGCTATTCTGATTGTGTTTCCACAATATTGAAATTGTTTTCTTCCTGGCTACTTGGAGTATTTTCTCCTTGATCTGGGAATTCTGGAACCTAGGTATAATATTCCTAGGAGTGTTCTTTTTGGGATCTTTTTCAGGAGGTGGTCTGTGGATTCTTTCAACCTCTATTTTGGCCTCTGGATCTAAAACATCATGGCAATTTTCCTTGAGATTTTCTTGAAGGATGATTTCTAGGTTCTTTCTTTGATCATGGCTTTCAGGTAGTCCAATAATTCTTAAATTATCTCTCCTGGATCTATTTTCCAGGTCAGTGGTTTTTCCCATGAGATACTTCACATTGCCTTCTATTCTTTCATTTGTTTGGATCTGTTTAACAGCATCTTGATTTCTCATAAAGTCACTAGCTTCCATTTGCTCCAGTCTAACTCTGAAGGGATGATTCTCCTTATTGAGCTTTTGAGATTCTTTTTCCATCTGGCAAATTTGGCTTTTTATGGCATTCTTCTCCTCATTGCGCTTTTGAGCCTCCTTTGCCATTTGAGTTAGTCTATTTTTAAGGTGTTATTTTCCTCAGTCAGGCTATTGACTCCCATTTCATACTTTTCCTGCATCCTTCTCATTTCTCTTCCCAATTTTTCCTCCACTTCTCTTATTTGGTTTTCAAAATCCTTCTTAAGTTCCTCTATGGCCTGCTTCCCATTCATATTTTCCTTTGGGGCTTTTGGTGCAGGAATTCTGACCTCACAGTCCTCCCCCTGTTCCATGCTTCCATCCTCTTTGCCCCCAAAATAGGAGTCTAATGTTGCATTTTTCTGTTTATTTTGTTTCCTTTGCCTAGACATGTTGTCACTTAATTACTTGACTTTTGGGCTTGTTACCACAGTAGGACTCTGCCACCAGACAGGGGAGCTTCTGTCCCAAATGTTGGGGTCTTCCCAACTTCTAGAGGTATTAGTTGGGTGGCCTCTGTGAGGCCTCCACACGCTCTGGCAAGCTTGATACCCACCCCAAGAACTCTACCCGAGACTGCAATCCAGATCCACAGAGGTTAAAGCAGGAGCAATTACCCCCAAGAATGATCTCTGGATCTCCCTACAGTTTGCCAGGTGCTGTCTCCTCAGCCACTTCTTGCCCCCAAGGGAAGAAGCCTGACACCTTCCCCAAATACTGGTCCCAAAATCCATAGGGTACTAACCTCTCACTTTATCCTAGGATTATCTGTGTTGATAATTCTGGAATCACCATAGCTGCTGATGTTCTGGGGTCCCTCTAGCTGGCTGCTGGCCCGGCCATGCTGGGGCTAAAACCGAGTCTTAGGCGGTCCTGGGCTCGGCTCCCAGAGTACTGTGTTGTCAGCTCCCTGCAGGGCTGCTGGGCTGTCATCAGCAGGAGGTTAGCTTCTCTGTGTTGTTCTGTGGGTGCTGGAGCTCCAGAAGTTGTTCAGAGTCCCCTTTTACATGATTTTGAAATGGTGTGGGAGAGAGCACCTTGGAAGTGCTGTTTCTCGGCTCTTGTCATTTCAAATGACCTATTTCTTCTTTTCTTGCTGTTCTCAAAGGCTTGAATGAGAACCTAAGTTATATTTACATAAAAAAGTTAAGACTCCTTAAATTTCACCTATCAAATCAATGATTCTCTTAAAATCACAAGATGCAGCACATGGAGATCCAGACTAGGACTGGTCAATGTGGCATCAAGTTGACCCATCAAGCACAAGGGCCATTCCCAGTTCTATCACTGCAGGGCTAGGACCTAATGGAGCTGGGTAATAGACAAATGCAAGGCCCATGGCAGTGGCAGCAGCTACTCCTCGGACTACCAACCCACAGCCTTGAAATTTAAAAGCACCCATCCAAACTTCCAGGGTCTATTATGGCAGAGTGAACCCAGGCTTCTCCAATCCCCCCCCTCTGACCCTGAAAATGCAGTGATTATTGCCCTGGAGCAAAATTTTAAACAGTAAATGCTTGGGAACCCTAGAGGAAGGGCATGGCAAAGGCCCTTACTCAAAATGGGTAAAAAACAGACTGCAAAGGCAAAGACTCTAAGAATCCTATTATTGTGAGCAGGACAAACCAAATTCAGAAGGAGATAGTATTAACTCCACACCCATAGCTGAAGCCTCAACAGGGAATTTGAACTGGTCACAACCACAGAAAGCATTCTTAGATGAGCTCAAAAATGACTTTGAAAACAAAATTAAAGTGGTAGAAGATAAAATGAATAATTCTTTTAAAATAAAAATTGCAAAATTAGAGAAACATTACAATGAATGAAACAGCTCCTTAAAAAGAAAAATGTGTAAACTAAAAATGAAACCTGAACATATGGAAAAGGATCTTCAAAAACTAAATGAGGAAAATAATTCACTATAAATTATAATCAAACAAATTGAAGCCAATGACTCTGTGAGGCACCAAGAATCAGTCAAAGAAAACATCAAGAATGAAAAATTAGCAAAAGAGGTAAAATATCTCAATGGAAAAATAACTGACCTGGAAAGAGATCCAGGACAGATAATCTGAGAACTATTGGTCTACTGGAAAATCATTATGATAAAGTGAGCCCAGACAACATCTTCCAAGAGCTCATCAATGAAAACTGCCCTGAGATCCTAGCAGCAGAGGGTAAAATATAAATTGAGAGAATACACCAGACACCTCCTGAAAGAGATCCCAAATTGAAAAGTCTGTGAAATGTTGTAGCCAAATTCCAGAACTATCAGGTAAAGGAGAAAATACTATAAGCAGAGAATGACATACATACTAAATGGGATATCTCACCCTGTAAGAGAGTAGGGGAGAGGGGGGTGGGGGGGGTGATGGAGGGGAGGGTATTCTGGGGGAAGGGGAGGTTGGAAGTACCCACTATCAAAGAAATACAGAATCAAAGTAGGGAATTCAAAGTTTTAAAACCAAATATTTAAATATATATGTATATATATGTATATATGCATATATACATATATATACACATATATTATTATTATTATTATTTTATATGTAATTGGGATTTAACATATACAGGCACTGGAGCATAGAGATCCACTGTGCCCTACTGGAAAGTTGGAGGGCTGATGGGGGAAGATATGGGAGAGAGCAGATTGGGGGAGGGGATATTCAGTGGGATTGTAGTTTTAGGGTGGTGGGTAAGGGAAAAATGGGGAGAAAATTTGTAACTCAAAATCTTGTGGAAATGAATGGTGTACAGTAAAAAAAAAATTTTTTTAAAGAGAGAAAAAAACAAATAAAAAAAGTAATACCAGCCAATTTTTTTTAATACTTTGATTTCTAGATTCTTTCCCTTCCTCCCCCATCACATACCCTTACTGGGAAGATAAGCAATTCAATATAGTTTGTACATGTGTAGCTACACAAAACATTTCCATGGTGGATATATTGTGAAATATTGACTATATTTCCCTCCATCCTATCCTGCTCCCCACTTGTTCTATTTTCTACTTTGACCCTGTCCCTTTTCAAAAGTGTAAGCTTTAAACTTCCCTCCTCCCCAAACTGCCCTCCTCTCTATCATCCCCCTTCTCATCCCCTTCCTCCCTACTCTCCTATAGGGTAAGATACCCTATTTAGTGTATATGTCATTCCCTTAATAAGCCAAATTCAGTGAGAGTTAGGTTGACCTATTCTCTTTTGCCTCCCTGTTCTTCCCCTCCATTGTAACAGTTTTCCCTTGCCTCTTCTATAAAAGATAATTTACCTCATTTTGTCTCTCCCCATCTCCTTTGATTATATTTTCCTCTCACTTCTCAGTTTCACCTTTTAAGTATCATCTTTTCCTATTCAACTGGTCCTGTGGCCTCTGTCTATGTATACCTGTACACATATATACACACATTTACATATGTATTCATTTACCACATACCCTCCTATATAGACACATGTACGTATGTATGTACATATATACATATATATGTGTACATATATATATACACACACATATATATATGTATATATATATTCATTTATATTCCCTTCAACTATTCTCATACTGAGAAAAGTTTCATAAGTTACAATTATTATTTTTCCATGTAGGAATGTAAATAGTTCGACTTTGATAAGTTCCTTATGATTTCTTTTCCCTGTTTACATTATCATCCATCTCTTCCTTCTTGTATCTGAATGTCAAACTTTCTATTCAGCTCTGTTTTTTTTCATCAAGAATGCTTCAAAGTCCTCTACTTCATTGAATGACCATATTTTCCCCTGAAACATGATAACTCAGTTTTGCTTGGTAGGTGATTCTTGGTTTTAATCCCTTCTCCTTTGACCTCTAAAATATCATGTCCAAAGCCCTTCAATCACTCAGTGTAGAAGCTGCCAGATCCTGTGTTATCCTGATCATTTTTCCACAATATTCAAATTGCTTCTTCTTGGATGCTTATAATATTTTATCCTTAATCTGGGAACTCTGGAACCTGGCTATAATATTCCTAGGAGTTTTCTTTTGGGGATCTTTTTCAAGAGGTGATCAGTAGCATTTATGGGTTGATAAATCTGGAAACCACCACAGCTGCTGGTGATCCACTCTCCTGAAGTCCCTCCAGCTGTGGCTAGTTGGGCCACCCTGGGGCTAAAACCACTGGCTCACTCAGGCTGGGCCTGGCTCCAAGCAAGCTGAAATGGACCCTTCCTGTGAGCCTGCCAGGCTGTCTTCAGCAGGAGGTTTGTTTCTCTCTGTCATTTTGTGGGTTCTGTAGCCCTAAAGTTTGTTTAAAGTAATTTTTATATGTATTTGAGATGGTTATGGGGGAAGCACAGGGAATTTTCCTACTTCTAAGCTACCATCTTGGCTCTTCCCCCCCTCTTTAAACTTTTAACTGATTCCACGTAAGTGAAGAATCACTTGTTATGTTAAGTTCTAAGTCTTCATGTCTATATACTAAAATAATTTTCTCTCCCAAAATGTCTAAATCCCATCTAGAAGTTGTTTCTGCATATTGACATGTTGATGTGTTTCAGAATATAATATTAAAACAAAGTTCTTTGGGCAGCTAGGTGGCACAGTGAATAGAGCACCAGCCCTGGAGTCAGTAGGACCTGAGTTGAAATCCAACCTCAGACACTTAACACAAAAACTATCCATGTGACCTTTGTCAAGTCACTTAACCCCAAATGCCCTCCAAAAACAAAAACAAAAAAAGTTCTTCTTCTACTTAATAGATGTCAGACTGTCAATAGCAATACCAATACCCACCCTATCATCATTTTTCAAGGTATAAATATTAACAAAAAAATTAACAATTGGTATGAGTTGGCTCCAGTAAGCCTGTGCCTCATTCTAGTTGTTAGTCACCCCCATACATACACATTTTTCTCTAAACCTAGAGGAATCAGTCTTATCAATTTCTGGATTTACTTACAAAAATCTGCATTTCTACTTTAGTGTCTGTTCTTAAATGGTCCTTTGGCTGATCTGGCTCCTGTTTGTGGTATTGTCAGCTCTCTTCAGAGTGTAAATATTGTCTCCCTTTGTCCATAATTATTATCAAAACTTGTTTAATTGATAAAGACTCCCTCCTCTGAATTTTGATAGTAAGTCCAAACTGACCATGGTTTTCTAGAATCAGTGGAAGTCAACATGTTTTCCAGAATTCTATGGAAATATTAGGGGCTCTATAAATCATTCACTAATCCTTCAAGAACATCTGGCAATAAGGAAATTAATAATTCCATCAGTGGGCTTCCATATCATCTTGTCTCTTAAGCTAATTAAATGTGCAGAGTCCAAAGCTTAATAAAGATTCTACATAAAAGATTTAAAGGTATTGTGGTTAAATTACAACTATCTTCAGGATTATTGGGATGGTTTCCATGGATACCAAAATAGGATATCTGCATATCACAGTTATCGCCTGACTATCCCATGCAGTGCTCTGGGGAACAGACACCATTCGATACCATTGTGGAAGAAAGGAGTGGGGAGTGCTTATCAACAAAACAGGTGATGTTTGAAATTATAATCAAAGGAAGGTTTAATCTTCACATATTGATCACAGTAGGCAGTGTCACAAATTAAAGTCAACTCATCCCAGGAACCATTTAACAACAGGAAGTAAAATGGAAATGATGATTTCCTGCCATCAGTGGAATATACTTGGTAAACTTAAGAGTTAAAGGAAGGGCAATAACCTGGATTTACATTATTTGGGTCTTGTATAAATTTAAAAATAATTTTTCTTGTTTTTAACATGCTGTATAATGTTCATAAACTGCTTTGCTGTTTAAAAGAAGTATTTGGTCAAGGTCTGTGACAGAAAATGGTAAAGTGAACTATAACTCCCATGATAACTCCCAGAAGCCAATATCTCAAGCCAACAAATAATTGTTAGATATAAATATATTAACATTTCAATGGGAAAAAAGACACCAAGAATGGTCTCTATACAATATTATTCACATGATTCAGGGTACCATACAGTGTGTTTAATTGGGCAGAACCCCAGGGTATCCCATTCTCTAAACAAGGATTATGCTTCCTAGAAACAGTCACCATAGGAAAAGTAAAGTTCGGGCTCCTAAAAGCTTTCAGTACCCAAGGGGTGACAGCAAAATGATGATGATGATGATGATGATGATGATGATGATGATGATGATGATGATAACATTTATATAGGACTTTAAGGTTTACAGAATGCTACATTTTATTCATTTGATCCTCACAAAATTCCTATGAGGTAGATGCTATTATTCCTATTTTACAGATGTAGAAACTGAAGCTGAGAGAGGTTAAATATCTTAGTCAGGGTCATATAACTAATAAGTGTCTGAAGTAATATTTCAATCCAGGTCTTCTTGACTCCAAGTCTGGGGATCTATCCATCATGCTACCTCAATGCCACTCTTCTCTGACATGAGGCAGAGGTACAATAGACTTTCCTTATATAGGCAACTAATGGATATAAGGGAAGGTTGAAGAATTAGGACCTATGTTACAGAAAGGAATGTATCCTACCATACTACGTTGTCTCTTTCATGAACTGGAATCCAAAAAAATAAGGTTTATTAAAAAAGATTCCTTAAAAATAAAGGAGGGGGGAGGCTAGGTGGCTCAGTGAGTAGAGCACCGGCCATGGAGTCAGAAGGACCTGAGTTCGGATCCAGCCTCAGACACTTAACCCACGCAAACAAAAAACCTAGCTGTGTGACTTTGGGCAAGTTACTTAACCCCAATTGCCCTCCAAAAAAGAAAAAAAAATTAAAGGAGGGGAAAAGCCAATAAAATTAACTAACAAAAAAGTAGTGAGGGACAAGTATTACTTTTGACTGTTATATAATGAATGGGGCAGAGGAGAAACCAAAAGTTTTTAATCTCAGAATCTCCATCTTGAATGAGCTAAAAAGAGACTATAGAAAGGAAAAAAAATTGTTTAAGCATATAGACCATGAATATAAGACTAGCCAGGAAGAAACAATTTCAATATTGTGGAAACACAATCAGAATAGCACAGGACCTGGCAGCTTCTACACTGAGGGATCAAAGGGCATGGAATATGATATTCTGCATAGCAAAAGACCTGGGATTAAAACCAAAAATCACATACCCAGAAAAACTGAGTATCTTGTTTCAGGGGGAAGTATGGTCATTCAGTGGAATAGAGGACTTTCAAGCATTCTTGAGGAAAAAACCAGAGTTGAATAGAAAATTTGACATTCAGACACAAGAAGCAAGAGATACTTGAGAAGGTAAACAGGGAAAAGAAATCAAAAGGAACTTATCAATGTTGAATTATTTACATTCCTACATGGAAAAACAATAACTATGACTGATGAAACCTTTCTCAGTATGAAAATAATTGAAGAAGGGTATATGGGCATATGAATACATATGTGAATGTGTGTATATATGTTTATAGGTATACATGGATAGAGGGAACAGGTTGAATTGGGTGGGAAGGGATGATGCTTAAGGGGTGAAGTTAAGAGGTGAGAGAGGAATGTGGCAAGAGGAGATGGGGAAAGACAGGGGTGGGGTAAACTCTCTCATGTAGAAGAGGCAAGGGGAAGTAATCGCAGGGGAGGGGAAAGATAGGAAGGCAAAAAGGCAAAACCATATTCTCATTGAATTTGGCTCAGGGAGAGAATGACATATATACTAAATGGGATATCTCACCCTGAAAAAGAGTAGGGGGGAGGGGGATGACAGTGGGAGGGCTTGCTGTGGGGAGGGGAGGTTGGAGGCACCCACTTTTGAAGAGGGACAGGATCAAAGTAGGGAATGGACCAGGTGGGGGTGGGATGGGTGGGAGGGAAATATAGTCAGTCTTTTACAATATATCTACTATGGTAATGTTTTGCATAGCTATACATGTACAACATATACTGAATTGCTTATCTTCCCAGCGGGAGTGGGTGACAAGGGACGAAGGGAATGGATCTGGGATTCAAAGTTTTAAAATTAAATGTTTCAAATATATATAAATACACACACATATATATATATAGTATTTTTAATATTATTTTGCATGTAACTGGGAGATAAGATGTGTAGGCATTGGGACACAGAGATTCACTTTGCCCTAATGGAAAAGTCAAAGGGGGTATGGGAGAAGATATGGGAAAGAGCAGATTAGATGAGGGGATATCCTGTGGGACTGCTATTCTGGGGTGTTTGGTAGGGGAAAAACAGGGGGAAAATAGTAACTCAAAATTGGTGGAAATGAATCATGTAAACCAGAACTTAATAAAGCATTTGGAAAAAAAAGTTAAATGACCTACATATATTTTAGAAATAAATTTTTTGAGTATATTTTTTGATTTTCAAATAAACAAGACCTCATGTAAAAATAATTCCAATTATAAAAATTATCATTATTGTGAACAACAAAAAAAGAGTTGCACTTTGTAAATAGTTGGTTTTGTATATGTTGAATTATATAAGCGGTGCAATTTATATAAAGTTGCAATTTGTGAGTATTTATTGCAATGTGAATTAAAACAATGCACTACACATTAAAAAAAATATTGTTGAAACACAATCATGATAGCGCAGGATCTGCCAGCTTCTACACTAGGGGATCGAAGGGTATGGAATATGATATTCTGGAGGGGAAAGGAACTGTGATTAAAACCAAGAATCACCTACCCTGCAAAACTGAGTATTTTGTTTCAGGGGAAAATATGGTCATTCAGTGGAATAGACGTCTTTCAAATATTCTTTTTTTGGGAGGAGGGGGGGTTAACAAGCTCACTTTAATCAATCAAACATAGATCTTTTACCTAGTTCAGGGGGGAAAGGTCAGCACCCCAAACTTCAAATTATACAGACAGAACTTACAAGACAGAGAAACAAACAAATCAAGCAGACAGGCTTCCAAACTATCCAACCATTACCTCAATACCAAATCACAGTTACCAGAGAGGGAAGCATCAATATCTGGGTTTTCAAAGCCAGGGGGCTCTCAACGGCTGCCCAGAGTCTCATCTGGTCAAATCACACCACACTTCTCAAAGTGAGCCCCAAAGCAAAGCCTCACATTAGGGATTATATAGCCTTCTCCTGGGTCAGAGAATGTAACCACCCTCTTGACCCACTGCCCAATCACACAACAGCAAGGTGTGGGCATTCCTGAAAACCAAGCCTCCTGCCACAGGCTCCATGTGACCACATTCAGCCTATTAGGAGGCAGACTAAATTTTCAAATCAAGGAAGGTTCTCAGAGTCTTCTTTTCTTAAAATTATTTTTCAATTTATTAAAAATTCTGTTCTCTTGAGAGCAATATGAACATGCTTCAATTTTTTAAATCTTGTATATGGCTTATTTTTTGGTAAGAAAAAGATGAACTGAAAGACAGGCTGAACTGGGTTCAGGTCTCACTTCTGACACATATTGGCTCTGTGACCCTGGGCAAGTCTCTGAATCTTTCAGTGCTCTTAAACAGAGGTAGCAAGCAACACTCCACAGTACAGGGGGAACTAGATTAACTGTAACTGAGAAATACTTAATGAAATAACTAAAAATATAATAGAACATAGACAATGTTAACATGTGTTTTTCTGAGTCAATATACATCTAAGGAATCCTGATGTCAGGTTTAGTGACTCTTGTCTTATTTGAATTTGACACCACTGCTATAGTCAAAGGTGCCAACTTTAATTGATAGAGGCAATTTCCTCTTCCCAGAGTTCCCTAGACCAATGAAGTCACAGATCTGGGCCCTCTCACTGTTCTTATCTAGTAATTAATTAGTTAATTAGATGACTGTAGCTAGTCAAGGTTTCTTTGATTTTTTTTTCCTTATTTTTTCTGGAATCTTCTTATTTTTTTTTAAACAAATGCTTTATTAACTTCTGTTTTACATCATTCATTTCCATCAGATTTTGAGTTACAATCATTTTCCCCCTGTTTTTCCCCTACCCACCCTCCCAGAATAACATATCTCCCAATTACAAGCAAAAGAGTATTAATAGGGGGCGGAGCCAAGATGGCGGAGTAGAAACAGCTCGTCCAAGCCACTCTGCACCCAGATTCCCCCCAAACTATGTAAAAGGGGACTCTGTAATAGGGAGATAAGATGTGCAGGCATTGGGACACAAAGACTCACCTTCCTCTAATGGAAAAGTCAAGGGGGGTATGGGAGAAGGTATAGGAGAGAGCAGATTGGAGGAAGCGATATCTTGTGGGACTACTATTCTGGGACGTTGGGTAGGGGAATAATGGGGGGAAAATGATTGTAACTCAAAATCTGGTGGAAATGAATGATGTAAAACAGAAATTAATAAAGCATTTGTTTAAAAAAAGAGTATTAATAACAGTATTTATATATATTTGAAACATTTAATCTTAAGACCTTGAATTTCAGACCCATTTCCTTCCTCCCTTGTCACCCATTCCCTCTTGGGAGATAAGTAATTCAGTATATGTTGTACATGTCTAGCTATGAAAAACATTATCATAGTAGGTATATTGTACAAGGCTGCTTATAATTCCCTCCCACTCATCCCACTCCCCATCTGGTCCATTCCCTACATGATCCTGTCCCTCTTCTATAGTGGGTACTTCCAACCTCCCCTTCACCCAAGGATGCCCTCCCATCCATCATCCCTCCTCTCATCCCCCTTCCCCCTATTCTGCTGTAGGTTGAGATATCCCATTTAGTATGTATGTCATTATCTCCCTGAACCAAATTCAATGAGAATGTAGTTTTGCCTTTTTTTGCCTTCCTATTCTGCCCCTCCCTTGCAACCACTTCCCCTTGCTTCTTCTTCATGAGATAGTTTACCCTACCCTGTCTTCCCCATCTCCTCTTGCCACTTTCCTCTCTCACCTCATAATTTCATCCCTTGAGTATTCTCCCTTCCCAACAAATTCAACCTATGCCCTCTATCCATATATAACTGTAACCATATACACACACATTCACATATGCATTCAAATGACCACACACCCTTCTTCCATTATTTTCATACTGAGAAAGATACCATCAGTCACAATTATTGTTTTTCCATATAGGATTGTAAATAGTTCAACTTTGATAAGTTCCTTTGATTTCTTTTCCCTGATTACCTTCTCAGGCATCTCTTGCTTCTTATGTCTGGATGTCAAATTTTCTATTCAATTCTGGTTTTTTCCTCAAGAATGCTTGAAAGTCCTCTATTCCACTGAATGACCATATGTTCCCCGAATCAAAATACTCAGTTTTGCTGGGTAGGTGACCCTTGGGTTCATTCCCAGATCTTTTGCCCTCTGGAATATCATATTCCATGCCCTTCGATCCCTCAGTGTAGAAGCTGCCAGGTCCTGGGCTATTCTGATTGTGTTTCCACAATATTGAAATTGTTTCTTCCTGGCTGCTTGTAGTATTTTCTCCTTGATCTGGGGATTCTGGAACATGGCTATAATATTCCTGGGAGTTTTCTTTTTGGGATCTTTTTCAGGAGGTGATCTGTGGATTCTTTCAACCTCTATTTTGCCCTCTGGATCTAAAACATCAGGGCAATTTTCCTTGAGAATTTCTTGAAGGGTGATTTCTAGGTTCTTTCTTTGATTATGGCTTTCAGGTAGTCCAATAATTTTTAAATTGTCTCTCCTGGATCTATTTTCCAGGTCAGTGGTTTTTCCCATGAGATATTTCACATTGCCTTCTAATCTTTCCTTTGTTTGGATCTGCTTAACAGCATCTTGATTTCTCATAAAGTCATTAGCTTCCATTTGCTCCAGTCTAACTCTGAAGGAATGAATCTCCTCAGTGAGCTTTTGAGATTCTTTTTCCATCTGGCAAATTTGGCTTTTTAAGGCATTCTTCTCCTCATTGCCCTTTTGGGCCTCCTTTGCCATTTGAGTTAGTCTATTTTTTAAGGTGTTGTTTTCCTCTGTCAGGCTGTTGACCCTCATTTCATACTTTTCCTGCATCCTTCTCATTTCTCTTTCCAATTTTTCCTCCACTTCTCTTATTTGATTTTTAAAGTCCTTCTTAAGGTTCTCTATGGCCTGCAACCCGCTCATGTTTTCCCCTGGGCTTTTGGAGCAGGATTTCTGACCTCACAGTCCTTTTCCCACTCTATGCCCCCAAAATAGGAGTCTAGGGTTGAATTTTTCTGTTTCCATTGCCTTGGCATGTTGCCACTTAATTACTTGTCTTTTTGGCTTGTTGCCACACTATGGTTTTAAGGCCAGATAGAGGAATTTTCGTCTCGAATGTGTGGGGGGCAACTTCCATTTCTGGAAAGCTGTAAACCCACCCACGACTTCCACCCTAGATCACAATCCAGATCCAGGGAGGTTAAAGCAATAGCGATTACCCCCCCAAGACTGATCGTTGGATCTCCCTACATTTCGCAGGCCAGGAGCTGGAGTTGCCTCAGAAAACTACAAAATGGCATGTCTCCTCAGTGGCTTCTAGCCCCCAGGGGAGGAAGCTGACACATTCCCCAAATACTGGTCCCAAAGTCCATAGGGCACTAACCTCTTACTTTGTCCTAGGCATGTCTATGTTGATAATTCTGGAGTCGCCACAGCTGCTGGTGTTCTGGGTTCTCTCCGGCTGGCTGCTGGCCCTGCCACCCTGGGGCTAAAACCTCAACTCACGGGGGACCTGGGCTCTGCTTGGCTCGGCTCAGCTGCCCGCCCTCTGCACGCTGCACGCTGCCAGCTCCCACACCACTGCGATGGTCCTTCCTGCAGGGCTGCTGGGCTGTCCTCAGCGGGAGGTTAGCTTCTCTGTGTTGTTCTGTGGGTGCTGGGGCTCCAGAAGTTGTTCAGAGTCCCCTTTTACATAGTTTGGGGGGAGTCTGTGGGCAGAGTGCCTTGGATGAGCTGTTTCTACTCCGCCATCTTGGCTCCGCCCCCCTTTCAAGCATTCTTAATGTAAAAACCAGAGTTGAATAAAAAATTTGACTTTCAAATACAAGAAGCAACAGGAGGATGAGAAGGTAAATAGGGAAAAGAAACCATAAAGAACTTATTAAAATTAAACTATTTACATTCCTACATGGTAAAATAAGTGTAACTCATGAGACTTTTCTCAGTATGAGGATAGTTGATGGGAATATACACATATATGTATATATGTGTATAAATACATATACATGTTTATATAGGAGGGTATATGTGTGTATAAATACATCTGTAAGTGTGTGTATATATGTGTACATTCATATATAGATGGAGGGTACAGGATAATTTGAATAGAAAGGGATGATATTTTAAAAAATTAAATTAAGAGGTGAGAGAGGAATATTATGAGATGGGATAGGGAGAGATAGAATAGGCTAAATCACCTCATATAAAAGAGACAAGACAAAACTGTTACAATGGAGGGCAAGAACAGGAAGGTAAAAGGGAATGGGTCAACCTTACACTCATTGAATTTGGATTAAGGAGGGAATAACATTCACACTAAATTGTATATCTTACCCTACAGGAAAGTTGGGAGGAAGGGAAAAGAGGAGGATTATAGAAGAGATGGCAGGTTGGGGGTGAATAGTTAGAAGTACACACTTTTGAAAAGGGACAGGATCAAAGTAGAAAATAGAATAAGTGGGGGGGGGCAGGATATGATGGCAGGAAATATAGTCATTCTTTCACAATATATCTATTATGGAAACGTTTTGCATAACTACACATGTATAACCTATATTGAATCACTTTTCCTCCCAGTAGGGGTGGGTGACAACGGAAGAAGGGAAAGAATCTATAAATCGAAATTTTTTAATCAAATGATAAAAAATGTATTATTATTGTTTACATGCAACTGGGAAATAAGATATACAGGCACTGGGGTATAGAAATCCATCTTGCCCTACTAGAAATCCAGAGAGGGCATGCAGGAGGATATAAGAGAGGGCAGAATGGGGAAAGGGTTATTCAGTAGAATCACTATTCTGGGGTGGTGAGTAGGGGAAAGATGGGGAGAAAATTTGTAACTCACAACCTTGTGGAAATGAATGTTGAAAAATAAAAATAAACAAATTTTAAAAAGAAAGAAAGAAAGTCATAAAAAAAGAAGTAAAGTCAATGAAGAAGGAAAAGTTACTGATTGAAAGTGGTACAAGGGATCTGGTCATTCAACTGAACCTACTCTCTCCACAGTTATCAATGACCTCTTAATAGTCAAATCTAATGGCCTTTTTTCACCTCTTATCTTTCTTGGCTTAGCTGCAGCATTTGACACTGTTGACCACTGTCTCATGCTGGATACTCTCTCCTCCCTAAGCTTTCCTAACACTACTCTCTCCTGATTCTCCTCATATTTTTCTGACTATTCTTTTCTAATTTCCATTGCTAAAGGATCTTCAGTCTCTTTCTGCCCACTAATCTTGTGTACCTGCCCCTTCCCCCAAAGTTCTGTCCTCGGCTTTCTTCTTTTCTCCTTCTACACTATTTCATTTGGGGATCTTATCAGCATAAATGGCTTCCATTGTCATTCATTTGAAATGATTCCCATATCTAAATATCCAGCTTTATTGTCCCTCCTGAATTCAAGCTATGCATCTGCAACTGCCTTTTTTACATCTTGAATCAGATGTTTCATCAGCATCTCAAAATCAAGCTTTCCTCCAAAAACAATTCTCTCCTCCAAATCTCCAAATATGTAAAATGTATGTCATTCTCCCAATCACCCAAATTCCCAATTGTGGCACCAACCTCAATTTTTCACTTTCTCACTTCACTATGCCTATTCTGTTGTCGAATCATTTTATTTATACCTATAAATACCTCTCTTTGGACTATTAAAATAGCCTTCAGGTTGATCTCTCTACCTTGTCTATCTCCATTTCAATCTATTCTCCACTCTTTTGCCAGTGATATTCCTCAAACACAGGTCTGACTATATAGTTCCTCTATTTTTATCATGTCACACACACACACACACACATACACACAAACACACACACACATTCAATGAACCTTATTGGCTCCCTATTACCTCCAGATTTAAATGCAATTCACATCCTGGCCCCTTATGAATTTTTCAGTCTTGTTTCCCTTCTACATCCCTCTGTAATACATCAACACTCCTTTGCTATCACAAACAAAATTCTATGTTATATGTACTGACACCACACATTTTCACTGACTATCTCTCCCCCATACCTGGAATTCTCTTCATTCTCATCTATAACTCCTCTTTTCCCTTTCTTCTTACACGACTGAGCTCAAATTCTCACTACTACCTCTAATCCCATTCCTTTACTCTGAGATTACCTTTCATTTATAATGAAAATATACACATATGTATATTTGAATATGTGTGTATGTAATGTACACAGTAGTTTATGTGCTATCTTGACCATTAGAATGTGAGTTCCTTGAGGGCAAGGACCATGCCTTTCTTTGTATTCTTAGTGCTTATTACTATTCCTGGCACAAAGTGAGTGATGAATAAATGGCTATTGATCAACTAGATGACTGGAAGTAATAATAAAAAGTAAAGCATATGTCATTTTCTGCTGCCCCCCTCTATCATGAAGAATGAATAAATACTCTCTTCTAGAGAGAATGGTCATGGATTCAGTGTCTTCTGGAGAAGCTAGATTTCCATGAGGAATAGAAGATGAAGAGTGAGATTAATAAAGTTAAGATGAAGGAGAATTTATTTAAAATACCTGGGAAGAAGGGAGGACAGTTCACATATCCAATTGAAATGTGAAGGCAGAGACAATATGGTCTAGAGAGAAGGTTTGAGCTAGTATCACAGCATCAAAGATTTAGACCTGGGAGGAACATCAGTGGCCATCTATTCTAACAGTGAATTACCAGGAGTAGAGGAATAAGAGGTCTACATTTCTTAACTACTACAGGGCTGATTAGTGTCCTTTCCCCTCCCCCCACCTCCAGAGTCCTAGGATGACTGGGGATGATGACACCAGAAGCAAAGACCATAGCATCAGTTTCCACAGCTTATCACTTCCAAAACTTCAAATCTTAGAGTGAAGGTAGTAAGTAGAGTCAGCAGAGACTTCAACCCAAGGACATAGGTCTATTAATACCTAGACTAAGGCCAGACTGAATTTATATTTGGTACCAGTTTTGTAGTCCCAAGGCGGCAGAAGATAAGAACAACCAGAAGATATGTAACACATAAAACAAATACACAGCTGCCTATATATGACTTCCTAGGAACACAGGGCTTTTAACACCTTTGGCACCCTAAGGTTTCTATTCTCAGAAACACCAGTGGAGTTCTCTTCTGTGCAGGCCCCCTAATTATGCAATTCTGTGATCCAGATCACAGGAGCTCAGTGGGAAAGGATGAATCTTTATATGGTACTACTATTAACCAGTTCTTGGAAAAAGTTGCCTCTGTTTTGCAATTAACTACAGTATTTGTGAGTATCCTAGAGCAGAGAGCTCAGCTGGCATTTCTTGCTGTAGGACTTCACTGGGAAGCAAGGCCTCTGCCACTGGCAATGCTGCATGTGTGTCTTAACATTCATGGTCAATGCTTATGGTCGAGCAGCTGGGATTTAAAATACTTTCATCTAAATCATAAGGCAGCTGAAAAGTCCATGCCATCTGCTGCAGGTGTACACTTAAATCACCAAAAATTAATCAAATATATATTTAGGCCCATTATCAAAACTTTGTTCAAGGCAAGGTCTCAAACTGTCATATTTCATATACCGTTGATTAATAGCTCAAATAATACATCCCTGGACTAAATAGATGGTATTTTATTTGTATGAAAAGATAACATGTTTCATGACATATAAATATCTTAGCTGTATCTTTTTTGACTATAGTTTCTGAATCACATAGAAATATTGTTCAAACTCTATGGAAGTTGGTGGACTGATAAGTGTTGAAATCCTGGCTATCTGGGATAAGCACTTATTCAGCAGCTACAGACAATTTCATATGTCTATTATAGGTGATTTTATACAACTATTACAATTGGTATTCAGTCATTTAACAATAATTCAGTAAACAGCTCATGCAGATTTTCATGATATTGTTCTCTCTCAATTCAAATCCCACTTGTCTGGCTGCTTCCCAGTTTTCTTTGCTGAATATTCATCCATGTCTCATATACCTACACACACACACACACACACACACACACACACACACACACACACACTCAGGTGTCCACAGGGGATTCAACTACCCTCTCTATGCATATGACCCTTGACTATATGTAGCCCTAGTCTCTTGCCTATACTCTAGTTGTTAATTGCTAACTCATTTTGGATATATTGAATTGGATGCTCCACAGGCATCTCCAACATATCGTATTCTTAACAGAACTCTTCATCTGCCCCTCGCCATCCAAATCTCCTCTCCTGCCAACTGTCTTATTAATGTCAGTGGCACCAGCATTGTCTCAATTGACCAGGGTCCCAAACTTGGTATCATCTTCTACTCTCATTTATGCCATGTATCTTACCTATTGTCAAATCTTTTCATTGTCCCTTTACAACATCGTTCATATGTCTCCTTTCTCATCACCTTCTTTCTGGATTATTGTAATAGTTTATAATTGTTCTCTATTCTCCAACTCTTTCTTCATTCTAACACACCCTGCACTCAGTGATTTTCCATATTTGTAAATCTAGCTATTGGTAGAATCACAGGGAAGTATGATAAAGAGAAGTGAAAATGGTAAGTGGTGGGAGAGTCATTTTAGACAATCGAATTTTTTTCTCCATAAATCATAAAATATAGATAGTCTGTGATCCACTAGGCCTTAAATAAATGGAAGAGCTCTACCTCTTCTGTTTTATGCTTGCCTATTTGGCACAGGAAGGAAATCTGTATCTTTCACAAAGAGAGGTATTTCGATTATAGTTCATTTCAGTTCAGTTCTATTCCATTTAATAAACTAATAACCTCCTCTGCAAGACAAGAGACTAGGCTTCCCGGATGAAAGGAGTAGTACAAGGAGTTGGAAATGGATAGGGACAATCCTGAACACCAATAGGGGCAAAAACTATTTAATTGATTTTTTTTAACATCTAGCACAAGAACACCTTAAATAACCATATAATTGATGGATGCACTCTAACATAGTGTTTAACACCCCTCCAGTATAAAATACATATCCTATTGATCTTATAAAGCTTCTCTATTTACTTCTTAGAGAGAATATTGGCCACCAAAAGGAAACTATCAAAAAGCAAAGACTATATATTCTCCACTGGCTGTAACCCAGAGCTATAATTGAAGTAGGACCACCAGGGTTTTGCACCAGGTACCAAGTTTAGAGAGTCCTGTATTTTAATAGAATTCTTTTTCTATTTAAATGTAAAGACAAATTTTAATATTCGTTTAAAAATTTTGAGTTCAAAATTTTCTCCCTCCCCTTCTTGCCCTCCCTAAGATGATAAGCAATTTTATATAGGTTATATATATGCAATCATATAAAACACATTTCCATATTAGTCATGTTGCAAAAGAAGAAACAGACCAAAAGAGGGAAAAAATGGGAAAAAATGAGGTGAAAATAGTATGCTTCAATCTGTATTCAGACTCAATCAGTTCTTTCTCTGGCTGTGGATCACACTTTTCCTCATGAGACCTTTGAAACTGTCTTGGATCATTGTGTTGCTGGGAATAGCTCAGTCATTCATACTTGATCATCGTACAATGTTGCTATTACTGTGTACAATATTCTCCTGGTTCTGCTCACTTCACTTCACATAAAGGATACTGTATTGCCACATTTGGAGCAAGCCCTGAGTCTTTTGGAGGAAGAGAAATAATTACAGAGCACCTAATTCACAATAATAATTAGTTAAAATAGGAGGGTACTAGATATCAGATCATCTCTACTCACTATACCTGGTGCTCCTCAGATCTCAGTTGCTATAGCCTCAAATTGATGTCTTAGAAAAATTAAGGTTCTTCTATAAAACCTTAGAAGGTTCTATACCATTCATCTCTGTACCCCAACTTCTCATCACTGATGGTCTGATTACTGCCATTTGTGGTATTTGACCTTAAGAACAGAATACCTAGCTATGACCATATAAGCCCCTAATTTCCTGGCTTAGCACATACATTCAATTGTGAAAAGAATTCAAGAATGAGATTTGTTTTTTTTTACTTGTTATTTTTTTTTCAAATGGTTTATTAACTTCTGGTTTACATCAGTCATTTCCACCAGAATTTTGAGTTACAATTTTTTCCCCATTTTCCCCTACCCACCACCCCAGAATAGCAGTCCCACAGGATATCCCCTCATCCAATCTTATCTCTCTGATATCTTCTCCCATACCTCCTTTGACTTTTCCATTAGGGCAAGGTGAATCTCTGTGCCACAATGCCTGCACATCTTATCTCCCAGTTACATGCAAAATAGTGATAATAATAGTATTGATATATATTCGAAACATTTAATTTTAAAACTTGAAATCCAAGATTCATTCCCTTTGTCCCTTGTCACCCACTCCCACTGGGAAGATAAGCAATTCAGTATATGCTGTACATGTATAGCTATGCAAAACATTACCATAGTAGATATATTGTAAAAGTCTGACTATATTTCCCTCCCACCCATCCCACCCCCCACCTGGTCCATTCCCTACTTTGATCCTGTCCCTCTTCAAAAGTGGGTGCCTCCAACCTCACCTCCCCCCAGCATGCCTTCTCCTCCATCCTCCCCCTTCTCATCCCCATCCCCCCTACTCTTCTACAGGGTGAGATATCCCATTTAGTATGTATATCATTCTCTCCCTGAGCAAATTCAATGAGAATATAGGTTTGGCTTTTTGCCTTTCTGCCTTCCTGTCCTATCCCTCCCCTGCAACTACTTCCTCTTGTCTCTTCTACATGAGATAGTTTACCCCCAGGCCTGTCTCTCCCCATCTCCTCTTGCCACATTCCTCTCTCACCTCTTAACTTCACCCCTTAAGTATCATCCCTTCCCACCAAATTTGACCTGTGCCTTCTATCCATGTGTACCTATAAACATATATACACACATTCACATATGTATTCATATGCCCATATACCCTTCTTCAATTATTTCCATACTGAGAAAGGTTTCATCAGTCATAGTTATTGTTTTTATATATAGGAATGTGAATATATCAACTTTGATAAGTTCCTTTTGATTTCTTTTCCCTGTTTACCTTCTCAAGTATCTCTTGCTTCTTGTGTCTGAATGTCAAATTTTCTATTCAATTCTGGTTTTTTCCTCCACTTCTCTTATTTGATTTTTAAAGTCCTTCTTAAGGTCCTCTATGGCCGGGAGCTGGATCTGCCACTGAAAACTACAAAATGGCAATGTCTCCTCAGCAGCTTCTAGCTCCCAGGGGAGGGAGCCGACACATTCCCCAAATACTGGTCCCAAAGTCCATAGGACACTAACCTTTTACTTTGTCCTAGGCATGTCTATGTTGATAAATCTGGAGTTGCCACAGCTGCTGGTGTTCTGACCTCACAGTCCTTTTCCCACTCTATGCCCTGAAAATAGGTGTCTAGGGTTGCATTTTTCTGTTTCCTTTGCCTTGGCATGTTGCCACTTAATTACTTGACTTTTGGGCTTGTTGCCACACTATGGCTTTAAGGCCAGATAGAGGAATTTTCATCCCGAACGTGTGGGGGGCAACTTCCATTTCTGGAAAGCTGTAAACCCACCCACAACTTCCACCCTAGATCACAATCCAGATCCAGGGAGGTTAAAGCCAACTTTCATGACTCTGGAGAAGGGAGTTAAGTTAGTAACTTTGTGCAATTTTGCCTCACTTAAATCCCATTCACTCTCATCACCCTCATGATGTCATTGGTCCTCTTTTAGAATAAAGGACAATAAACAAGTGCTACCACTTCATCTCGCACACCACCTTTCCCCATCTCTTCAGTTTCGTTCAGGTCCTTATCACCTTTCACCTGGACTTTTGTAATACCCTCCACTAAATGGCCTTCCTCCAATCTCTTCCCTTCTGTCTCCATCCTCCACAGAGCTGCCAAGCTGATGTTCTCCTAAAACATAGTTCTGACCACTTCATACTTTTATCCAAAAACATCAATGGTTTCTTATTGTCTCTTAGATAAAAGACAAAATTCTCCACATGCCTTTGAAAGCCTACAGGTGGAACTCTGCACAACTGGAAGGGGAGGGCACATCAATAAGATTACAGAAGTATGAGATTTTCAATGAAACATGAACAAACAATGCATATAAAATACATACATATATACATATACAGCAAATGGATTATGAATTTTTAAAAATTGTAATGCAAGTAAGATACACATTAACCAAATCTTTATCATTGTAAGATAAAATTCTTGATGGCATTCAACATCAGGAACACATTTAATACACACTTTGTGTTCCTCTCCCCTTTACTGAGTATCCAGTATAGTACTTGAGCACACAGAAGGAAATGAATACTTTTAAAATTGAATGAAAAAAATGAATACTTTTAAAATTGAATTGATTGTAGGATCTTGTAATTTCCTTAATTTTCCTTAAAATAAGCCTCTGCTTCCTAATACTACACCTGTACATATGGATGTAAGAGATATAAATGATGGAATTGAATCTGTGTTGCTTTTCATTTCATCTCTCAGAGTTGCTCTAAAAAACATCAACCCAGGTGGGGCAGAGCCAAGATTGCAGAATAAAAAGAGGGACTTGCTTGAGCTCTCCCCCTAAAACCTCCAAACACCTATAAAAATGACTCTAAGCAAATTCTAGAACTATAGAACACACAACATGACAGAGTGAAACAAATCTTCAGCCCAAGACAACTTGTATAGTTGATAGGAAATGTTTGTTGCACCAGGCTGAGAGTAGAGCTCAGTCTAACATGGGTCATGCCGGCACAGGCATGAACAGGTCTCAGAGGACTGAATCATTGGAAGCTGTGGCAGTTTCCAGACTTCACAACCCATAAACAACAAAGACAATGTAGAAGGTCAATGGGAAAATTCTGTGGGACCTGAGTGAGAGAGGAACATGGTATGGCCCTAGCCCCAGGTGGGCAGAGGTGACAGCGGCAACAGCAGTTGCTTTCAGAATTCTGGGCCCACAGAGGGTGGGAGATCAAGTGTCTGATGAGAGGTGGATTTCAGGATATCTTTGCTTGTGCTGAGGCAAGATTCTCTTGCTTTGCCCTGATTGGATCTGGGTTGCAGTCCTGGGTGATGGTCCTGGGGTGAGGAGAAGCACTGGTGTGGTGGAGCTTGTGGTAGTGGTGAAGAGGGAATCCTTCCCACAGATCCAAGGCAGAGAAGAGTGCTTGTAGTCATTCATAGACCAGAGAACAAGCCAGGAGAAGAGCAAACACCTTTCCTTTGAATATGCTACCATGGAAGAGCTGAAAATTTTCATGTCCCTTAAAAGTATCTCTGAATAAAGCTACAAAAAATCCCTAAAGATTGGAACAGTAAACCCACTCCCACACCCACTGGAAGCAGAGTCCCACCTTGACAAAGAGTTAGAAAGTCAAGATTTTGGCTGGAAAAATGAAGGGAATAAAAAGACTCACACTATAGAATCTTACTTTGGTGACAAAGAAGATGAAAACATACAACCAGAAGAAGACAACAAAGTCAAAGCTCATACATCAAAGCCTCCAAGAAAACTGAATTGGGTGCAGGCCATGGAGGGGCTCAAAAAGGATTTTGAAAATCAAGTAAGAGAAGTAGAGGAAAAATTGGGAAGAGAAATGAGAGTGACACAAGAAAATCATGAGAAGCAAGTCAACAGCTTGCTAAAGGAGATCCAATAATACCTTAAAAAAATAGACTAACCTAAATGGCAACAGAGGTCCAAAAAGCCAGTGAGGAGAAGAATGTCTTAAAAAGTAGAATTGACCAAATAGAAAAGGTGGTCCAAAAGCTCACTGAAAAAAAATAATTCCTTCAAAATTAGAATGGAGTAAATGGAAGCTAATGACTTTATGGGAAATCAAGATATTATAAAACAGATCCAAAAGAATGAAAAAGAACTAGGAACCAATATCAAATATCTCATTGGAAAAACCATTGACCTGGAATATAGATCCTGGAGAGAGAATTTTAAAATTATTGGACTAAATGAAAGCCATGATGAAAAATAGAACCTAGACATCATCTCTCAAGATATTATCAAAGAAAACTGTCCTGATATACTAGAACTAGAGAATAAAATAGAAATTGAAAGAAACCACTGATCACCTCCTAAAAGAAATTCCAAAAGGAAAACTCTTAGGAATGATATAGCTAAATTCCAGTGTTCCCAGATTAAGGAGAAAATGTTGCAAACAGAAAGAAACAATTTGAGTACTATGGAAATACAATCAGGATAACACAAAATATAGCGGCTTCTACATTAAGGTATGAGAGGGCTTGGAATATTATATCCCAAAGGTCAGAGGAGCTATGATTAAAATCAAGAATCACCTACCCAGGAAATCTGAGTATAATGCTTCAGGGGGGGAAATGGAATTTCAATGTAATAGAGGACATTCATGTATTCTTGTTGAAAAGACCAGAGCTATATAGAAAAATGTGACTTTCAAATACAAGAATCAAGAGAAGTATAAAAAAGGTAAATAGGAAAGAGAAATCGTAAGGGACTTATTAAAGTTGAACTGTTTACATTCCTATATGGAAAGATATTTGTAACTCATGAGACTTTTCTCAGTATTAGGGTAGTTGTAGGGAATAGATAGATAGATAGATAGATAGATAGATAGATAGATAGATAGATACAGAGATACAGAGATACAGAGATACAGAGATGGCATAGGGTGAATTGAATATGAAGGGATGATATCTAAAAATTAAAATTAAGGTGTGAGAGAGGAATACTTTGAGAGAAAGAGAAAGAAAGAGGTATAATGATGTAAATTATCTCACATAAAAAATCAAGAAAAAGCTTTTACAATGGATGGGAATAGGTGTGATATGAGAGGGAATGAATGAACCTTTCTCTCATTGGATTTGACTTAAGGATGAAATAATATACACATTCAATCAGGTATCTTACCCTTCAGGAATGTAGGGAGGAAGGGGATAAGAAGAGGGATAATAGAAGGGAGGGCAGATTGGGGGAGGGGGTAGTCATAAGCAAACGCTTTTGGAAATGGATAGGTCAAAGGAGAAAATAAAATAAATGGCAGGCAGGGTAGGATGGAAGGAAATATAGTGGGTCTTTCACAACATGACTATTATGGAAGTGTTTTGCATAACTATATATGTATAACCTATATTGAATTGCTTGATTTCCCAATGAGGGTGGGTGGAGAGGGAAGAAGGGAGAGAATTTGGAATGCAAAGTTTTAAAAACAAATGTTAAAAATTGTTTTTACATGCAACTGGGAAATAAAATATACAGGCAATGGCATATAGACATCTATCTTGCCCTACAAGAAAGAAACGTGGAGGGGAAAAGAAAGATGTAGGGTGAGGTGATAAAAGGGAAGGCAGACTAGAGGAAGGGGTAATCAGAATGTGTGTGATCTCAGAGTAGAGGGGAGGGAGGGAGAAAAAATTTGGACCTCAAAATCTTATGGAAATGGATGTTGAAAACTAAAAATAAATTTACTAATTTTTAAAAAGCTTAAAAAAACACCAATTCAAATTTTATATTTTTAACTCAGAAATTGTCTTTTTTTTTCCTTACAAGATAGTGTGGTGTATTGAGGGAGAGGGAACATCAATTCTATTAATTTGAGCATTATTTGGGTAAGTGACAGCTTACTTGTATATATAGCATCAATACAACTTTACCCACAAGTGAGCTGTCCTCTGCAAATAGTACATGAATCTTTAGTAGATCAGCCTTTATTAAACATATTTTTACTTCCTTTAATACTGCATGTGGACATCATTTGGGCTTTTGGAACTAACATGTAGCATGGAATCTTCCTAACAGACAGGGTGAGGAAAATCTTGCCTAAAGTGAATTTGAATAACAAACACATCTTGTCTGAAGTCGTGTTCAGGGATGCTGCCTAATGATCATGCTGTCATATAATCTCAAGCAATGACACCTGAGATGGCATTTCCAGGAATCACAGCACAAGCCCAACCAGGGAGGCTGATTAGCTCAAGGAGCTTTTGCAGGTGCTTATACTAAAATAAACAAAATATTGTACAGTGCAGGTGGCAACCATAACTAATGCAAAATCCTGAGCAAGACTGGCTTCTGGGTTCTGAAGGCTGTGAGATATACAGATGGAAAAGAGACAGATTTGATTATTGTGACCACTTGACCTCACACATGCCCAGCACAAACAATGTTGAATATCAGATAGTGATATGCCGTGGCAAAAGCAAAGAAACTGGAGGTCAGAAGATCTGGGTCTGAGTTCCAGCCCTACTCCTTACTAATTATGTGACATTGAACAAGTATTTTCCCCTTTAAACCATTTTTAATACTTTTTAAAATGAGGATACTGAACAAGATCTCTAAATTCTATGGTACTCTTATTGTTGTGGCTTTTAAGGATACAGTTATTGATCAGGATTCAACAGAGTGAAGCAAGGGTGCATGTAGCCCCCCATTCTCAATGAATGAAGGAGAACTTTCTGCACATAGGAAATCTTCCAATATGCTTGCTTGTCTCCATGGTCTGATCAAAGTCAAATGCCAGAAGCTACAGGAATTACCGATAACTTATTTTTGCCTATGAATAATTTTCTACCACTTGCAGTGCCTTCAAATTATCACTAACCCACTGACATTGTAATGAGTGACATCCTGGTTGAACATGTATATCCCCAGATTGATGAAGAAAGGTAACAAAAACATTTCAGGCAAAGGATTAGCACAAGCAAATGCACAATGGTAGAAGAGCAAATGAAAGACGCAACATGGAGAAAGGCATAGCAGCATAGGAACCAGTTTCATAATGGGATGAAACAGATATGACTAATCTAGTCAGTCACTGAACAACCCTGGATGCCACGGTAACAAGTTTATATTCAATAACAATAAGTTTTGAGAATGCAAAAGTTGCTTAAGCAGGTGATGAAAATGATGAAAATAATGCAGAAGTTAATCTAGAATTTGTGCATAGAGAGCACTGGAGTTTAAGGGAGAAAACAACCTTTTTGGCCATCTTCAGATTCGAGTATGCTTGGGGATTAGTGGGAAAAAGAATAGCTGGTTGCCTTCTACTGTATGATATTTTTTAATATACTCAATCATCATAAAAAAGGACAAGATTGCAGGAGAGCTTTCAGGTGACCTAAATCAGCTCAAGTTACCAAATGTTGATGAATTACATTGAGAGTATTGAAAAAATTAATAATATGCATACTAAATCTATTTCTACTCTTTGAAGAAGTATAGAACATGAAAGAAAGAACACACAACTGGAAGAATTATTCCAATTTTTAAGATGTATTTTACCAAACCTAGACTATTTAGTTTGATGTAAATTACTAACAAAACTATGGAATAGCTTATTACATGATTAGTTTGTGAGCACTTATAAAGGGGATAAAATCCTATGTCTCTATCATAAATTCACTAAAAATAAGCCATCTATTTATTACAGAAAAATAGATAATTTCAACTGCTTGAAATTGAAAAACTTCCATGAACAATATTAACACAACTAGGATAAGAAGTGAAGCTATCAACAGGAAAAAAGCCTTTGAAAAAACCTTCTACAAAGGGTCTGACATCCAAAGTATTTCTAGACTGTGAGATACTTGAAGACAAGAACTTTTTTGTTTCTTTTTTTGTATCTTCAGCAATTATCATAGTGCTGGAACTTAATAAGTGCTTAATAAATTCTTGCTTGGTTGATAGGAACTAAGAAAAAAATATGACATACCTGAAATATGTGCATTTATACTCTTTTCTTTTGCTTTTGTAAAAAAATTAATTTGAATAAAGTCATAGCAGCTGATGGTATGCAGAGTATCTTCCCCAAAATGACCCCAAAATACAGCAGCTAGAGAAATAATGCCAAGAATAAGAATCCCAGAGAAAGACTTAGAGGTGAATGGCACCAAATCTTCTCCAGTCACTCTCCAATTGTCTACAGGGATCAGAAGAGGGGCTGAGAGTAAGTATAAGAGATGTAGGATTTTATTTCCCTTAAATCCTTAAAGATGGTTCAGAATCCTTTGTGCTCTCTGAAAGTTCTAATAAGAATTCTCAGTTTCAAATGTCAGTTTCTACAAAGACCCTAGCCCTTGATTAGCTTACTCTCTGTTTATGCAAGACAGACAAAACTCCTGCTCCCACCCAAATGGGAAAAGCAGGAGGCAAGCATGCCAGAAGATAACTACCAGAAGTAACTAGACATTGCTCATCTGTTTGCCCCACTTGTCCCCTGTCAGGTATTCATTGATAGACTTTATTGGTCTTTAGAACCCATAGAACTGATAGACAACTGGACTCTTAAGATAGAAGATCTCATTTAACTTTTAATATTGAATATCAAGTCACAGAAGCATTCATGAATTTATGCTTTTTAAAGGTCTCAGATTTTTTCAGACTTTCCTACCAGGGAAAACTTCTACCTATCATACACAGAAGATTACAATGAATACATCAATCAAATTCATTGCTTTATTTTTTTCCTCATTGGAAATTTTTCATTATTGGACAGCATCAATAGTTTCACACTGAACAATAACAAATCTTAAAAGCTACAGGATAACAGTATTTAATAAAAGAATACTTTACTTAGGTAGTGGTAATGGCTAGGCTAGATTCTCCATACATATTGAAAATAAATTTGTACTCTGCTGCAGGGGTAAGAAAAAATCTTCTCTTCATGAATAGTACATGAGTGGGCAGATGCACAAATTTATACAGAGAATGATTTTTTTTGTAAATGATCAGTATTGCATTGTTAGCTCTATAAATGGATTGTCATTAGGGTATTTCAAGTTTGACTCAATAGTAGCATAACCTTACTGAACAGAAGAGTTAGTCTTTCTATTCTGCAATGTACATTCATACATTTGTACTAGAAAGGAAAGCTTAAATTCAAAAATTGATTTCTGCATGCATGAACTGGAAAAAAATCAGGACACATTATTTACAGATGGGGCCTAACAAGCATGTGCATGTGCAATTATTCAATCAGATTACATGAATTTTAACTATTACATCATCAATTATATGACCATTCCCTACCCCACCTGAGACCCTTTAAGAAGCTTGGGGCAAAGATAAAGGGAAAGAGCTGAGACTAGAGACAGATAAGAAAGATAAAAGCAAAAATTCATAATCTAATGGGTAGAAGAGCTGTGAGATTTTTTTTCCATAGCTAATGGGAAAGGGAGTATTTCATTTCCAGGTCAGTGAATCAGGAGAACTCTGGATATATTATATAGTCTTTGTAAAAGTTACGTATGGGGGCGACTAGGTGGCACAGTGAGTAGAGTGTCGGCCCTGGAGTCAGAAGGACCTGAGTTCAGATCCGGCCTCAGACACTTAACATACACACAAACAAAAACCTAGCCGTGTGACCCTGGGCAAGTTACTTAACCCCAATTGCCTCAAAAAAAAAAAAAAGTTATGTATGTCATTCACCGTCTCTGCCTTCTGGCCACACAACTCCTAGGTCTCACTTAGCCTTTCCTCTTCACCAGAAACAAACAAAAGAAATGTCAGCAAGCATTATTTTGAAACAATTGGGATTTGTTTGCAATGGCACCTTTCACAGGCACTGCCAAATATAAACTTCAATTGTTCAGGGCTTTTATAGCATCATTGAGATGGCCACTCCCTCCACTCATATAAGCAGCAAATCCTTCATGCTTCAGTATCAAACAATCATCAAACTTTTATTAAGGTTTTACTATGTGCTGAACATTATGCTAAATCTTAAAAATAGAAGGACAGAAGCAAAACCATCATTTTTTTATTCTTTGTGAAGTTTATACATGTAGACAACATGTACATATACAAGTAATGCATAAAACATACACAAAGATGATAAAAGTTCACTTCAATGAGAAATAGGACACTAGGATTTGGGGGAACCAAAAAAGATTTCCTGCAAAATGTGGTGCTTAATCTGAGTCTTGATGGAAATCAAATCAGAGACTCTAGTAAGGAAAAGTGAAGAAGAGGATTTCAAATAATGTGGACAAGTGGTGTTCATGAAAAGAGTGAATCAATTGATGGTCAACATTTTGGTGATGAGTCTGTCAGAATTAAACAAGGTTGGTCATCATATGATAAATTCAGAGTTTATTGCTGGATCCAGTCTCAGAACCATTCCCAGAATGACAGATTCTTTTAGGATTTATGCTTTCCTGCTAGGTAGGATTGTAGGATTCTCAAAGCGGCTTTATATGGGATTTGATAAATATTTGTTAAATTGAGGAAATTATGGAAAGGTGTCTTAAGTGGAAGAAATAGAAACGACACAAATAGCTAATTATTTCTCATGAAAAACAAAACAAGTAAAACCTAAGCACTATAGTTCAATGTCTGTCTGCCAGGTAGGAAAGATAAGAATAATAACTAGCAGTCTTATAGCACCTACTAATAAGCCCAGTCTGGTTCTAAGTGTTTTACAAATGTTAAACCATTTTATCTTCACAGCACCCCTGTAAGGTGAGTCCAATGATTATTTCCACTTTATAGACAAGGAAATAAAGGCAGACAAAGCTTAAGTGGTGGCAAAGAACTGGAAATTGCAGGAGTACGCATCAATTGGGTTATGGCTGAACAAGTTGTACATGTTTATGATGAAACACTATTGTGCCATAAGAAATGCTGGGCAGGATGGTTTCAGAAAAATTTGTGAAAACTAATATGAACTCATCAGCTAAGAAAGTGAATGAAATCTGAATTCAAATCCTCCTAAATCCAAGCCCAGAACTCCATCCACCATGCCATCTAGCTGTCTTACACAAATGAGCCGGTACTCATTGTAAGAAGGTTCAAATTGCCAGAATGAGGATTATTAAAAAATATAGAAGAGTAGTAAAAGAAAAAAATAGAAAGTTCTGTTTATTACACAGAGCAGCCCTCTTATAGAAATTATTTATCTAACATATATATATCATTTATCTAACATTAATTAACATCTAACATCAGTATTAGAGACTTTTAATATAATAGATATTTGTCTGGTAGGTTTAAGCAGTGAATAATCTCCTATAGCTCAGTTGTCCCTTGGTTAGAGAGAGGAATGGGTTGATCTGAAGCAGGGATACAATTTCACTCATTTTTTCTTGTTTAATGTAGACTAACCTTGAAAAACGTTAGCTCTTGCCCCATCCAGAGTATCCAGTCTAGCAGACTGAAGGATGTGCTTACAACAGTTATTGAAGGGAATATGAAATTATTTGTATAAAATGGATGTGAGGATCAGACCAGGCACTTCCAACTTGTTTCAACAGATTGCAGGCTTGTCTGTTTTTTGTAGATAATGATTTTGCTAAAACACATCTTAATTCTGGGGTGGTGAGGCAGGTGGGGTGTGAAATGTCTTTGCTTTCTCATTTACATATTTCAAGTATTTCAGGAATGGTTAGTTATGCCAGGCCAGGATTCCTCTGTTCTATTTAATATATAACTTTGAATAAAAGGTAATTGTAACACTGGATTACAAAGATGAAGTCTGAATTTGATCTGTGTGAATTTGTAAAATCTCTAGTGTGTGGCATCTAGCACTTCCCTCCCTGGAGGCTAAACCTGCCATTTCTATGATGTACCATAGCCCAGTATCTTCTGGGCTGGCACACAGGAGTTAAAGTCCTAAAGCTACTGTAAGGTCTCCATGGTTACAAGAGAGCGTGAGCCGCATCTCTGTACCCAGAATAGCTAGGAATATTTTGGGTTCCTTTTTTTTCCCCAACTGAAATTGAATACCACTCAGACTGCATTTGCAGAATGACAAACTCAATTGTGAATGACACATTTTTATTTTGACATAAACAGAATACATTTAAATCACTTTGGGGAAGCAATGAAGGGCACAAAGGCACATACTTATTATCCAAGGCCATATTCCTGAATGTGAGATGAAGAGGTCAAATGTTCAATTATAGATTTAATAAGTAGAAATGAAAAGGGGGGAAGGCTAATATTTCATAGGAAATAGGAAAATGAATGAGCTGAAAGCAATAAATGCATTGGGTTGCAAAACTATACAAAGTGTATGGGATATACCCATTCTTCCAGGGTTTTAAATCTGTTACTTACGTGTACTCATGGATTCCCAGAATAAAATAAGGAATTTCACATTTTCTCTCTTTAAACGGATGTTTTTCCCCCCTCCCTTCACCACCCAATATTCAAAACCAGCACTTTCCATCTAGAGCTTCTTGGCTGTATCTATTTGACAGCTTGAAGTAAAGCACTGCAGCTAAAATGGATTTGAATCTCTCTGAGTGTGCCCTCTATTCTACAGCATTTGGCATACCAAGCAGCTTAGGATGTGGATTTGCATTTCTTTATAGACTTGCAGAGTGCAGTGAGCAAAACCTTTACCTGCTATGGAGCATGCCCAATGAGAATCTCAGTATAAAAGGGAAAGGAAACAGGAGAAAGAGAAGTGGCACATTAGATTCAACAGAAAATGAAGCAGAAAATCAGAGAAGTTAAAGAAATACGTGGAGGGGAAAGGGCAAGGAAGAAACCCCCAAGGCTAATAACTTAACAACCATCATTGAGATCAAATATCAAGGTAACAGAAGCCAAACAAAAATCTCATTAACTCTTTCAAAATAAATGTCTCCCACCATAAGTCCCCATTGTTTGGTCTGGCAAACTAAGTCATGATTGGGACAGCAATTTGATTCAATTTAATGAGAATTTACTATGAGTTTATGAGTTATAGAACTATAAATACCCTTTGACCCAGCAACTACTAGGTCAGTATCCCAAAGAAAACAAAGAAAAGGGAAAAGGACTAATTTGTACAAAAATATTCATGGCAGCTCTCTTTGTGGTGGCAAAGAACTGGAAACTGCAGGAGTGCCCATCAATTGGGGAATGGCTGAACAAGTTGTACATGTTTATGATGAAACACTATTGTGCTATAAGAAATGCTGAGCAGGATGGTTTCAGAAAAATTTGTGAAAACTTATATGAACTCATACAAAATGAAATAAGCAGAACCAGTATAACATTATATACAGAGATAGCACTATTATAAGGATAATCAACTATGAAAGACTTAGCTACTCTGATCAAGACAATGATTCAAGACAATTCCAAATGCCCCATGATAAAAAATTCTATCCACCTCTAAAGAGAGAACTGATGAACTCTGAAGGCAGATTTAAATTTTATAGATATATATGTATATGTATATGTATATGTATATATATGTACACATATAGATACACATACATATGTATATAAAACTTTATTGGAGGGTTCTGTATATGTTTTCTTTTACAAAATGGCTAATATGGAAATATGTTTTGCATGACTTCACATGTATAATCAATATCAGGTTGGTTTTTTTCAAGGGAAGAGGGTCACCAGGGAGGGAGAAAATTTGGAACTAATTTTTTTAAATAAATGCTAAAGTTTTTTTACACATTGTTGAGGTTCTGAAAGAACTACATGGGTATTGGGTCACAAGACTATGTGACTGACCTTTGGTCATGGTACATAGTGACCCTAGGGAGAGCCCGAGGCAGTGCACACAGCCCCCTGAAGGATGTTGTTGAGGTCTGTATAACGTATAAGATAAGCAAGTATAAGTATAAGATAAGCAAGTACAGAACATGCAGGATTGCCAAACAGGATCTGGCCCCTGAGCTTGTCCTGGTACGGCAAAATACATGTTTAATGCTGAGCTATGATAAGACCCCTTACGACATATTCGAAGGGGGAACGTGACTGGCTGCCAAACGGCCCCTAAACGGCCCCATGGAGAAAGAGAAGTCAGGGTATATAACCAGAGTGGGGAAGAGCCTAAATAGAGATCATGGCAGCATGAAATAAAGAAAGGAAAGATCTTGGCAGCATGAAATAATGAAAGGAAAGATCGAAATAAAGGACTGATCTCCATCCGCTCTGTGTCTGTGGTGTTCTGGGGGGCTGTTCTCCCACCTATGGGAGCCGTAGCCATACAAAGACTTGGGTAAGTGAGTGGCTACCCAGGGTTGACGAAGGTGAGCGTCAACAACACATAATTGGGAAATATTTAATGACATAAATAAAAATACACTAGGGGAAGAAAAGACTTACTAATTCCCAGAGACTTTGCTTGGTAGTAGAGAAACAAAGACATACATGACAACAATCCTTGCCTTCAAGGAGTTTACATTCTACTGAGGGTAAACCATATACTCAAAGATACAGGAAGTAAATGTAAAAGATATCCATCATAAATAACATTAAATTAAGTAAGCACCAGCAGCTGGGAAATCATAAAAAGTAAGAGGTGACACCTGAATTTGTATTTGGATGAAACTAGAAATTCTAAAAGATGGAAGTAAGAAAAAAAATTCCAAATTTTGCAAAAGGAAAGGATTGGGAGATGGAATGTAATTTGTTGAAAATAAATATGTCCATTTGGTTCAAAAATGGAATATGTAAGGGAAATAATAGAAAATAAGATTAGAAAGATAGATTGGAACCATGGACTGTATGTCAAATAAAGACTTTTTTGTTACTTTGTCCTAGAGGCAACAAAAAGGCACTGAAGCATCTAGAATAGGAGAATGATGGTCAAAAAAGGCCTATTATATCTAGCAGACTCCACATAAAATCAGCAAACTAATTCTACCTTCATTAATTACTTGTGACCTACTCCCTTAGCTATCTTGTAGCAGGAAGTGGCTGAGGTCAAGAGGATATGATTAGCCATTACAAGGCTGCAATCTGAGTAACTCCAAGCAGTCATTCATGGTCAATTTGACCAGATTTCACCTGGATAAAAATATTTGAAGGAATGTGTTTTTTTTTTCCACTCCCACAAGAATTGCAGCCTCCTAGGAAGGAATCTGGAACTAGTCAGTAAAGGATAGATTCATTATTTTGATAACCATAATGTATTTCATGCTTATGTACCTTCCTGAATCACTTCCTGACTGAGGAATGGTTCTGCTGGGGTGGTACACAAAAGAAATCAGGAATTACAGTAGCCAAGACCTGAGATAAAATCTTGCCTCAGATACTTATCCCCTGTGTGATGCTGGGCAAATCACCTGACCTCTCAGTCTCAGTTTCTTCAATATAAAATAGAGGTGATAATGCAGTTACAACACTCACAGGATTCTTATGAAGTCCAAATGTGATTACATATGTAAATCTGTTTTGAAGATCTTAAATAAGTATTGCTTATTTCTTGTTATTCAGAGAGTAGATGTTAATGGTTTACTGTCAACTTAAAATGAAATCTCCAAGGAATAATCCAGGGAATCTATGCTTGACTCTACACTAACATTTTTTCCTTATCTGCAACCTGGATAAAGTCAGAGATATGAATATGGTAGATTAATATAATTTTCAAGTGACATAAATCTGGGAGAGATAGATAATCCCTTAGATGACAAGAGTCAATATTCAAAAGGATCTTGGTAAATTAATTCATTAGAACTGAATCTAATAAAATAAAATTCATTAGAATGGCAGGGGGCAGAGTCAAGATGACAGAGTAGAAACAAAAATTCCACAGGGCTCTAGCTCCCACCACCTTCAATTTATGTAAAAGGTGACTCCGAAAAAAGGTTGGAGCCATAGAACTGAAAAATGACACAGAAAAACTAAGCTCCCATTGAGGACAGCCCAGCAGGCTGGCAGGAAACAGCCAGCACAGCCCTCTGGGAGACAACTTCAGCCCTGCTCAAGCCAGAATTTTTAGCCCTAGGGCCGAACTGACCAACCATCATCTTGTGGGATTTCAGATCACCAGCATCTGTGGTAGTTTCCAGAATTATCAACCCATAGATGCTAAAGACAAAGTGAGAGATCAGTGCAGTGTGGACTTTGGGATCCAGTAGGTGGGAGTACATTGGCTTTTGCCCCTGGGGTAAGAAGAACTGAGACACTGTGGCCCAGCAGCTGCAGCCACACATATCTGCTTCAGTTCCTGGCCTGCAGATTGTAGGGGAAACAAGCGACCAATCTTAGGGGTAATCACTCTGGCTTTAGCCTGCTTGGATCTGGATTGTGGTCTAGGATGGAGGTCCTGGGGTGTTTGACCCACTTGCCAGAGTATTTGGAGGCTTCAGAGAGACACTGAACTAATACCGTTGGCAGCTGAGAAAACCCCAGCATTTGGAACAAAGCTCTCCTGTCTGGTAGCAGAGTACTACTGTGGCTAAAAGCCCAAAAGTCACCAATTGAGTGGCAACATGAGCAAGCAAAACATGCAAAACAAACAGAGCAATCCAACTTTACACTCCTACTTTGGGGACAAAAAGGATGAAAGCATGGAATAGGAGGAAGACAGTGAAGTCAGAAATCCTGCACCAAAAGCTTCCAAGAAAAATAGGAGCTGGTTACAGGCCACAGAGGACCTTAAGAAGGATTTTGAAAAGCAAATAAGAGAAGTGGAGGAAAAATTAGGAAGAAAAATGAGAACCATGCAAGAAAATTATGAAATGAGATTCAAAACCCTGACTGAAGAAAATAACATCTTAAAAAATAGACTAACTCAAATGGCAAAAGAGACTCAAAAAGGCAATGGGAGAATGCCTTAAAAAGATGAATTTGCCAGATGGAAAAAAGAATCTCAAAAGCTTATTGAAGAGAATTTTTCCTTCAGAATTAGATTGGAGGGGCGGCTAGGTGGCGCAGTGAATAGAGCGCTGGCCCTGGAATCAGAAGGACCTGAGTTCGGAGCCAGCCTCTGACACTTAATCCACACAAAAACAAAAACCTAGCCGTGTAACCTTGGGCAAGTTACTTAACCCCAATTGCCCTAAAGGGGCAGCTAGGTGGCGCAGTGAGTAAGAGCGCCGGCCTCGGAGTTTGGATGACCCGAGATCAGATCCAGCCTCAGAAAATGAGCACCCACACATAAATAATGACTAGCTGTGTAACCTTGAGCAAGTTACTTAACCCCAATTGCTTTAAAAAAAAAAAAAAAGAATTAGATTGGAGCAAATGGAAACTAGTGACATTATGAGAAATCAAGATACTATTAATTGATCCAAACAAATGAAAAAATAGAAGACAAAATGAAATATCTCATTGGAAAAACCACTGAACTGGAAAATACATCCAGGAGAGATAATTTAAAAATTATTGGAATACCTGAAAGTCATAATCAAAAAAAGGACCTTGAAATAATCCTTCAAGAAATTCTCAAGGAAAACTTCCCTGATGTTTTAGAACTGGAGGGCAAAATAGAGGTTGAAAGAATCCACTGATCACCTCCTGAAAAAGATTCCAAGAAGAAAACTCCTAGGAATATTATAGCCAGGTTCCAGAATTCCCAGATCAAGGAGTGAATATTACAAGCAGCCAGGAAGAAACAATTTGAATATTGTGGAAACAAAATCAGGATAACACAGGATCAGCTTCTACACAGAGGGATCAATGGGTTTGAAATATGATATTCTGAAGGTCAAAGGAACTGGGATTAAACCCAAGAATCACCTACCCAGCAAAACTGAGTATCATGTTTCAGGGGAAAATATGGCCATTCAGTGGAAAAGAGAACTTTCAAGCATTCTTGATGAAAAAAACCAGAGTTGAACAGAAAATCTGACATTCAGATACAAGCAAGAGAAGCATGAGAAGGTAAAGAGGGAAAAGAAATCATAAGGAACTTATCAAAGTTGAACTATTTACATTCCTACATGGAAAAATGATAATTGTAACTGATGAAACTTTTCTCGGTATGAAAACAGTTGAAGGGAGTAGAAAAAAAAAATATATATATATATGTGTGTGTGTGTGTGTGTGTGTGTGTGTGTATAGGAGGGTATATGTGCATATGAATTCACATATGTGAATGCATGTATACATGTCTACAGGTTTACATAGAAAGAGGGCACAGGACCAATTTAATAGGAAGAGATGATACTTAAAAGTTGAAATTAAGAAGTGAGAGAGGACTATAATAAGAGGATATGGGGAGAGATAGAATGGGGTAAACTATCTCATATAGAAGAAGCAAGAGAAAATGGTTACAATGGAGGAGAAGAACAGGAAGGCAAAATGGAATGGGTCAACCTTATTCTCATTGAATTTGACTTAGGGAGGGTATGACATACACACTTAAATAGGGTATCTCACCTTACAGGAGAGTAGGGGGGAAGGGGATGAGAGGGCTGATAATGGAAGGGAGGTCAGGCTGGGAGGGAGGGAAGTTGGGAGCACCCACTTTTGAAAAGGGACAGGATCAAAGTAGAGAATAGAACAAGTGGGAGGTGGGATAGGAGGGAGGGAAATATAGACAGTCTTTTACATTACATCCATTATGGAAATGTTTTACATATCTACACATGAATAACCTATACAGAATTGCTTATCTTCCCAGTAAGGGTGAGTGACAAGGGAGGAAGGAAATGAATCTGGAATTAAAAGTTTTAAAATTAAATGTTTAAATATATATACTCTTATCAATATTATTTTACATGTAACTGGGATATAAGATATATAGGCACTGGGGCGTAGAGATCCACCATGCACTACTGGAAAGTCAAACGGGGTATGGGAGAAGATATGGAAGAGAGCAGACTGGAGGAGGGGATATCCTGTAGGATCACTATTTTGGGGCAGTGGGTAGGGGAAAAACGGGGAGAAAATTTGTAACTCAAAATCTGGCAGAAATAAATGATATAAACCAGAAGTTAATAAAGCATTTGATTTGAAAAAGAAGGGAAAAGTCATTGGAAATAAATGTAAATTCTTATAGTAAAAATCAATTTCACAAGATGGGATAGTAATGTTTAGAAAGAAGTTGTTCTGAAATAGTGGCCTCAGGCTCAATATGAGTCAAGGGTGAGGTTGTAGTCAATAAAAGCTAATGCAATTTGACATCACAATTAAAGCTATAGCTTCTAGTAAGGGAAAACTGATAGTACTATTGTCCTCTGATCTCTTCAGGAATTCTCTGTTCAGTTCAGTTTATGAAGGACATTGAGAAGCAGGAAGCAACCAGAGGAAGACAGTCAGTATGGTAAAGGGCCCCATGTGCATATCATATGAAGTTTGTGAGTGGTGTGGCAGCATATGTTTAATAACTGGCTCTGGAGGGGGCGATTTTTTAGTTCACACTGAAATTTTGATACTTGGCTCTAGGAAGATGGTTAAGTTGAGCTCCAGCACAGCCCTAGAATTAGTTAACAGAAGTGACTATGTTTAACTTGGAAAAGGGAAGACTCAGGGCTACCATCATATCTGTCTTCAAGTATTTGAAAGATTGTGATAAGGATGAGGAACCAGTTTTGCTGGGAAGGTACAAACATGATTCTTGCATAACTCATTCCCTGATGCATGTGTTAAAACTCATCTGTATTGCTCAATTACATACTGAGTAAACTACAAACTATAAAAATTAAACATTACCAGGGAAAACATATTATTTGATACATTTAGGTTGTAGCATACAAAGCTCATTCAGTCTTTGGATACTCAGGGTTTTGCACTCAGAAAGATACAAAGGAATCAGTTTAATTCCTAGTTGACCCAGAGGAGTCTGTTCTGTGTCCAAGCTAGCTTTGGGTGGAGGGCTAATTCATGTACCCTGTACTAGAAACAAGACTATTTGAGACATATGGACTTAAGAACAAACTCTACTTCCCAAGATAACCCTATGGCACTCAGATTATTATAGAAGAGATGGAGAACTGACTCACTTACTTGATTGTTAGTCTAGACACTGATCATGCCTTTTAACATGTTAGGGAGTCATATAGACATCCTTTCATTGGTATGTAAATATTTTGTAGCAGAATTCTGGGAGCAGTCACAGCTCCAAAGCCAGGGCAAGTTTTTAGAGTATGGACTTGCACTGTAATTTGACCAAATCCACATGTATTTGCACTCATCTATTGGTTGTGTTTTCTTTCTACTAGTTGATGGCTCTGAAAAGAATACATGTTCATAATGCGTCCTGGTTAATCTTAAACTTTCATCTTTCCATAAGGCAGTCAGAATGGAATAATGAAAGAAACAATGGAACCAATTGGAATCAAGAAATGTGAGTTTTAGTCCTTAATTTTACCACTAATCAGCATAGTGAATAGAGCACAAGACCTGGAGCCAGGAAGAGCTAAGTTCAAATCCAGCCTCAGACACTTATTACCTGTGTGACCATGAGCAAGTGACTTACAGTTCATTTGTTTTCCCTGCTATAGGAATAGTGTTAGATCACAACTGTTATCTTAAATCAACAAAGGGCAACTGAGAAGCCACAGAATATCCAGAATGAAAGATATTTGGCTCATAGGAGCCTAGAGTATAAGAGAAATCAGAGATTACCTCAGAGAATTCTTACTTTCACCATGGCCCATAAATGGGCCAGCTTCTGAAGACCTTCAGAAGAAAACTCATTTTTAATACAAAGTTTCCTATTTCTGAAAAAATATAATTGTTAAACTCCTTTAGATTGAGCTAAAATTTCTTTTCAAGTTACTGACCTAGTCATGCTACATGGGGGAAAGCATATTAATCTAATTCCCTGTCTGCTGTTCTTATATTTGAACAATTATCATAAACCTTTTAAGTCTTCTCTTTTTTAGCCTAAGAATCCTCAATTTCTTAAATCCATGCTTGGATTAAATGGTGTCAGTTTCTTTCACCATCTTAGTTGACTTCTTCTGGATGTGTCCCTACCTATCAATTGACTTCCTAATACATAGCACCCAGAGCTGAACACAGTATCTCAAATATGGTCTGACCAGGGTACAATACAACAGGATCATCTCTTCCCCAACCTAAACATTCTTATCATGGAGCCAAAATTCAGTATAATTATTTGACTACATGCCTTATTACTGACTCATATTTATCTTATAATCCACAAAAAAATCTCAGGGCTTTACTTTTGTTTTCATATAAACCTCTACTAGTCTCAGACACTTAAATGTATGACTTGACCTCTGCTTGCCTCAGTTTTCTCAATTTTAAAATGGGGGTAATAGTAGCATCTATCTCCCAGGGTTATTAAATGAGGTAACAATTGTAATATGCTTATCAAAGTGACTGGCACATAGTGAGTATAACATAGATGTTGGCTATTGTTGTTGTTATCATCATATAAATGCCATCTTATATTTGCAGAGTTGATTACTTCAACCAAGTGTAGGACTTTATATTTGTCCCTATTAAACTTTATTTTAACAGATTTGGCCTATTGTTTTCATTTTTAATCTTTTAAAATTAAATTTATATTTATTTTATAAGCATTTATCATTTTAAGTCATGCCAACCAATATTTTAAAATCACATAATTTCATGATTAGAATATGACTTCATGTGCAGTTTATTTAAAGAAATCCCTTTTTAATCTAATTAGTGGCCAATAAGACTTCTTTTGAAGATTTCCATAAGGAGGAACCAACTATACCTCTTGAGAGATAACTCTAATCTCATTCTACTTTCAGATAGATCTAATATTTATGAAATGTCTTTATATAATGACTAAATTTGCTCTTTGCGACTTATACCCATTGCTCCTAGTTCTACCTTCTTAGAAAAAGCTAAGCAAGACTAATCCTTCTTTCACATGACATAATTTCAACAATTGAAGCCAGTTATCATATGCCCCCTAAATCTTTTTTCCCCAGGTTAAATATCTCCATTGCCTTCAACTAAGCCCATATGGTAGAAAATTGAGGCCATTTGCTAGCCTGGTTGTCCCCTTTTGGGAATACTACAGATTACCTATGTCTTTCTTAAAATTGTGGCATCCAGAACTAAATGCAACTCTCTAGATGAACTGTAATCAAGTTAGATTACAGCAGCAGAATTTTTTAAATTCTGGATTCTTTGTTTCTCTTAATATAGTATAATATGGCATTAGCTTTCTGGCATCCATACCACAGTGCTTATACATACTGAATTTGTAATTCACTAAAACCTTTATATCGTCTAGACATGCTTCCTCTAGCTAATACTTGGGAAATCATTTTCTGAACCAAATCCAAAACTTTAAATTTATCATTATCATATTGCATCCTACTTGATTAAAGCCTATGTTACACATTTAGGGCTCTGTCCTAAGCACAACATCTACAAATTTAGTTAGCATGACATCTATGTCTTTAAATCACTGATAAAAATGTGGAACAGAACAGGGTAGAGGAAGAAGCAAAATCAAGAGAGTGGAGTGAAATATCACAATTACTAAACCTCCCCCAAAATCTCTTCCACAAAATTACCTGAGAAGACACCAAACTCAATTCTGAATAGGAAAATCAAGAAAAAAAAATCACAGAAAGTCATTTTTCCAGTCTAGGATAGCATAAGGATAAGAATATCATAAGTGAAGTAGAGGAGTATGGAAAGTATTACCCGTTATTTCTATAGATAAGGGAAATGTTCATAACCATATAAGAGAGAGATAGTTTCATGGAAGACAAAACTATTAATTTTGACTATATCAAAAATTTTGAAAGATGTTGCTCAAATAAAATAAATGAAATCAAAATGAGAAGACAGGAAATTGGGGGAAGGGAATACATCAAGATTCTCTGATAAAGATTTCTCTCCTCCAATATATAGGGAATTGAGCCTAATTTATTTTTTAAAAAACCTTTTCCCCAATTAATAATCAGATAATATGAAGAGGAGGTTTTTAGGAAGAGATCAAAATTATGAATAGTCACATTAAAATGCTCTAAATCACTCATAACAAGATAAATTTTTTAAAACCTCTAAGATATCTCCTCACACAGAGCAAATTGTCTATGATGACAGAAAAGGAAAATGACATGCTGGGGGGATATGGTAAAGATTTATATGAATTGATAAAAAGTGAAGTGAGCAGAAACAGGAAAAATGTATACAGTAATAGCAAGGTTGTTATAATAAGTTATGAAAGATTAGCAACTCTAACCTATGCAGTGATTCATGATGAAACTGAAGAATTTTTGTTCAGTAATCTGTCATGTAATTTCAGCTATGTGACTTTTTTAAACTTATGTTGTGTTTTTATTTCCTTTTAATTCTTTTTAATTATATCTTGCCCATTCTCAAACTTACTGTCTTTGGTAAAAAAAAAAAGAATGAAAATAGTAGTTTCTAAATAGTTATGTCTTGTTTCTGTAGCCCACTAGCATCTATCATTCCATATATGCACAAGCTTCCTATCCCCTTCTTATTCTTCCTCTTGTTCCCAATTTAACTACAAAATTCTTTTTCTTGCCTTACCATTTATTTCAAGGCTTAGTTCATTCTGAGTTTAAGTCTTTCTGACACTCTTATTGGACCATGACATTATATTATATTCATCCTCAGCTACCTGTCTCTGCTTTTATCTTTTGTACAAGTCTTCTTTAAAATCTGAGTTTATGTTTTCAGTGCAGCCATATTGGTCCCATTAGAGACTTTTCCTTTTTTTTTAACATAATCAGAATTATGTGTTTCCATCATCAGAATTTAATGCTTGAGAGCCTCCCACACTTCTTAATCTGATTTCCCTCATACAATCTCAGACTTTGAATGTTACCATAATCAGGAAGGCAAAGCAATTAACTTCTGGGGCAGGAAGGTTATAGGTATGAACAAAAGTCCTTATAAAAGGACAACTTTATAAACAGAGTAACCTAGGATTCTTGCCTATTTTTTTTAATACTTGATACACAATGTGATAAAATGGAAAGAGAATGGAATTAGACACCAGAGCATTTGGATTCACTTTTTTCCTCCCTAGGGGAGAAACAGAGAAAATGGCACCTGTAAACTGTGATCTAATATCCAGCATGCCACCACAAATATAATACTAGGGGTCCCTCAATATGTTCCCTTTCTCATGTCCATGGTACTATTGGAATATTTATCTTTTCAAATTACCAAATGATAGATACCCATTGATGATTTTTTAACCTAATCAAACCAGATTACCATAAATTCAAAGTAAAGGCATTTAATGAAACAGAGTGACACAATAATACAGGTAATTAAATTGGGAATTGAATGGGCTCAGCACCCATTCCCAAATGGTAATCAACTCTACTTAAAGTCCCCATGAAGCTTTGTTCTCCCACTAACCATTTGTTTCTTATACCCAATAAGAAGGAAATACATAAATCTTTCATGGATAGGTTCTAAGGGAACATGTAGCTTTGGGAAATAATTCCAACATTGTATAGCAGGCTAGGAACAATGGCTTTTGCCCGTGGAACCTAGATCATTTTTGAAACCCAAAGCTGAAGTTCCATTAACATCATTAAAGTTTGTCATGATGCCAAAACTAAGGATATAGCTGCCATTTTCTACCATATTCTTATTTAACACCCCCAAATGCCAATTTAGGAACATTTAGGAAATTCCAAAATATCAATTTAGGAAATTTCTGAAATGTTGACCTAGAAGGTAGAGGAATAAATTATTTTGCTGCTCCTTCATCATTCAAAGAACTAGAAGATTTTAGTATTATTCTAACTTGTAGTTAGCCATCTTCAAATAGTACCTGATACACACAAATAATGGGAATAAAGAAATAAAGAGTATGAAAAAAAATCTCTTCACCATCTTTTGGTCAGTTCCATCCTGATTACATGTTGTTGATATTCTATCCATTATTCTCTGACTGATTCACACAAGTCCCATGTCCACAACAAAACTGTAAGTTCCTAGAGGCCAGGTAATATCTGATGCTTCTTACTCCCTCATAAAACCTGGCACATCTGTTGGCTTGTGACGTAGACTCAATACATATTTGCTAACTTGATTTATTAATTCATAATGTAAACCTAACTGTCCTGATTAAGCAAACACTGTTATTTGAAATTAATTTTCTCTCTGACAGTGTGATTCAAACAGGGGACACCCAAGGAAAAGAATAACTGACAAAATGAATGTGAGTTCCTAAATGGGAAGATATATTATCATTCTCCATGGGTTAAGTCCTAGACCAACATACAATATTTTGAGAAGTTGAAGAAAAGTAGAATACTTATAACTTTTGGAAACTTTTTTTCATAATTTTATATTAAAAATAATTTAATAGAAAAACCAGTGGTTAAAATTGAACAGTGCTAGTTCATTAAAAACATGAGAAAGATGAATTTTCCTCCCAGGGGACTGTCATAATAACTCTGTAGATTCATTAAGATTTTCATATTCTTCAAGTTTTCTTAACATTTTACATTACTCTAATTTTTTTTTAGTCATTTAATATAAACTTTGGACATTTGTTCACTGTGAACTTTCAATTTCTTCTTCATTGAAAAGGAAGAATTCAGGTTATAATTTAGTGATTATTTGTAATCTTTGTTATCAGTCAAATTTCAATACATATACTCCAAGGTCAGACATTCATCAGTACTTAATATGATTTAAACATTACAAATTTGAGTAAGCCACAATCATTTGTGATTCCACTTATAAGAAGAATTTTAATATGGACTGGACTTATTTTCTCCAGTAATATATCAAAACCTAACATATGGCATTTCAGATAAAAGTCTTATGTTAAGAGGACTAAAAGTTAAACTGAATAGGTTTGAGTGTTGTAATGTTAGTTTCTAAAAGTTAGGTTGTCTAAACTAGGATTCTTTATATTATATGCTCTCTTTTCCACCAATCTACCATCATCACTATGGAAATAGAAGAAGCCCAGCATGGAGTTGAAGGCCATTTTATATTTTTGTCTAGTACATGAAGTCATCGTTATTGTAACAACATATTCAAATAACATAACTCATTAACAAAAAACATTCTTCACAATAGTTTCTTTGTTTTACTCCAAATTTATTGTCCTCTCCACTATAGGTAGGAATTGTGGAGACCATCTAGACAAATGCCCTTTCAAAAAGTAAAATGAGGTACCTGGGATGTGAAGAGGCTAAGTGACTTCTCTGAGGTCACACAGATTTCTTTCATTCATTCATTCATTCATTCAGTGAGTCAATCAGCAAACAATGAGTAAGTACCTACATTGTGCCATGGATTGTGCTAAGTATTAGAAAAACAAATACAAAAAAGAAAGGAGTTTACAATCTAATGGGGTGAAGGGAAGATACCTGGTGGGGAGGGTCATGATGAAGTTCAAAGGAGTGCAGCAATGTAGGAAATGAAAGGATGCTTGGCATGGGCCCCTCCTTAAATGAGGATTTTGAAATTGAGCTCTCCACTCCACCTGCCATTCAGAGGGTTCCCAGGGAGTCCTGATGAGGTATTAGTGCCAAGGCCAATATGATCTTCTAATATTTCCAAAGGAGAGACTGTTTCCATCTTGTCATAGCATCTTCAGGAGCTCACATGGTTCCTAAAAGAGAGGATCTTAATAAATGCCCACTTAATTCATTGATTACACCTGCCCTGGCTTCCATTTGATAGATACTGAAGAAACAGCTTTGAGCCAGATTTCAGGATTAGTGTTTGCTTACACAAGCTGTTGTCTAGGTTCTAAAAGAACATCAAGATATCTTTCTAAATGCCCCTTACTAATGGAAGAGGAGCATGTTAGGCTTTAGGGAGTTTGCAGTGGTGTGTGTAGCAGCTGTTAAATTCTTATGGAGAAAGGGAATAGAATTCTAGTATTGTGAATAGAGAGGGTATAGTGAGAGAATGAGGTAAATTTGTTACAGTTAGGAGAGTGTTTTTGCAAGCCACTATGCTTTTTTGTAGTTCTTAGGGTGCAGATTTTTGGGCAATTTGAGGGCCTAGATGATCTATCTACATGTCATTCTCCAGAAGGATATATTTTGCCTCTAGGTTAAGTCTGAGATTATGGAAGTGATTGAGAATTAAGGCAGCTCATTAAGACAGGTGCCCCTCAACCTGCTGTCCTTCCAATAAACTGAGCATATAATATGTCCTAGAGTCATTCCCCATGGAGTGATTTGAGCATCTGGCAATGGTGATGAAAAATCCCAACAGAACAGATGTTAGATACCTGAATGACACAATTCAGAGCCTCTAATAATCTCGTAATAGTAAAGAGTGCCTAGGGGAATGCAAATAAACCCAGAGCTATACCATTAAAGTGTGTTTAAGAAGTATCTATCACCATTCCCTGGGGGCTCTGATCTTGGCTAATATGATAATGAGTTGATGTAACATATTTAATTTTAACAAGGGCCTTTAAGAGACACAAAGCCAGAGAAATGACTTCACAAGTAGGAATTTCATGCTGTCAGGGGAGATTTGGTGAGGAAGAAGTGTGGGGACTTTAGGTCATTTGATTGTACTTTAGTAAATCTTCATTAGTGATCTCATCAGTGAGGGTCTTTTATTTTAACTTTATTTGTACTTTTAGCTTTTTTTAAACTTTAAATGTGGACATATATTCAGATGTTTCTTGACGTGAGATGCGTTTTCTATTTTTTTTACATTGTATCTTTGGGCCCATTTAATCAATTACTCATGAAGAGGAATGTGGTTGCATTTTAGTATTAAAAAATTCACAATTTGTTACAGCAGACAAAAACATAGGTTATAATGCAACACATGAGCATTTAAAATTTTCCATCCTATAATGACAAAGGGGAAATTCTGCTTAGTCTAATCACTGGTCCATAATTTGCAGGCTATTCTGCTGCCTTCCTTTTTTTGAAAACTGAGGAAACATTTGCCCTTCTTTAGTCCTGTAGTCCCTCATTTGTATTCTATCTTTAAAATGGGCAGCGTGGAGTTGTTGTTGTGTCTTGTGTTTGACTGTCATTCTCAAAGAGGACCATGAAACAGGGAGATGATGACATGACTTACAGTTGATTTTTGAGTGAGGGAGGGCTGTACCAGGTCACCAGCTTCTCTTCTCCAGAGCCATCTGGATCCAGTGGCCAGATATTCATCGGGGTGACTAGAGATGGCCCAGGATTCAATGGAAGACCCTGGCACTTTTAAACTAAGGTTGTTTTTTTCAGGTTCTCACTTTGAGTGAGGTAAGGCCCATTTAGTGAATAGGCGTCTTTAAGAAGTGAGTCAAGGAATAGCCCCTTTAAAAATTAAAAAAAAAAAATTTAACTGTGAGAAGACCCCCAAGGTTGCTGTCCAAAATAAAAACAGTTACTACTTACATTCATTCAGAGCTAGGAGGGCCCAAAAATAACCATTAAGTGGTGCTTGGGCAGGGTCCTATTGTTGTCCCATCTATAAGCTCCAGAATGAATAGGGTTTAAGACTTGGTCTTTGAGAAAGAAATTTAGGCAGTAAACTTAATTAAATTAAATTTAGGAAACTTTTGGCCATCAAAATTTACCTTCCTTTACAAAGGAGAAGTAGAGGGAGAGAAGAAGATGTAGGACTTGGGGCCAGGGTATTCTGGGTCTAAATCCTGCCTTAGACACTTACTAGGTCTGTGACTTTTGGAAAGTTACTTAATCTGCCTGTGCTTCAACTTCTTCAATTGTAAAATGAAAGAGTTGGATTCAGTGACCTCTAAGGTTGCTTCTAGGTCTAAATCTAAATAGGTGACCTATTTAATATCACTGATTGTGTCTTAACAGTCACACCAACCATTTCTGTGACAGGTGACTTGAATTCATCAAGTGGTCCCTTAGGTGGTCCCTTACAATCTCTTATTACCAACTAGTACCAGTTGCCTATTAACCATTTTAGCTATTTCCAGTGCAAAGGTCATTTTGCTTGACAGAGAAACCAGAAACAAAACAAGAAATGATCAGAGCTAGGCTTTCTTTCTGTCATAAATGGCCATCATCATACTCACACAATACAGTGGTTTTCTTGTATCCTCCTCTTTCTCCCAATCCTAATCTTAAATAACAAATGCTTATATTGTCCTTAGCTTGTTCTTGAGAACCAAAGGCAGTGATATATGTAAAGTGCTTACAAAGTGGCATATAAATGGGGTATATAAATAAAATCATCATCATCATCATCATCATCCTTTTGAGGATTATATAAAGAATTTTAGAGGACCACAGGCCAGTAGGACTCTGACCCTGATGGCTGAATAAGCCCTCTCAGCTGAAGAGCCTGCTATTGGGCCTGGATCAGTTCTCCATCCTCCAGGAAGGCGCTCAAACACACAGGTGTGAGCATTATGTCCTCAAGATAAGTGTGGTATACACCCACAGCCTGGGAACAAAGAAGTGCACAGTATCCTCATGGGAAAACAATTAGTAAGCATTCTATAAAAGCTTGTACATGGGGTAATAAAATCAGCTCTATTTTCCACCACTTTCGAGTCCCATCTCTTTTGTACACTCTCTTGCAGCCTCTGGGTAAGCAACTTTTTTTTCCTGCTGCGGGACGGTAGGGGTCTCACACAAAAAATATAAGCTTTATGAAAGTTAAATTAGTATTCAAAAAGTTCTCAACAGACTAGAATGATAGAATTGATAGAATGAAATTCAATAAGTATAAAGTCTTGAGCTTGAATTTAAATAAACTGAGTGTATAAGCCTGGTATAGAAGAGCGTGGCCAGAATAAGTATTAACTATTATTATGATTATTCGTATATACAGTAGCACTATAAAATTGACAAAGCTTTTTGCATGCATTATGTTACTTGAGTCTCAAAATATCCTCGTGAGGTAGGTACCTAGGCCAAACCTAGGGCATTTTCTATTGTTTGGACTGAATGTAACAATTGCCAAGTAATCAATCAGATGCAGGACCATGGATTGAATCCAGTCATTTTAATGCCAAAAAATAACTGGGGCATGCTGAATTATTTCAGTTATGAAGATGGCCGATACAGCTGGACTGCTCAAAATGAACAGATTGCTCAGGGTGTGACCATATTAACAACCAGATCAAACAATTTACCCTAAAAATGACCAAAATATTGGCACCTCATAGATTCTGTCAATTATTGGTCCACCTTTGAAGATTTAGATGGCAAAACTAATATACATCATCTCTGCTGGCCCATCACCCGGATCACATGTGGTTCCATCATCCAAAATAAACTGTCATCTAGGTGAAATTTAATTCTAATTATATTCCTTTGTTTTGTTTTGTTTTTTGGAGGGCAACTGAGGTTAAGGAACTTGCCCAAGGTCACACAGCTAGGTTTTTGTTTGTGTGTGTTAAGTGTCTGAGGCTGGATCCGAACTCAGGTCCTTCTGACTCCAGGGCCAGCGTTCTACTCACTGTGCCACCTGGCCACCCCAATTATATTCTTCTTCTATTATATCAGATTTAAAAACTGAGCACTAATAATAAGATGACAAACACTACTTATTTCTCCAGTGAGTGGAATTTCCTTTGTTTCCAAATTAAACATAATACAACAGGAGTCACAATTTGTGAGGACAGTTTTTAAAAGGCATTAATACCTGTTGTTGTGGAAGCACAGAACTGACAACCTAATTTGAAGTGGGGTATGTATGTGTGTGTGTGTGTGTGTGTGTGCGCGTGCGTGCGTGCATGCGCACTCGTGTTTTACCTGTTTCATAGAGCAGCTGAGGCTCACCATCTGAGCTGATATAAGATTCCTAAGAGTTCAGCTAGAATGAGGAAGAAAGAATCCCTTTGCCAGTTCTTCAAGCAAAGGCCTGCTTGAGAAAACTAAAATTATATTTGACATCAGGAAACCATCTCCAAAGACATAAAACTCAAGTGTCACACACAAAAAAAATAGGATGGGCCGATCATTCGACTGGGGTACCATGTAATCATCTCTCTCATAGTGCAGTATTAGAATTGAGGATTAAGCCAACAGAGCATGTTTGTTTAGAATTGTGTTAATTACTGGGTGCACAATAGTATAAAATCAGTCCTCAAAATATAACATTACATTTTCCTAATGGACAACTTAATAAATAAACATGCAGTAGCTGTTTCAACAAGCTGAATTACCGGATGCTGGAAAGCCAGAACTACATACACTCTCAGACCAAAAATTTTTGTTATGTATTAAATAGCTAGATAAACTTTCACAACATCTTCTTTTACACATGAGTAATCTCCCATCTCTCAAGTATGGGACTACACACCACAGCATCCTAATCTTAGTTTTCAGGTCACTTTTCTAATAAAAACAGAGGTTATAAAAGAGAGGAGAGGAAAACTAATTTATTTCTTCCATCCTTATTGTTATAAACTTCCCCCATAAGAATTAAGATCATGGAATCTTTTGTTTCCCTTCTTCAAACATTTAAAATATCTTTTTCCCAAATCTAGAGTTCATGTCTGACTGCTTAGCTAGCCTGGCTTTCCCTAGAGACAGCTTGGTAGTACAGTTGATAGAGCATTAGGCCTAGAGTCAGGAAGACCTGAGTCCAAATCTGACCTAAGAAGCTTATTAGTTGTATGACTCTGGACAAGTAACAGATCTCTGTCTGCCTCGGTTTCTTCAACTAGAAAATGAGCATAATAATAGCACTTCCCTCCCAGAGTTGTGAGTATTAAATGAGAATATATTAGTAAAGTGCTTAGCATAGTGACTGACACACAGTAGGAATTTTATAAATGTTTGTTGTCTTTCCTTTCCCTGTCATGAATTCTACAAAGGAGCTGTCATTTTCCCTGATGTGTGATTAATTCTGTTTTAGCAACCACTTTTTTCTTTATTGGTCTGAATCGGGTTTAGAATAGCAATTCCCCTTGTTGTCAGCTCCACCATTTGAATAATGATATTATCATTAAGATACAAAGAAAACATTATATGTTCTGCTTTTGCCACATATAAAGCTCCATAAGATGTCAGGATAGTTGAAGTCTCCAACTTTTAGTCTGTATTCTAGTTTTATGACCTATCATAATGCCTGGCATATAATAATCACTTAATACACACTTGATAACTATTTGAATGAACATTTTTGGGAATCATTACTTGTCTTTCTGGCTGGATGAATGGTTAAACGATCTCCATCATGATCTTTCTAGTATTTATACCTATGTTCATTCTAATCAGAAAATCATTTGGTCAAAATCTACCCAATGCTCAACAGACATTCTGATTTTATCAGATTCTTACGTTATGTATCTAATATCCTTTCTAGCTGAATAATCTGACAAATATAGCTATGTGCTTGGGTTAATGGGATAACATCAGTCCCTGATCCTGACAACATAAACATGTTTTAATATGGTCCTTATGAGAACAACATGATGACACAGAAGAAAATATTATTTGGTATTAACTGTAGACAACTGATAGGGAACAAACCGGGGTTCAGAAATTTTTCAGATTACATCAGATAGGCTACTTGAAAGACAGGATCAAAGGAACATAGATCTAGGGCTGGAAAGAACCTTAGATAATCTAGTCTAACCCCATTCCTTTTACCAAAGAAGAAGATGAATCCCATTGAGATTAAGTAAATGACTAAAGGTTACCCAAGTAACCTTGAACCTATGGTAGAGACATCCTGAAATGTTTTTACAAAACTTACCAAGGTATTAATATGTCTTGAGGTATTGTACTCTTTTATGAATTACATTAAGTAGCCATCTTAATTTTCCATGGTATATTGCCTTCTATAAGATGGAGAATGATATAGAGAAAGATATTAACTAGGGCATATTTTTCTCCTTCACTTGAAACCTCCATATTCTGTTTCTTTCATATGATATTGGCCTATAGATTTGCATAGCATAAGAATCTTGGTTTTTAAAAAAGAAACATACTTTTTGGTTAGATTTTAAAATTATTTTAAAGTTAAAATAGCCTTTACCTACTCTTATCTTTTATGTCAAAAAATTTAAATTATTTGGGGTACTGACTAAATAGTTACATTTTATTAAAACATGATTCTTGATTTTCACATATGAGAGTACAATGAATGAAGGCCTTCTTTGTTTTCCTTTAAGCAGTCATTGCATTAAAAGTTGATTGTATGCCTTTCATATGAGTTAAAAGTTACTCCTCAAATGGAAAGATGAAAGAAAAGTTCAGATCCAAGAACCTAATTCCAATTGCAAGTTTCAAGTTCTGTTAGGAGACTTGGACTCTGTGAAGTTCCAACGACTTCAACAGATAGAGGCATGGTATCAATTGAGTGTGATCATCTATCAGCAATCACTCACTAGCAAATGACATTTCCTCAACAAGCAACATTAGAGCCATATATACCCCATATATACCCCATATATGCCCTTTCCATAGCACTGTTTAGTTGTAGTGCGTGGAAGCAATACAAGTACACATCTTGTGGGAAAATGTGGCTCTGTGTATGAACATCTTAAATATTACATAAACTTTAGCTATCATATTTGCCCCCACATACAATCTTTCTCGTTCACATATCCCCTCAACTCTATAGTTACAAATCAGCAAAGAAGTGGTTAGTGGTCTCCCTCAGTATCCCCTCCATTTCTCTCACTTATAATAATACAAATAATTCAGCCTTTTGTATGTGCATGGTGACATATTTTCAAAACTCTTTAAAAAAGAAAAACTATTTCAGGCATACTTCAAATTACACCTTCCCCAAATCTAGCTTGCTATCTGTTTTTGTATTGTCAACAAGCTATGAATGTTCCTTTTATACTTTTAGAGATAATAATACTGTATTTTAAAATGTAAAAATAATGCTTAGCTTTCTACCCATACAAAACAAGTGGTAGGCAGGCTTTGGCCCTTGGACTATCCTTTGTGGAACACTGAACTGTCATTTAACTTTGGCAAAAAAAGATTGAGACATGCATTATTTTTATTCCCATGGATGATATGATTATTATCGTATAGAATATGTTATATAATATATGGCATATATTATAGTATATGTCATATAACATGTTAGATAGATAGATAGATAGATAGATAGATAGATAGATAGATAGAATAATTATTAAGTTCTGCCATGAAGACATTCCCTGTTTTTCTTTTACCACAGAGAGAACTCTGATAGATGTCTGGATAGATGAAGCTCTATCACAATGCCTAGAATATAGTAAGTTATTACTAAATGCTTGTTTACTCACTGGATGACTATTTCAGGAAGTCATCATTTGATCTTCTGGCTGGGTAGTTAGTTAATATAATTATACTGTAATATTACTTGGTACAGAGAGGTCAAATGGCCTAGCAAAAATCACACAGGAGGACTGAAACAAAAACTGGATCCCATTTCCTAGGTCAATGCTCATTCCACTACTTCATGCTAACATCAGGTTTTTCAACTTGCAGTGAATTAGAAGTGGATTTTATTCTGGTCTTATTATTCTTGCCACTTTGTAACCTCAGAGTTTTAATTGACTTTCACTACCCTTTATCACATCATATCTTCGGTTTTCAAAAGTAGCTGTTTCACCTTTCTCAGTTTTTGCATCCAGTAGACTTACACTGTGAGAGCTCTACTTGGCAATGCAAATAATCATTTGAAATTGTCTCCAGTGGCAGAGATGTTCTTTTCTTGGCCCGGTTTGGGGTGCACAGAATACCCTTCAAAATGTCCTCATTCAACCCTCACAAGGCTGAACTGCCTAAGTCAAGCTTGAATGGAATCTGTTAACATTTTGAGTTAGGTGTGATCAAAATCACATTTTATTTAAGATTTTAAATAACAAAATTATTGAAAGTTGTGCATTATATCTAATTCTTAAACCTTTTATTTTGACAAAGGTTAATCATACCTAAACTATCAGTGATAGTGAATGACTGTAAAAGGCAAATTTTATAATTAAATGATGCTTTTCTTTAAATTACTTTCCCTACAAAAATAACAATCACCTTAGGAACAATAATGCTTTCTAACTCACATAATATTTTTTAACTTTTCTAAGAGATTCCACTCACATCTTTTCATTTGATTAATCCTCATTATCATACAATGCTCTACAGGACCACTTATACAGATAAGTAGAACATTGACTGAATTTTAGATTCAATGATGTTAGGAAGGTCTTCATAATCCTCCAACACACACCCAAAAAGGATGGATGTGAAAATCTAAGACTTTTGAAAACTAAGATTCATGGAGTATTTGGAATTTTCAGCCTCTGCCTTCTCTCCCTTGCCTGAAATCTCTTTAATGGGGACAAAGTCTTTCATTCCACAATTCCAGATAAAAGCCTTAACCTCTCAGAGAAGTAACTTAAAATGACACATCAGATCATTCCCTGAAGGAAGACTTTGGTGGAGCAAAACGGGGGGAAAAAGCACAGAATCCTTATGGGCAAGGAAGGAAGAAAGGGAAACAAAGAGAGGGAAACCCTGTGTATGTGTGTCCGTGTGTGTGTGACACACATACGTACATATATTTTCACAATTCTGCCTATGCTGACCCAGAGGATTTCTCATACCTAGTTATAAACAAGAAAGATAGACGTCTATTATACTACACTTATCTTTATATTATTTCACTTGAGGCTGTTGATGGTTAATATGATGATGGTTAAAATGAAAGGAAGGGAGAATCCATCCAGACTACTGACCTCAGAAGTTCTAAATCTCAGAAATGAAATTCACAAAATAGTTGCAGAAATCATTTTATACAAGGGTAATGGGGCAATGGGTAGCTGTGAAGGAAGACATGTAAGAAATGAAAAAGCCTGGGGAGACTCCCTCAAGAAAGAGGTAGTAATGTGTAGTGGAAGTACCCTTCTCCTCCTTTTGAAGTATAAACAGATGTTCTAGTTTTGATCCAATGGTAACAGAGATCATTTTAGCTTGGCTACATAACTGGAGCTAGAGGACACTACTCAAGCAGATCTTTGTTCTGGGTCTGCCTTTTTCCTGCCTCACTAAAGTCTGGGGAGAGAAATAACTCTGTGCTGTAAGAGGAAAGGTCTCAGGCTCCCCCATCTGAAGCTGACACATACATAGTCCATAAACACAGAGTAACTGCTACAAAAACAAAATCAAAAGCAAAAGTTGCTACAAGCAACTTAAATATATGTATAAAGTGAATAGAAAGTAAGGGGAAGCTTATATATACACTAAGTGATGGCAGACTGATAACATAACTATGGAGAGACAGGCTGCTTGGATAGCAAGCCCCCTCAGTCATGAATTTGATCTGAATCACACAAAGTTAGACCATACTGCTAGCTACATTTTCATCTTGAGTATTTAGCATGGTGTCTGACACACGGTGGGCTTAATAAATGGTCTTTTTTGACTAATCCACCATATGAAATTGTTGGGGGTTTTTTGTCTGGGAACCAACTCAGCAATCTTGGACAAGAGATGTTAACCAATGGTTTAGCATTGTGCATTATGCAACATACAAAAACAAATGAAGACATTCTGGAGGCTAGATTAGGCAAAAGTTATTACATTTCTGAAATTTAAGGCCCTATCACATGGAGAAATAAGGAGACCTGTTGTTTAGTCTATCTTCACATGAGCAAACCGTTCTGTAGTTTCCCTGTCTGCTACAGCGGTGCATTCTAGTATAGTAAAATATACTGAAAGAATCAGGGTATATTGGGTTATGGTACTAGTTCTGCCACTTACTAAATCTATACAGGAGGCAAATCATTTTACCAAGTCTTGTGTGTGTGTGTCTGAAAAATTATGAGTTAATATAGGTGATCTTTATGGTTTCTTTCAATCCAAGAGCATACTATGTACAAAGCATTGTGCTAAGTGGTAGAAATACAAAGATAAAAATAAAATAGTCCCTGCCCTCCACTCCACCATTCCACTTGTGATTGACAAGTACACAGGCAAAGAAATATAAGATAATTTGAAGAGAGAGGAAATCTTAAGATCTGGGAGGATAATGGAAGACTCCATAGAGGAGATACACTTGAATTTGCCTATATAAGGTACTGTCCCTTTTTTTTTTTTTTTTTTGCTTTTGGGAGGGCAATTGGGGTTAAGTAACTTGCCCAAGGTCACACGGCTAGGTTTTTGTTTGTGTGTGTGTTAAGTGTTTGAGGCCGGATCAGAACTTAGGTCCTTCTGACTCCAGGGCCAACACTCTACTCACTGCGGCCACCTAGCTGCCCCATGGTACTGTCCCTTTAAGACTGCTTTTCATATGGAGCACTTTAGTGTTGAAGAGAAGAGAAAATAAGTTCTTTTTCATATATAAAAAGTTAAATTAACTGGAAAATTACACAAGATATTTTCATTATTAGAGAAGAACATTTTGATCCCTGAAAGGAGTAAGAAAAAAATGTTGGTTTTATATAAGCAACTTAAATATATGTATCAAGAAACACAACTTTCAGTTCGTATTTGAGCACGTTGGGACATAAAATGATGTGGGGGATAAATATAAAGATTCAGATCACCATGGAAAATATTTGGGATATGTAGCCTCATTTGTATATAAGCAATTTGTTGGGTTAAAAAGATAGAGGACTTTTATTTATGAAAAAATTTTTAATGATTACAAAGACTTTCCAGTTCACAAATGAGTTGGAAGACTGTCAAAAAATAAGAGACTCAGCTTTTTGTTGTTCTTCAGTTCTTCCACATATAATTGTTTTATGATTAATGGGAGAAAAACTTAAAAAGAGAAATAATATAAATATTTGGAGACTAGGAAATGATTCTAAAGTGACTTGATTTCTTAAAGGAAATTTGGTTAAGTTATTACCTTTTGGTACAGTTTGTAAGTATGTACTACACTTCATGTATATTAATCACATTGTTTGGAGAGTGTGACTTATGCTTATTTGTGGATTGTGGTGATTCATTATTATATAATTACTTTAATATATAAGTATCTGTGATATTTTCCTTTGACTTTATTGTTAAATAAATGGATGCATTTAAGATTTTAAAGTGTCAGTATTTTGAAAAGCTAGTTTTGTAAAGAGGAAAAGCATTTATGGGGGCTCAGGAGCTAGATTGATGCATGAAGGAAGTATATTTCTTTTCAACAGGGTTGTCCTTCAAACCTGAGAAAATTTTATCATATCGATATGACAGTCATATATTTCTGGAAACTTAGACCTTCCAGGATAAGAGCAAATTAGAATGAATGGGCCAATACAGAAAGCAAGTATATATCAACCCAGTTCATGCAAAAGGTGACAATAAATTACATTACGAGGACACCCACAAGTAACCACCATAGCACTAATATTATATTTGGGAGGGAGATGAGAGTTGAGATATGAAATGCATTTTAAGGATTAGAAATTGTTTGAATCATGCATGGATCCAGGGTATGGCATGTTAAATTTGGGGAACAGTCCAGTTTGACACTAAATTACAGTGAATGTCTCACTTGTATTTAACACTCTCTGAGTTCTCACTGTCACCAAACTGGTATTGAAATCTATCTTAACCAGCCAAGAAGTAAGAAGGGAATGGCATAAGGGGATAAAGGAAAGGTGAGGGTGATAAAAGGGAGAGCAGCTTAGTGGAGGTAATAGAAACAAAACAGACTTTTGAGGAGGTAAAAAGAGAAAGGATAAATAAAAGAAAATAAGATGGAGGGAAATGCACAGTTAGTAATCATAACTGTGAATGTGAATGAGATAAATTTACCCATAGTAGAATGGGTTAGAAATACAATATGTTGTTTACAAGTAACACAATGAAAACATACAGAGTTAAAATAATGCCCTTTAGCAGAATCTATTATACTTCAGCTGAAGTAAATAAAAGGCAGGTGTACCAATCATGAATTCAGTCAAAACAAAAGCAAAATTAAACCCAATTTAAAGAGATAAACAGAAAGACAACATTTTTTCTAAAAGGCACCATAGACAATGAAAAAAAAATATCAATACTAAACTTATATGCAAGACATGGCATAGCAACCAAATTCTTAAAATAAAAGCTAAATAAAGAGGAGGAAGGGGCAGCTAGGTGGTGCAGTGAATAAAGCACCTGCCCTGGAGTCAGGAGGACCTAAGTTCACATCCGGCCTCAGACACTTAATACACACATAAAAAACCAAGCTAGCTGTGTGACCTTGGGCAAGTCATTTAACCCCAACTGCCCTCCAAAAAAGGCAAATAAATAAATAAACAAGAGGAAATAGGCAGGAAAACTCTACTATTAGAGGTACTCAACTTTACCCTATCAGAGTTAGGTAAATCTAACCAGAAAATAAATAAAAAAGAAGTTAAGGGGATGGATAGGATATTTTAAAAGTTAAACAGACCTCTGGAGAAAACCGAATAGAAATAGAAAGGATTATACATTTTCCCTGCTATACATGACTCTTTCACAAAAATTGACTTGTATTAGGGCATAAAAACCTCACAATTAAATGCAGAAAAGCAGAAAAGTTAAATGTACCCTTTCAGACCACAATGCAATAAAAATTATATTCACTGAAGTGCCATGGAAGCATAGGTTAAAAATTAATTATAAGTTAAATAATCTAATCCTAAAAATTGAATAAGTCAAAGAACAAATCATAGAAACAATAAATAATTAAAAATAATGACAAAAATGAGACAACATACCAAAATTTTTGGATGCAGCCAAAGTACTACTTAATAGAAAATTTATATCTCTAAACACATTCATAAATTAAATTATTTTTTTAATTGAGCATGAAACAACAACAAAACTAGGAAAATTCCCAATTAAATATAAAAATTGGAACTCCTTAAAGTCAAGGAAGAAATCGATAATGCTGAACTTTTTAAAAATTCAAACTAATGAATAAAAATAGGAGCTGGTTTTATTTTTAAAAATAGATAAAATAGATAATAAAAAATAGATAAAAATAGACTTTGATTGGCTAATTTTTAAAAAGAAAGAAGAAAACCAAATTACCAGTATTAAAATGAAAAGGGTGACTATACCACCAGTGAAGATAAAATTAAATGAACTGTTATTAGGAGTTATTTTAACAACTATATGACAGTAAACCTGACAATTTAAGTGAAATAGATATAGATTGCCCAGATTAATAAAACAAAAATTAAAGAAGTCATAAATGAATTCCCCAAGGAAAAAATCCCCAGGACCAAATAGATTTACACCTGAATTCTACCAAACACTTAAGAAACAACCCCAAGACTATATAAACTATTTGATAAAAATAGGTAAAGGAGAAGTCCTATCAAATTCCTTTTATGACACAAATATGGTTTTGATATCTAAACCAGAGACAGTAAAAATAAAGAAAGAAAACTATAGATCAATTTCCCTAATGAATATTGATACAACAATTTTAAATAAAATACTTCCAAATTGATTACAGCAATATCACAAAGACCATACACTGTGACCAGGTGATATTTATAATAGGAATACAGGACTCATTCAATATTAAGAAAACTACAAATATAATTGATGTCATCTATGAAAAAATAACAAAAATCCTATGATTATCAACACATATAGAAAAAAAATACAACACCCATTCCTGTGAAAAACACAGAGAGACAGAGACAGAGTTGGTTACTGAGGTAGGTTAAGAAAACTGACTGAACAAGACCTCAGCTTTAAGTGATTCTTCCCAAGCATTCTGGAATGCAAGGGAAAAATAAAGAGGCAAGGAAAGTAAGAAAAGAGCCTAATCCCTCTTTAAAGGGCATGTGTCCCCATGGTCTATTCTAGATGTAGTCTAAACAGTTTTGAGTACAACCTGTTCATGTACTTCTCCCAAAATACTCCACCTGTATCAATGGAAGTTAAGACTGTATCATCATTCTAGGCTACCGCATCACATTTCAAGTCTGCAGTCCATCAAAATCCCTAGGTGTTTTAAAGACAAACTACTGTCTAGACATTCTTACCTCATCTTGTATTTGTGAAATTGATATTTTTAAATAACTATAAATCTTTAAATGTAACTTAATTGATTCTCATCATATTCAATGTAACAGTCTAGACCTGGGGTGGGGAACCTACATCCTTGAGGCCTTCTAGGTCCTTGGGTGTAGCCTTTTGACTGAGTCCAAGTTTTACAGAACAAAGTCTTTTATTAAGGGGATTTGTTCTGTGAAGTTTGGATTCAGTTAAAGGCCATGATTGAGGACCTAGAGGGCCACATGACCTTGAGGTCACAGGTTCCCCACCCCTGGGCAAGTTCATCAAGTCAATATTTATAAATCTTGTCATTCAGTGTGTCACCTATCCCTCTCAGCTTAGTGTTAACCTGCAAATTTCATAAGCATGAAATCTCTGAACCCATCACTGTTTAAAAAACAAACAAACAAATTTGAGCATAGAACCGTGGAAGAATCCACTGGTGAGTTGGTGCACTGAAATGTACAAAAGCATGCTGAGACATCTTATTACGTACTTAGGAAAGTAGCAGTAAATCATGATCTTTTTTTTGAGGGAGGAGGTAAGACAATCAAAGTTAAGTGACCTGCCCAAGGTCACAGGACTGGTAAGTGTTAAGTGTCTGAGTTCACATTTGAACTGAGGTCCTCCTGATTCCCAGGTTGGTGCTCTATTCACTATTCCACTTAGCTGCCCCATGATCATGTGAGAATCCTGATTTTGTGAGAAAATTATCAGTCTATCAGAAAGTGTTTTAGAGTTAATTATGTGCCTAAAGAACACTGAATGTCGAATCAGAGAAAGTGGGTTCAAATTCTACTACTGATATTTATTACATGTGTGACCTTGAGCAAATAACTTAACTACTCTGGGCCTCATTTTCCTATCTAGAAAATAACTGGTTAAGACTAGATCACTCAATTCCCTTCTAGATCCAAATCTGAATTCGTATAACTCCATGAAGGTACTTTCTGCAAAATCTTTAATATAGTAAGAACAAGTAGAAGGTTCACCCCAAATTCTGGTGGTTCTCTTCTATTTTCTCCAGTTGTATGTAACATTGATCGTGATGAGTCCTAAGCATACAATTCTAATGTGTTCTCCCCCTGCGTTCAGATAGAAAGATGATTAGGCCAAGTAAATTCTTTACAATTTTACTTGGTTACTTTATTATATTTTAATAAATCATATAGCCACTAGAAAGTCAATCATCTAAGATTTATGAATGGGGTAAGTCAGTTTAATGTAAATTTATTACATATAAAGTAGGAACCAAACCACAGAGGGAACCAAATTGAAATTTCCATAATTTTAATATGTCAGGAAAATGTTCCATTTTCTTTTTTCACTCTGCTGGATCAATATTGAATTGGGGCCAACCAATGTCATGGTGTCATGTACCAATAAACCTTGGGGTAGTGGAAAAGGTAGTAGCACAAGAGTTTGTAAATTGAGTGCCCTCTGGTGAATAGTGGGGATATTATAGTGGGAAAGCAGACACAAAATTCATTGAATACCCCTCTAAAAAATCATTTGGTTTCAGGAGGTGGGGGTGGGAGGGCAGTTCTACCAGGTGGTTAAATCATATACAGTATAAGCAAGCTAATTAATGAAGTAACTTTTTTTTTTTGACTTTTTGGAGGGCAATTGGGTTAAGTAACTTGCCCAAGGTCACACGGCTAGGTTTTTGTTTTGTGTGTGCGCTAAGTGTCTGAGGTCGGATCCGAACTCAGGTCCTTCTGACTCCAGGGCCGATGCTCTACTCACTGCGCCACCTAGCCGCCCCTGAAGTAACTTTTAATAGCTTACTTTTCTAGAGGTCGCAAAAAGCAAGGCAATCTGACTGGTCTGGCTGCTTCTACAATACCAGAAAGTAGATACCTAGTTCATACTGTCACAAATAGATAGTATGATATTAGACATTTCTAAGGCATAATTACATCATTTCCATATCACCATGGGGCAAGAGAGAGAAAATGTCACTGTGAGAAAAGCTAGACAGGCATGAATAAAAGAACCTGATTCTATGAATTTAAAAATTTTTTTTGCACTTATCTTTACTCCTGCACAGTAAAGTTTAACTAGTTCTTCCTTTCTTTTTCACAAATAACACACAGGAGGCACTAGAATTTTTGGACTCCAGCCTCTAACAGGTTTACTCTTGATCTAATCAGACAGGAAGACAGCTTTGGAGAGGTTAATAATCACCTTTATTCTAGTCTAGTCTTTCTCAAAGGAAATGGCTGATAACAGGTTCATCAACTCCTACAGCATTCCCTAACAACCCTTCTCACAGGGACTGTTAAGAATGGGGTAGGGGGGAAAGGAGGGGTGGCAATTACCTCCACATCTCAATGGGGTCAGTCGAGACAGGTACAGTTTGTACACTCCCTAAATCCCCTCAAGCCTTTACAGGGGTCAGTCAAGGCACATACAGATTCTCCTATGGGTTCTCCATGTTTTTCCCTACTCACTGACCAGTGCCTCCTTGCTTTATAGGGCAACATAAAAAGAATGCATATTGCCAACAATGACCTCACAGGATAACTTTAGCAATATCATCATTTGGCATAAGAGTAATAAATATCAACTATAACACCCCCTTGTATCTCATGGCACAACCTCAGTAGGACTACCTATCACTATGATTCTAGGAATCACTATCTGGGATCCTTGGGGCTTTTCTGGGAGTTATTATCTAACCCCTTGAAACTAGACATTGCCATGGCCGTGGATCCTGAGAAACTAAATTAAAAAGGATAACAAAATCTTCCTTGCCCATACTTTCTATCACACAACCTAGTAACCATGATCTGTTTCTGACTTTAACATTTAGGCAAAATATGTAGGTGAGCCTTCCACCTCACTAGCTCCTATGATGCCTAGAAGAAGAATCGTAAAGACATTTAGTCTTTCCAAAATAAAGAAAGGTAGCCTTTTTTGGTTAAGACCAAAATTTCTAGCATTTTTGCAGAAGATTTGAATGTACACTATGCACTATAATGGAGAATGGCTCTGTCCTCAGTAGACACACCTAGCAATTGCAGCTAGCTACTTGATTTCCTCTGTCATCATGCCTGGCAAAGTTAAATTCTGCAATCACTTTATGATGAAAATAAGAAAGGAGAAAAAAATCAAAACACCTATTTTATCTCCTCTAAAAGCAACATTAGCTCCCATAGACAGCATTTATAAGGCATGGAGTTGGGGATCAACAAGTTCATTAGCAGTTGAATAGATTCACTAAGTTCTCAGTTGAAATGTTCAGGGAAAATGTGCTTCTGATAAATATTAGACCCAAGTAATTAAAGATATAAAAAGAAAAAGAAAACACTGTGACTCGACTGAATTGTCTTTTTTTTTAATCCAAGATGGTCATTTCTTAGATGAGAGGAGTAGTAAGCTGCTAAAATTGCAATGACTCACTTTTGAATTCAGAGAGTTAGCTGCCTGGAGATTCTCTGAAGGTTGGGGGTGGGGAGGAAGGAAGATATTTCTAAAAGAAAAAAAAATTGGGGGGGGGGGCAGGCTAAGGTTTGAAAGTTTCAAAAGCACCATGCAGAGGTGAATGAATGCATTATGGAAGAAACAAGCTCAGTGTCTATGGGGGAGAAAGAAATTGTGTCATCTGTACCTTTGCAACAGCCTTCCTGCTGTGGGGGGGAGCTTTGCCAATGAAAGTCCTATTTTCCCACCCTCTTGGCTTCATGTTGGTTTGGGACACATAATATAATTTCCTAGTGTAGTCCATGAAATTGATTCTTTTGTGACAATGTTACAAGCAAAGACATGTAAGCCTGTGTGTATTTTCGCAGAATGAGAGCCTCCCTGTCTGTCACTATGATTCTATTTTCCAGCTTGTTTTTCCCCCATAGCACTTGACATTGATGGTCATATTTTCCAAATCATCTGTATGTCCTGTGCACCAAAATTTGAGCTAAGATCAAAGGCAGGCCTCTACCCACACAAAACATTCTTCTGGAAGAAAAGCAATTCTGCTGAACTTGGAAATTTGGAATCAGATATTGTTTTTATTTAACTTTTTTAAAAAATCAAGAAATAATTTGTTTTCTTCCAAGCACTTCTATCAAAATGTTCAAATTTCAAAATCCTTAATATAAAGTAAAAATATTGGAAAAGAAAATCAGAAAACTTGGTGTCTACATCTGGCTCTCCTAGTAACAAGCTATGTTTCACTGGTCAAATTACTTAACCTTAATTTCCTCATTTACAACATGAGGCAATTTAACCTCCAAGGTCCTTTACAACTCTAACATATTTGTAAATTTATGTTTCTTCCACTAGTACCACACCTGAAGCACTGTGGACCAATGAATATCTATTCTTTCAATGAAAACATGTACACCCCACCAAATCCCTTCAATGAAGATGTTGCTACAGAAAAACTTCTACCTTTCATTCTTATGTTGAACACCTTCCCTCACTGCTCCCCCCCCCACCAACATCTGCTTTTGTACCTAATCAGTTCTGTTGATATCCAAACCCATTTTTGTGCTTAGTGGAATTATGTGGGGGCAGAGGGAGGTGGGGAATTACTTCATGTTTAAATGTGTTTAGACATGAAAATTCCAGTTGTCTGGAACATTCAAAATGCATTTGACATTTTCACATTAAAATGGATGGTACTCCTCAAATAAACCACAAGCTATGAAGTAATGTGGGGCTATTTGCATAGGAAATAAAAACTAAGTGAAATATGTAGAACTAGATTAGGGAAATTTTGTATTTGGGATCAAAGTATGCTACAAGGTGAAAATGAGTTTACTCTATCTTCCTATTCACTGTTTTTAAATCAATGAATTGGGAAGCAGTGGTAGAGATGATTTCAACAGATTTTAAAAAGAACTTCTTGCTTTATGTTATGTTGTATTGAAAGTCTGTACAATATATGCATTATATCTAAAGCTGGGGAGCCTGGAATTTCTCATGGGATATTCACTTAAGAACTGTGATGTCCATTGAGTTAAAATAGAATCACAACATTTTATGATCTATTTGACCAGCTAGTCTAACCCATATACAAAAATAAGCCCCCACTACAATATACCTTATAAGTATCATCCAGTTTCTACTTGAAGATCTCTAGTTAGGAGAAACTCATCAGTTCCCAAAGCGCCTTCTTCCATTTATATTAAACAACTCTAAATGTTAAGAAATTTGTCCTGACATCAAGTTCAAATTTGCCTCTTCTACTTATTAAACTAACATAAATATAAATCATTTAAAACTTAAAGTTTTACAAAATTATTTCCTCATAAGAACTATGTGAAATACATATTGCAAATAAATCTCCATTTTATAGATGAGTAAAAATAAGTTCACAGGGCTTAAGTGACTTATTTACAGTCACACAGATAGTGGCTGACAAAGTCGCATTCAGATCCAAGTATTCTGACTCCAAGTCCAGCCATCTTTTAGCTACACCCTGCTGCCAACAGACATTAATTAACTTTTGGCATATGTCAAAGGGAAAAGGAAACCAAATTTTTCTATTACACTAAGTTACAGGCTGGGTTTTTGTCATAGTTGGAAGAACCATTAAGAAATTTGATATATAAAAGGCATGTTGGAGAGGGTTGTCAAGGTCCATTCATATACAGTTAAAACAGTTCCCAGGTTCACAGATATAGAACTGAAAAGGAATTCAGAGTCCATCTAATCCAAACCCCCTCATTTTACAGATAAAGCAACTATCCTAAAAGAGATTAAATGACTTGACCAAGAGCACATATGTAGTGAATGGAAAAGCTGGGATTTTAATCCATATTTTCTGACTCCAAACACAGTATTCTTTCCACCATACCTTGTGACTTCTTAAAAGGCATATGTATAGGCCAAGAAATTACCGGAATCCCTCTATATGTCAAGTAAGTAATCTAACACACACACACACACACACACACACACACACACACAGAGTTATTATTCTTCTTCCCTCAACCTATAACTCAATGAATGGGATGCTTAGGGATGCTTATCTACTAGATAGTAACCAACTGTAAATCTTAGGATAGGTTATTACCATTATTAACATAGCAATAGTGTCCTTAAAGCATCCTCTTCATATTAAGTACTGATTTTCTGATTAATTTGTAGGGGATGAACTCAGGAGAAGCTTGAATTAAGTTAATAAGGCTGAAAAGGCCTTTGTTCAGACAGTGAATATATCTCCTTATACAAGGACCTCATTGACATCACAATTTAAATTTTATTCTGGTATTAATGATATCTCCTTGAGAGATAGTCCACAGATGTGGCATTAAGGATGATTGGTTTTTTTACAAAATCTTTTGGAGCAGCTAGGCTCCACCCTACTACTACTACTACTAGGACTTTTAAAAAGGGGGCTAACACAAAGGGACTAATTACATGGAAGCTTAGATTTGGTACCCTGGAGGGAAAATTTCTAAATCTAAGAGGACAGTCTGGGTAATCAACATGTCTGGAGAGTGATGTGCCTATGTGGCCACATGGAAAAGAGGTCATTGTTGGAACAGATAGTATTTCCTAGACAAGGGAAGAAATCGTGGAACTGGCCTTCTAAACATAGAAGAGAAAATATTAGACGAAGATAGACCATTGTACTAGAGCTTCTGGTGGGAAAAAGAGGAATTTTAAGGTCAAAATGAAGTAGTCTAACACCTAGACCAAGTGGAGGAATTCGCAATCTTTATTTAAAACAGGAACAAGAATAGGAGCAGGACCTGGTATTGATGAATAGCAAGGGCCCAGTCTCTGTGTTTCTGTGTTTTGGGGATACTGTTATCCAGAATACTTGGATAGATTCTGAGACTCCTCTTACTCTTTCTTTAGAGACATAGATATGAACTAAATTCATATGCTCCCAAAGGAAACTCTGGGTGGGGGCAGAATCCAAAGAGAATGATTTGTGATTTACTGAACCTTATATATCCAGGGCTTTACATTACATGTTACATTACATATAGGTAATGATCTCATTGTTCACTATTTTGCTTCAATTGATATAAAAGGTTTTTTGTATATGCCCTTATTCTTTTTACTTTTTCTGAGTGCTTAAAAGCATATTGTCATTTTTCTATTATTTTTATTTCTCTTCTTAAGTATGGAAATACAACTGTCTTCTAATACATTACCTACAAAGCATTTTAGAACATTTTTTTAAATAAAAAGTCTGTATTACTCATTTTGTGGATTCCCAACTGAAAAAAATAATGAATGTGGTAATGAGTGGAAAATCTTGTTCTTTATACCAAAGGAGACAGTGAGGTTGTATTATTATTTTGTGAGTCTTGCACTTTACAGTGCAAAGCATGTTGTTCCACAAAGTCCCCAGGACCTAGAACAGCTCCCAAGAAAAATAAAAATTAATCTTTAATTCTGCTGTAGTTTTCTTGACCCCAAGTTTGAAAAGAGTCATTATATAGTCAGGAAAAAGGAAAATCCACCAACACAAATACTTCAGGGTGCTCTCAAACCCTTGAGGTTAAAACTAGAAAATTGAACAAAGTCTAGAAAGTTTCTTTTAGAGAAGAGTTGCCTGAGATAATATTTCCAGCTCATTGGAAAAAAAAATAAGAGGGGCACAGAAAATGACATGAGGCACTGAGCTACTTTTTGAAGTGGTTGAGTTATTTTTCCTAATTATTACCCCCACATGATATTCAGCTCTTCACAGTGAGAGACAAAATAAACAATTGTTCCAGGGGGTCATAAAGAAATCATGCACCACAGGAAGCACCAGCATAAATGACAAAGTAGAAACCAGACTGCCCTGTGGTTAATTTTGCCAGGTAGTCCAAGAATAGCTACAGGGTTTAAGCATAGGGGGATGTGGGGAGCTTTGTTAAAATCACTTTGCTTGGGTGTTTTTCCTTTTTCTTTGCTCCTCTAGTGCCAACCCTTCAGGGAGGCAGAGTATCTGAAGAGTAAAGAGTGACACAGTATAAAGATTTTTCTCCTCTGCTAGGGGAATATGACCTAACTACTGCCCTCAAACCGTCAAATAATGGGGAGGATAGCCATGAAAGAGGTTAAGGGTGTAGGAAGAATGTCCCAGCCTCTTCAGATACAAGCAGAAAAACATCTCCATTCCTTAAAAGATTTTCCCATCTTTAGCTCTGTGGTCTTTCTGATTGATTTGTGTTGCTCTATTTATCTTAATTCCACAATAAAATTCTTCAAACCCAGTTTTCTCTCAGATGAATTAAGGTTGTTGTTGTTTTAATGTTTTGCATATTCCTTGTCCAGGGAATAAAAATGCCCAGTTAGCTTTCTTTGGTATTCTAGCTTAGGCTGGTGTCACCCAGAGAGATAAAGTAGAGCTAAGAGATTCAGGCAAATCCAGGCCTCCCAGGAGCTGTTACTTCACAAGGATATCTAACAATTACTTCCCATATTCACTGATGATATGTTGGATGACCCTGGCTCTTTTTTCAACTTGAGTCTTCTATGTCTGTTTGAATATATTGATATCTTTGATAAGTGAGGTCTTTAGGGTCAAATCATTAAGTGTTTCAGGTACAGGAAATGGTTCTGAAGCATTCCGTGTACCTACTTACCTGAGTATCTAGTTTATTACTGGAAGATGAATTAAAGACTATTACCCAGTCTGTATGAGATAAGTTCCATGTGTGACTTCATTGATTTTTCTTTTGGCAGTGATTTCTTGAAGACTCTGAAAAGGCAGAAATGCATGAACACACACACACACACACACACACACACACACACACACACATGCACAAACATTCTCAAACTCCCTACATTGTATGACTTTTAAGCGTTATCACTATATAAGATGGTAATTGTGATTCTATTCACTGAATTAGTACTCTAAATTAATTAAATCTTTCAAAAAGCATGTGTTTCTTTTTGCTTTCCAGGTAGCTATCTAAATATTTATCAACAAAAAAATTGAAAACATACCTGAAAAATACAGAGAATAGTCATTGTTCTTTTATGAGTACAGATGTAATATTTCTTTTTTATGTATTGAATTTTTGTTTTAAATATTTATATGCCCACAACTTTTAACAATGCTTTACAAATAAGAAGCATTTAATAAATGTTCTTTGTTTCTCTCATTTATTATGAAAGGAAGCTTGGTATAGTGGGAAAAACATTGGCTATGTGTTTGAAGACCTAGGTTGTAATTTCAGCCCTACCAATAACTAGCTGGGTAACTCAGAGCAAATTATTTAATCTCTCTGACTCTCAGTAATTATACTTGTAAAATAAGGGAATTGGGCTAAATAATTGTCTATGTCTTTTTTCAGTTTCTAAAATGTATAATTGTTTCTTTTTACACCAGAATCTTGCTCTCATATTCTCCACAGTGTCTATGCCATGAGATTCCCTTAAAGAGAAATATTAATCCTAATTCCCAAGATAAATCTGACTTAAACTTAATTCTGCTCTGTAAAACTTAGATTATAGTAAAGTTTCAGTGTCTAGATGAATCTATAATGTTAATGCCTCTACTTTTTATAGTACTTTAGGATTGACGAAGCAAATGAAAATGTAGGATTACCCTTGGATCCTCACAATAATCTGGTGAAATGGCATTCTCCTTTCCACAGATGAGGAAATAGGATTAAAGATGCTAAATCCATGGCTAAATTAAATAAATTGCTAAGAAATGACAGGATTTAAACCTAGAGTTTTTGGTTTTTACTACTAATCCAGTGTTTCCACTCTACTACACTAACTCTCCATACCTGTGCTACCTATCTGTTTAAATATTCATTCTTCTTAGATATAGGCTTATATCAGTTTCGATCATTCTCTGTAAATATAACACTTAAGAAGAGCCTTTATTGGATGTAAGAAGAATCTCATTTTGAGAAAAAAGTGACCTCACAAGGTAATAATGGGAACTGGGAGAAATTATTATTAATAACTAGTTATTAATATCAGGAGAAAGGGTGTTTTTTCTTCTTTTTATTTCCTCATTCAAAGCCCAGTCCTACTAGGTCAGTTAGTCTCTGAAGGACAGGGCTGACAATGAGATTGGCCTAATACTCAGGGAACATTCCCCTCAATCCTTGACAGGACCCCACATAACTAGAAGAATTTACTTCTGATTAAAGTGTAAAGAGAATCTAATCTCTTTGACTTCCAACTCTGAAGTGTTAAGCTTACACCCTTGGAACTCCTCTCCCCCTAACTCCCTCCCCAATTGTTCAACTTTAGTGGTCTTGGGTGGAGATGGATTCTTTTGTGTGTGGCTGAGTCTCAAGATTAAGCTAGGTTCTCAACAGGAGTTGAAGATTTTTGACCCACTTCCTCAATATGTTTATCCCTTCGTTGATTATTCACCAATCACTGTTGATCGCCACTTGTCAGAAGCACCCATTTTCCCAAAGGTATTCAAGCATTTGACGATCTCCACAGTCTTTGTCTTTGGTTACTAAGAGAGACTACTCACCGTCAGCTTATTAATTATTTGCTAGCCTGGTTAATAAACTGATTTTTAATTATCCCCAAACTCTGCCTCTTGGGATTTTCATTCATCTCAAAACAAAAAAAGTTAATAGTTATAATAGAATTTAACTTTATCTGGTGTTTAGCAGACTATGGAGCTGATTATTGAATGCTAAATTTATAACCAGTGAATATGACAGGCTTACAATATTATACAGCATATGTGAGTAAAATAGAATAAGTACAGAAAGGGCAAAGCTACATCTTCTCATACCAAGCACAACTGGATGCTAAGTAACTAAAATCTGATGACAAAAGTTGAACAAACATTAATTAATAGATTGTGCCATGAACACAGTGGCCAACCAACAGATGATAGCAGCTGATAGGAAAGTTTGTATTTCTATCATTAACTGATAAAACATGTAGTTTGCATGCAAATAAACATTAAACATAATTAAGATTTAACTTGTCAAATAACTTATGTGACAATGCAGGCTTTGTACTTTTTTTAGTGTGCTACTCTTCTACCATTAGGGATTACAACCCTTCTGTAATTTTCTGAGTTATCAGTGACCAAACCTTTTGGTGTAGTGCAGAGTTCTTAACATTTTTGGTGTCATGAACACCTTTAGCAGTCTAGAAAAACCTATATATCTGTTTCCAAAATGTTTTTAAATGCAGGAAATCAAGTAAGATTGCAAATTAAAGCAATTTCAAACATACCAAAATGAATTAAGATATTAAAACAAAACAAGGGATTCATGTACCTAGCTTAGGAAGTCCTGAACTATAGAGTCTCTCTGAAATCTCCTAAATGAGGTTGCTTTGTCCTTGAACCACAGACACCCTATCTTTTGCTACCCCAGCTTGAAGCTTTTCCAGATCAGTAGTGATTCCAGAGCCTGAGATTGACTGATAATGACCGTTGAGAATCTGAGGTCATCCCCATCCATGATGATGCATCAGAGAACCATATACTGTATACAGAAGTTAGTTTTACTTGAAAGGGTTATTTTGATTACTGTTTATGTGGAGAAAGAACACATCATAATACCTCTACTGAAGTTTAATTATATTAAATAAGAGGCAAACAGGTGGCAGAGTGAATAGAGTTCTGTGCCTGGAGTCAGGAGGACCTGAATTCAAATTTGACCTCACACTTACTATCTATTTGACCTTGGGAAAGCCAGTTAACCCTGTTTCCTCATCTGTAAAATGACCTGGAAAAGTAAATGGCACATTATTCCAGTATCTTGGCCAAGAAAATCCCAAATGGGGTCTCAAAGAATCATAAAGGATTAAACTCACTCAATGACAATATGTTCTAGAAAAGCACTAAGCTTTATTCACAATTATTATCTCTTTTGACTCTCACAAAACCCTGGGAGGTAAATGTTATATTATCCACATTTACAGTTATGGAAACTGGGGCAAACAGAAGTAAAATGCCTTGTCCAGATAGTGTAAATGTCTGAGGCCAGATTTGAACTTAGGACTTCCTGACTCCAGAACTGGAGCACTATCCACTTTGCCAGCTAGCACATAGTAGGCACTATATAAATGTTATCTATTATTATTTAAATAAGAGAGAAATGAATAGTTTGACCTTGATATTGTTGTTATCTACCCTATTGTGAATAATTCACCCAATTTCCTATTATTTTCCCTGGAATTCTGCATTCCCATGGTGCATATTATTCAAATGCAACCTATAAAGTGGGATATGAGTTCCCAGAAACTTTTGCAATGCCATGGAGATGGGATAGTACTGCACCTCAGGTCTTAGCAATGGGCTTTATCCACAGCTTGACTAGGATTAAATTAAATTAAAAATGTTTTTTTTAAAAAAAGCATTTCTCTTTAAAACTTTGCACCTCTATTCTCCACCAGATTTTTTAGATCTAGTGTTCCAAGAAGCAAGCACATATATTTTGGGGAAATTTTCTAGCTCTGTGGAAATGAATAATTAATAACAATGATGATAGAAGTATTAATATAGTGCTTTAAAGTTTACAGTGTTTTACATATATTGTCTTATTTGATCCTCATAATGACCCTTTGAAGTAGGTGAGATATTTTACCCCTTGTAGATAAAGCAACTTAGCTTTAAAGAGGTCAAATGATTAGTTTAGGATCATATAGTGAGTGTCTTAGGCAAGATTTAAATTCAAGTTTTCCTGACTCCAGGCTCTATACTTTATCATATTATCTCATTCCCTTAACCCAAAAAATCCATCAAAATGAATTCTCTAAAATGACAATATATTTTATTGATAATGATCATAAAAATAACAACATGCTCAAACATTTTTTTTTTTTGCTATTTGGAGAGGGGAAGGCTGACAATTGGTGTTAAGTGACTTGCCCAAGGTCACACAGCTAGTAAAGCATTAAGAGTCTGAGGTCAGATTTGAACTCAGTTCCTCCTGACTCCCGGGCTAGTTCTCTATTCATTGTGCTACTTAGCTGCCCCCAAACATTTCTATAGATACTATAAAGTTAGATGATCTCTCCTAGGCCCATTAGGCTATTCCAGATCCATTTCCAAGGAAGAGTCCAAAGGACTGTAAAAAACAGAGCTACTTATTGCTTGACAGAATAGGCTTAAAGAGAGAGTCCTCAGAAGATATACATCCTTATGTCCTCTTCCCACTACTTCTTACCTAATCAGGTGACATGTCAGTTTCTTTTTTAATAACATATCTATTGACAACTAATCAGCATCCACTGAGAGCTGAAAACAACATATTTTCTGCATTTCAAACTCTATGTCACAAAGTTGTGTGGAGGTGCATTCTTTTGAAGGGAAAATTCAGTTTTGAATCAATTTAGTTGAGTTCTATAAGTGCCCACTATGTGAAAGGACCCAAAGAATGTTTTGACAACAATAAAAGTTTGAAATCTTTTGACCAGTGTCAAGTTGCCTGGGGTCTTTTCTGCTTTCCAACTCCAAGGTTTGTAAGAACCCTTAGGAATTAGGTTATTTTCCTGGAGATGCAAAGGACACAGTGAAAAGCAGTTGAATAAATTTTGTAAACATTTAGATAAATACAAAGCAATTTGGGGAATGAAACAGCATTAACAAGAAAGAATAACAAGAAAAGGTTTTCAAAGAAAGGTGTCTGCACCTTAGTTATTCAAGAAGCAAAGGATTCTGATAGAGGTTGGAGAGGTCTAGGCAAGACAACCTATGCACAAAACATCAGAGTGGGAACTCAAAGGTTGACTTCGGGGAAGAGAAAAAAAAAACAGATTAGATGGGCTGAAACTTGAAGTGCATGAGAAGGAGTAACAGAAAATTAATGTGGAAATATTAACAACAAAAATCTGTGTATCACATATCTTAATGACACAAAGAAAGGAAGGACAGCTAACAACACTTGATTAAGCTGAGTCAGGACCCAAAAAGTTCTTGACAGGCTAAAATTTGGGAGAAATTTAAATGTGATAAATGGGAAATCTTACTCCTCAGAGCATGAAATCATTCTCATAGATATAGGGAAAGCATAATGAGACAGCAATTTTTCTGAAAAATATTTGGGGATTTTAATGGGCTCTAATGAAATATGAAAACCAAAAGAGTTAATGCAATATCAAGCTACAATAGAGAGGAATAACTCTTAAGAAAAGGAAGGTGATAGTCCCCAGTGCTCATTCTTGGTCATACCACATCTAGAGTATTATATTCAATTCTGAGCATCATATGTATGAGGAGGATATTTAAAGGAAGGCAAATTGAAATGGTGAACGGCTTCCAGCCTGTAACACATAAGGATCATTTGAAGGAGCTGGGGATGTTTAGCCTGAAAACAAAAAGATTTCGGTGGGACATGATGGTTGTCTTCAAGGTTGTAGGTTGTTCTGTGGAAGATGGAGAGAATCAGTTCTATTTATACACAAAGAGCAGAACTAGGAGCAGCTGTCTGAAGTTGGAAAGAAACAAATGTAGATTTAATACCAAGAAAAACTTCCAAACAATTAGAGCATCCAACAAGAGATAGTAAGTTTGCCCTCATTCCAGGTCTTCAAGAAAGGCCTCAATATATACTTGTTGCATGCATTATAGTAGAATTCTTTTGATTCATCGTGGTTCACTTTCCAAAGAATTGACTATGGGAAAGGTGAGTTATAATTACACACATATGTGCGCGCATGCACACACACACACACACACACACACACACACATCATTCTCAGAAAAAAAAAAGGCAACAAGATGTTGGTTGACAAATTTGATATTTTTAAGGTTTGTGAAGGAGGCCCCTGACATAGTAGGCTTGAATTCAGAAGCAAGGTTACTGTTCCTGTATTCTAATGCAAGTGTATTATGTAGTATGGTATGGTATTATGATGTATGGTATAGTACAGTGGTGTCAAGCTCAAATGGGTATTGAATCATACTTAATGATGCCTTGGGCTACATATTGACTTAGAAAACCACATTGTAATATTATCTATGTTCTATTGAATATATCTGTATATACATATATAGTTAAATATATCCAATTATATTTTGATTTGGCATGAGGGTGCACTAGAAATTATGGCAAGCAGTGTATTAGACATCTTTGGTGGAGAGGAAAGCACACTGGAGATACAGGCTCTAGTCATGGCCTCAAAACTTGATGGCTTTATGTCCTTGGGCAAATCAGTTTACCTCTGTATAAGTTGGCTTCCTTATCTCTAAAATGGGGATAATAATACTTACATATCTCATCACAGTATATTTATATGAGGACAATGTTTTCTATGCTATTAAGTTATATAAATTGCAAAATATTCACAAATTTCATAGAGGATGAGGGTGGCTCTCCATTTCTTAGCATACATAAAAACAGACCAGGGAGAATCCCAGATAAAGCAAATAACCTCTGCTTTTTCTTTACAAGATGTATTATTTTTTTGGTCATTTATCCCCATGCACATGCTGAAATCTTTTAATTATATCATTAGTACATTTTCCAGATACTTTGACACATAACTTATTTTTCCAAAGATTAAAAAGAAAAATCTATCCAAGACTGGATACCATTTAAAGTTCTTACAGAAACTCCAATGTCCATCTGTAACTTGGAGATGACCTTAGATTCTCAAAGACTATTTCCAATAGAATACAGTAAGTGGTTCTCCCCAGAGAGAAGGGTTTTGAGTATGAACATGGAAATGACTATATGTCTTTTAATTCAGATTTATCCTAGCTAAGTTTGAAAAGGCTTATCACCAGAAGTTTGATGATCAGATAATGAATTTGGGGAAACATGTTCACAAAAATCTCCTAAATCATGGAAGGGCTCTGATCTTTACTGTCGAAAGCATCACTAGTTCAGAGAATCATACATTTAGAACTAGAAGAGACCTTAGAAATCATCTAGTTCAATTCCCTTATTTTATATATGGAAACTCTGAGGTTAAATGACTTGTATATGCAGGAAATTTCAGAATCAAAATTCAACCCCAGGGGTAGATAGGTGGTACAGCAAATAGAGCACCAACCCTGGAGCCAGGAGGACCTGAGTTCAAATACAGCCTCAGACACTTATCATAAAAACTAGCTATGTGAACTTGGGCGAGTCACTTAACCCCAATTGCCCTACCTAACCCCTCCAAAAAGCAAAAAAAAAAAAAAAAAAATTCAACCCCAAATTATCTAACCTCCAATCCATTGTTTTTCTTAGAACACTGTTTTGAAAAAAATCATGAATTCTTGAAGTATTGAAGAAATTTTAGCATAAACATTTCAGTTTCTTGTACTATTAAAACCAAAGACAGGCACAAAGAATAAGAAAGTAAAGGATGATAATTATTTATGTAAGATGTCTACAGTATAAATGAAATAATACAAGTAACAAAGGATTGAATTTTCTAGCATCTGCTTAGGTCTCTTCTATGCAAAAAACTTAGAAATCAAAAGGCTTTCAGGAGGTGACAGAGATATTTTTAATTATTAATTTATTTCATTTATTGGCCAGCCACAGGACAAATTTACATACCATGCACTACAAAATTATCAACATTTTAGAGCAATATTTTAGTCATCTATTAGATTATGACAGCTAAAAAGAAGAATATTTTAATAAAATTTATTTTTATTATTTTAGTTTACATCATTCATTTCTACAAGATTTTGAATTACAAATTTCTCCCCATTTTCCCCCACCCACCACCCCAAAATAGGGATCCCACTGAATATCCCCTCCCCGAGTCTGCTCTCTCCCATATCTTCCCCCCCCCTCTCTGACTTTTCACTAGGTCACAGTAGATCTCTATCCCCCAGTGCCTGCATATCCTATTTCCAAGTTACATTTAAAATAATAACAATAATGTATTTTAAACATTTGATTTTAAACCTTTGAATTCCAGATTCTTTCCCTACCTCCCTCGTTACCCACCTTTATGTAATGGCATGCACAGAAGCTTTCCAGAGGACTGCTACTATGAATAGCTTTTAAGGTTTTGATTACACAGTATAGTGAATACTCCATTCCATAACAAATCAAAGCAAAACTTTCACAGAAAATCAAGGTACAACATTCACAATATTACAACTCATAATCACAAACAGCTTACCATTAAAATGGCCACATAGTTTTCACCAAAGAGGTCACATAATTTAGAACAAAGAACAATTATCTCAAAGTACAATAGTCAAAGTCTTCCACTCATGGGGCAAAGTCTTTCACACAGAGGGCACTCATAAGTTAACTCAATCAGTCACTTATTCAGCAATCAATTACTAAGTATCAAACACAAATCCTTCACCCCTCCGTCACTAGTAAACTACAATTTCATCCTTACTCAGTACCCAGGAAGAGGTCTTTTCATCTTGGCCTGTTCTCAGATTCCCTGGATGCCCTTCCATGGTCCCTGATTCCACCTGGATTCACCAGACTGTCACATGGGTTCAATGGCAGACAGCTCCCCAGTTCCTTGTCCAGCTCTCTGGGTAGGTCCTGCTCCACACTGAGGATCACAGTGTCTGGTACATGTCAGAAACTTCACAGTTTCTGCTCCAGGGAATTCAAGGCTCAACCAAACCACAAACAAAGTCTCAGCATCCCAGTCATGATTCTCCTGGGCTCCTATGTCACCTGGGTTCCTAGGTTCCTCTGTCACCTGGACTCCTGGCTAGGGGCTTTGGGCTCCTGGTTCTGGGTTCCTGTTCAGAAGTTCCACCACCACAAGTTCTCAGGAAATTCTGGCTCAGTTCTTCGTTCTCTCTTCTGTAGCTGCTCTGCCACCAGATGCTGGTCTCAAGGAATTCTGACTATGCCTCTGTGGACTTTTCCTATATACATAGCATTAGCTACTTTGTGTTTCAGTCAACCCTTTCCTGTTCTGTCAGCAACAGGAGACAGGAGTTCATACCTTCTGTTTCCCCAACAGAGGCTTGATCAATTACTAAGTGCTAAGTACCTGCTACCTTTGCCAAAACAAAGGGATTTTCAAATCCAAATTATATTACCCTTACAAGTACTGGGAAGATAAGCAATTCAATATAGGTTGTACATGTGTAGCTATGCAAAACATTTCCATAGTGGATATATTGTGAAAGACTGACTATATTTCCCTGCATCCTATCCCACCACCACCCACTAGTTCTATTCTCTATCCTGTCCCTTTTCAAAAGTGGATGCTTCCAACTTCCCTCCCCCCCTAGCCTGCCCTCCCTTCAATCATCTCCCCTATCATCCCTTTCCCCCCCTATTCCCCTATAGGGTGAGATATCCTATTTAGTGGATATGTCATTCCCTCCCTAAGCCCAATTCAATGAGAATAAGGTTGACACATTCCCTTTTGCCTTCCTGTTCTTCCCCTCCACTGTAACAGTTTTCCCTTGCCTCTTCTATATGAGATAATTTACTCTACCCATCTCCTCTCATTATATTCCTCCAACTCTTAATTTCACCTTTTAAGTATCATTCCTCCCTATTCAATTGATCCTATGCCCTCTGTCTATGTATACCTGTACACATATATACACACACTCACATATGTATTCATGCATCCATATACCTTACTATATAGACATATACACATATGTATACACATATATATGTGTGTGTGCATATGTCCCTTCAACTATTCTTATACTGAGAAAAGTTTTATAAGTTACAATTATCATTTTCCATGTATGAATGTAAGTACTTCAACTTTGATAAGTTCCTTATGATTTCTTTTCCCTGTTTACCTTCTCAAGCTTCTCTTGCTTCTTGTATCTGAATGTCAAATTTTCTATTAAACTCTGTTTTTTTTTTCATCAAGAATGCTTGAAAATGGGGCGGCTAGGTGGTGCAGTGAGTAGAGCGTCGGCCCTGGAGTCAGAAGGACCTGAGTTCAGATCCGGCTTCAGACATTTAACACACACAAAAACCTAGCTGTGTGACCTTGGGCAAATTACTTAACCCCAATTGCCCTCCAAAAAGCAAAAAAAAAATGCTTGAAAGTCCTCTATTGCATTGAATGACCATATTTTCCCCTGAAACATGATACTCAGTTTTTTTGGGTAAGTGCTTCTTGGTTTTAATCCCAGCTCCTTTGAACTCTGGAATATCATATCCCAAGCCCTTTGATCCCACAGTGTAGAAGCTGCCAGATCCTGTGTTATCCTGATTTCTGTTTCCACAGTATTCAAATTGTTTCTTCTGGGCTGCTTGTAATATTTTCTTCCTGATCTGGGAACTTCAGAACCTGGCTATAATATTTCTAGGACTTTTCTTTTTGGGATCTTTTTCAGGAGGTGATCAGTGGATTCTTTCAACCTCTATTTTGTCTCCTGGTTCTAAAACATCAGGGAAAATTTCCTTGAGAATTTCCTGAAGGATGATTTCTAGGCTCTTTTTTGATAGTGGCTTTCAGGTAGTCCAATAATTTTTCAATGATCACTCCTGAATCTATTTTCCAGGTCAGTGTTTTTTCCAATGAGATATTTCACATTGCCTTCTATTTTTTCATTTGTTTGGATCTGTTTAATAGTATCTGGATTTCTCATAAAGTCACTAGCTTCCATTTGTTCCAATCTACTTATGAAGGTTTGATTCTCTTCAGTAAGCTTTTGAGATTCTTTTTCCATTTGGCAAATTTGGCTTTGTAAAGCATTCTTCTCATTTTTGAGCCTCTTTTACCATTTGAGTTAGTCTATATTTAAGGTGTTATTTTCTTCAGTCAAATCGTTGACTCTCATTTCATAATTTTCTTGCATCATTCTCATTTCTCTTCCCAATTTTTCCTCCACTACTCTTATTTGGTTTTCAAAATCCTTTTTAAACTCCTCTATGGCCTGTAAGCAGCTTATTCTTTTGTTGGAGGCTTTTGCAGGTGTTCTGACTTTGTTGTCTTCTTCCTCTTCCATGCTTTGATACTTTTTGTCCCCAGAAAGGAATCCAAAGTTAAACCACTGTGCTTACATTGCTTTCTTTGCTCGCTTATGGTGCTACTCAATTTCTTGACTTTTGAGCTTTTTGCCACAGTAGAACTCTGCTACCTGACAGGGGAGCTTTGTCCCGATTTCTGGGGTTTTCTCCAGTGCTGGAGCTATTATTTGACTGCCCTCTCTGAAGCCTCCACACTCTCTGGCACACTGGTCATGCACCACAGGATCTCCACCCCAGACAGTGATCTAGATCCAAGCAGGTTAAAGCAAGAGTGATTACCCCTCAGACTGGTTGCTTGATCCCCCTAAAATCTATAGGCCAGGAGCTCTTGAAGCAGTCATGTGGCAGTGGCTGGATGGCCACCACACCTCAGCTGCTTCTTGCCCCAGGGCCAAAGGCCAGACTACACTCCCAAACTCCCACGTCCCAAAGTCCACACTGCACTGACCTCTCACTTTGTCTTTAGCATCTATAGGTTGATAATTCTGGAAACCACCACAGCTGCTGGTGATCTGAAGTCCCTAGGTTGTGGCCACCCTAAGGCTAAAACCTTGGGCACGTGCTTGGCTCCCAGAGTGTTGCACTGGTCCCTTCCTGCTGGCCTGCTGGACCAGTGGGAGATTAGTTTCTCTGTGTCATTTTGTGGGTTCTGCAGCTCCAAAGTTTGTTTAGAGTCATTTTTAACATGAATTGGAGGACATGGGAGCAGGAATACCATGGGAGTTCTGTTTCTACTCCGCCATCTTGACTCTGCAGAGAAGAATATTTTTTTCCTTTTACTGAAAGGTCCAAGATTATAGCTCTTTCAGGCCAGGAGAGTTTTAAGGTCCTAAAGAGAAAAAGTCATTAAGGGAAATGAAACTTTAGGTGCTGCTACTGATCTTGATTCTATAGGAGGCAAGTTGCCTGCTGAAATAGTTCAGGAGTTACCAAGGAATAATGATGTACAATTAAAAAAAATAAATAAATAAATCTCTCCTTTCATACTAGATCACTAAAAATTTCATACCATCTTTTGGCTGAGGGTAATGGTAATCCAAACAGTGAATTGAGGGACATACAGTAACAGAAATGCAGGTTATATTTTTGCATTAAGGTACATGATTGAGTAGGATATTATTATAATTGTTATAATAAGTTCTCAAGAGCTACTGGCATCTCTGTTCCATTATTTTATGACTATTCATGTAAATAATTCATGAAACCAATGCATTTCTCCCAAAAATTTGTAGCAAATAGACAATATATGACAGGAATGAACCAAATTCTTTTGGTTGTTATAGATGGCTAAGACAACTTCAGAATGTTTTTACTGCTTTCTCAAAAAAGCTAGTAAGCAGTATCCACAATTTTTAAGTCATTGATTTCAGCCAGAAATAGTCAATGATAATGTGCAGGAGATTCTCAGTCTGACAGCATCTTGTTTAAATCTTCTTACAAGCACACTCCAGGGAAGTCATTTCCCTACAGGTGGGGAAAAAAACCTCCACAAATTTTGCAACTGCTCCAACAGAATCTATTTTCTGAATAGATCAGTTGTCCATCTTGGGAGAAGGAAGAAGGAGGTAACCAAGATGTCATTGTTTAGTATAGCAAAGGGATGAGAAGTGAGCATAAAGCTAGCAGCAGAAAACAAGATTTAAAAAAAAAACACGATTCCTGATCATAGCTCTTTAAAAGAGATTCACAATGCTGATTTCTCCCCCAACAGAGTAGTGCGAACAAAAGAATTACCATAGTAGGTCAGATATAAGGTTTGTGCAGCCCAAATTGCACCAAATGAGCATGCTATGGAATGGCATGTTTGTCCCTAATATTGTTTCAACAATATAATGGACCATTCTATATTTAGGAAAGAGAAATAATAGTTCAAATTGATATAGCAATTTGGGATTTGCACTTTACATAGATTGCCTTATTTGATCTTAGAACCATTCTATAAGATAGATGTTAGTATTACTCTCATTTTTTAGGTGAGGAAACAGAGGAAGAGTGTAAATGACTTTTCTGTAGTCACATACCTAGCAATCTTAAGAAGCAGAATATGAACCCAGATCTTTTGACTTTAAGATTTTAACATACTTTCCACTAAAGATTGTGAAAAGTGGCACCTACCTACAAGGAGTTTACAATTTAGTCACCTATGTAAATTTTGATGGTAGACTTTTCAATTCCAGTCCATACCTCCTCTTGCAGTAACAAGTCCCCTAAGCTTACTAGATATTCTTCAAACTTCCAGAATTTTGCCTGGCTCTATTATACTGAGATTTGATGAATAAGTCCGTGAATATAATATCCATATCCTCCAGTAATTGGTAGACATTTTTCATATCTCCCCCTTTCAACTTTTATCTTCCCAAACCAAAGAGCCTTAATGTTTTTAGTCTGGTCTCATATTAAAACCTCTCTATCTCCATGATTATATTAGTTGCTTTTATCTGGACCATGTCCAACTTCATCACATCTTATTTTGAGCTGGAGTGATCAGAATGGCAGACTGTATTCTGAGTATGGGAATGCAAACACAAATCATAGTGGCACATTGGACTAATGCCTTGTGGGGAACAGTGCCCTGTGATGCTTAGTCCCCTCTCTGGAGTCATTCATCCCTCTAGTCACTTAACAAATATTTATTAAGCACCTACCATATATGACTCTGTGCTTGGGGCTTAGGTTGATACAAAATAAAACATACTATCAGAGCCCTCAAAGAGCTTACCTAAGAAAAAATATACAAAGGTAATAAAAGGCAGTGTGCCTTATCACAAATGGTACCTATAAAATAATACAGGAGTTCACGTGAGGATAAGATCATTTTTTTCCCTCTGGTGATCAAGAAAGACTTCATAGAAAGTTCTCCTTAAACTGAGTGTCTTTTTTTTATTTAAAAGCAATTGGGGTTAAGTAACTTGCTCAAGGTTACATGGTTAGTCATTATTTATGTGTGGGTGCTCATTTTCTGAGGCCGGATTTGATCTCGGGTCATCCCAACTCCGAGGCCGGCGTTCTTAACTCACTGTGCCACTTAGACACCCCTTTAGGGCAATTGGGGTTAAGTAACTTGCCCAAGGTTACACAGCTAGGTTTTTGTTTGTGTGGATTAAGTGTCTGAGGCCGGCTCAGAACTCAGGTCCTTCTGACTCCAGGGCCAGCGCTCTATTCACTGCGCCACCTAGCCGCCCCTACTGAGTGTCTTTTGATAGCAAGGATCCATTTCCACTTTGCCATGAGAACCAAGAGGAAGAAGAAGTGAATGTACAGGCTGATGCACAGGAGGAAAAATATGAGCAAGAGGGATAGGCAGGTTGACTATACTAACAATAGAAGTGCAAGAGAAGCAGAGGTTTGGAATGCCAGATCCCTGATCACATGTGGTTAAAGCCTTTGTAAAAGGCATGCGCCTATCTAGAACTATACCATCCCTCCCACCTGATTCAAATTTTTTATCTATACCATCCATTATGGGCCTCTTGCCATCATTTGAATCCTCCCTGACACAGGACATTTTATCCTTTAAACTAAGACCAACCTAGCTGAGAACATTAAGTTATAGTTATATGTCATGGATCCTCTTAACCTTCTACACTATTTTCTTTGAAGCTGAATGCAATATATATATATAACAAATTATGTCTCCTTTTTTGTTGGAAAAAATGATAGTACCTCTTGCCCTGAAGCTGTATTATACTAATTGGTGAGATATATCTAACTATATCTAACTAGCTTCAGACTCTCTTCAATGATTTACCTTAGCATCTTCTTGCTATCTGCCCTGACCCCACATATGTACCCCACTTGGCATCTGCCCCACTTTCTACCTCTTGCTCTGGGAACATTAATCAAATTAATATTTCCATTGCTTCTCATAAGGGTAAGTTTACCACATGCCCTGTTTCTATACTCTTCATGCCTGTGACCTTTCTGACCAAGGCACTCCACTCAGACCACCATTGTCCCTACATATTCCCTCCTCCACTTGGGATATAAGCTCCTTGAGGGCAGAGATTATATCAATTTGATATCTGTACTCATAATACTCAGTACAATGCCTGGCACATAACAAGCTGTTGATGTTTTTCATCCATTTATTCATTATATAGTCAATTAAGGTTTGTAAATTGTTTTATATATATATTGTCTCACTTGAATCTCATAATAACACTGTGAGGGAGCTACTACTATTATCATCCTTATTTGCATAATGAGAAAACAGAAAATAGGGCTTGTCCTTGGCCCTACTTCTTAGAATATATCAGAAGTAAGATTTTAATCCAGATCTCTAATAATTCTTATCTCTGCAATCTAAACATTACACCCCCATTGCATCTCTCATAATGGTTTTCCCCCTTGAATCTGGCATAGCATTTTGTTTTGCAACTATAATGCTCTTACTTAATAATACTTTGTATTATAATGATGACCATTTGTGACTTAATGCCCTAACAAACTATAGGCTCCATGTGGGCAAGGAACATGAGTCACAGAAATCCCAAAGTACTCTGTACATGTTAGGTACATGATGACAATTTTGTTATACAGCACGTGAATATACATGCTTAGTAGTTACATAATGTTTCCACACTCATAACTCTTCTATAACTTTATAGAAAAAAATTTTAGCTAGATAGATCAAATATCATTTTCATCTCTTTCACAAATGAAGAAGTTGGTAGTCAGAGAAGCTGAGTGATTTTCCCAAGGTAACATTGGGACTCAAACCCAGGTAATTTAATTTCTTACACACTGTTCTTTCTACTAGATTTTACTGCCTTCTCATCTAAACCATTCTAAAATGGAAGGTACAGAATTTGCAACAATTAGTAATTCAACACCAAGTAGTTAAAACTAAACTTGATGTTTCTGGAATCCTTTTCTAGTGAGAGCAGTATTCATTTTAAACAAAGAGCGAATGCTATAGAATTAAAGAACTAAAACAAATACATGAAATTTCCTATTTTGTACAGGTCCTAGTTCAGAATAACCTGCTTCACTGTACAAAATTAAACTATAATTTAAATTAAGCAACAGTAGAGAGAAACAAACCATGTATCAATGTACTCTTGCTGCTGATGGAAAAAGCAATTAACTAAAATAAAATACAAAGACCTGTAACATTCCTATTGAGAAAGACAATCAGTGGCCTGATTCATGGATCCAAAACAAAAAAAAAAAGAAAATTGTGTAACTCTGGTTTCTTTAGAAAGAAAAGGGAAACAAAATGCAGTAAAATCACAGGACTAGAATCACAGTATGTTAGGGCCAAAAGGGAGCTTAGAGTCCATTTAATATAAGGCTTTTGTTTTCAGATAAGAAAAATGAGACAGAAGAATCAAGTAATTTACCAAGGTCACACAGTTTGCTAGTAGCAAATATGTGTGTGTGCACACACATATACACATACACTCTATATATACCTTGTATACATACATATATACACATATATACATGCATACATATATGCACGTATATATGCATGAAGGGTAAAATAATTTTTAAAAACCTTTAAATTTCAACAATGCTTGCTATTAATTGATCATAGGATTTTGTAAAACAATTTCTCTTCTTAGGGGCATATTTTCAAACCTTCCAGGTAAATATTACTTATTTCTATTTCCAAAAAAAATGTGAAACTTAAAAATATCAAAGGCTGTATGGGATCTGTAATAGTAGGATTATGCAGGGAACAGATAAAATAAATGGGGAAAATGTAGCATCCATTGGTTTTAGCTTCTAGTGGATTCTACTGCTTCTATTTTTTCATGAAATGAAAGCAGCAGTATGCTTTGCAAAACCAAACAGAAAATGGACTGCAGTTTTTGCAGAATGCAAATGAAACATTTTATTAGCCAACAGGTTTGTCTTTTCATGGTTAAAAATTTTTTTCATCTCTAATTACATATACACACATGCATTTGGTCTATATAAGACTTCTTTTTCTCCCCATGCCCTACTCCTGGTCCTGTCCACAGTAGCCCATGAGCCAAACATGAAAGAAAGGATGTATAAAAGAAGAAAACAAAGAATTCTGAAGTATAGAGGAGCAAAAGATCCAAAGGAGCATTTAAAATTCAAGGTACATATAGAAAAGAATAAGCAACAAAGTTGGAGACAGAAAGAACAAAGAATAATACAAGAAAAGAATGGATAAAGAGCACAGCAAAAATGAGGGGAAAGAAGGAATGGGTTTCATAAAATGTCATATTTATTACCAAATTTTTTCCTCCTGATTTGAATTAAGCCCACTTTCTTCTTTATTTTCTTTTAGCTATATTGGTATAAAAAGCCTTTCATCCAACTGGAGTGTCATTTGCTTTTCATGTTTCCCTCTTCCAGTCTGATAACTCAGATCCTTGATGTTTACTCATGGCTTAGATTCTAGAAATTTAATAATATTAAAGTTCATTTTCTGAACTTCAGTTCTAAATTTCACTTTCAAATTTTGAAGCTTACAATTAGCCATAAGTCCAACCACAATATAGATAGTTTGTCTGAGAACATTCTAGATTGTTATTTATGAATTTGTTATTTTGCTATGGCTCCATGGTTGGCTTCTGGTAAATTAACAATCTTAACCTCAAGATCATTTTCCTGCCATACTGCCTCTCTAATTTTTTTTCTTTGCTCCTCATTACTTGTCCAATTTATTCTGCTCACTTTGTATTCCAAACTTATCTTTCACATACTGCCTCCCCTTCCTGCCCTCATAACCCCATCTCAAAGCTAGTTTGATATCAGCTGCAGATTTAATGAGCATGCTTTCTATGCATACAATCAAATCACTGATTAAAAAATTTAAACAATACTGGCCCAGGGATTATCATGCAGAGCATCAGTATTTTTGTACCCTCCCCCCAGGTTAATATTAATACATTTACTAAACTTCCAGATTTTCAAATATTTATCAGTATTTGCTACATAAACAGGCAGTTATCACATTCTCTGTAACCACTTTTTAAGCACATATCCTCAACCATTAATATTTTTTCCAATTATACTGTAGACTTTTCAACTCTGGAGCCAATATTCTTGTATTCCTCAAGAGTCTACTTTATATTATTTATTATACTTAACTACAAGATAAATTTGAATATCAAACATTGAGGAGGAGGTAGTGGTAGGAGAGATTTCTCTGCTAAACAGGCAAAAAATATGTAAATAGATATAGAAACTCAAAGAAAAATTCAATGGAAGATGTGAGGAGATAAAGTGAAAATCAAAGTCAGAAAAAAATCAAGAGCCTGAGAAGAATGAACTATTCATTTCCTAATCATTACTCTTCTCAATGAGTGCTCACTGCCTCTGGTCCGCTCATGCCACTAACTTGGCACTTTGCACAAAGATGATCAGCATTATTTAGTCTTTTATTATGTATATGTTATGTTTCCTCATCCAGATTTCAGTTCACTCAAGGACAGGAATCCACATTAGTTTGAACCTCCAACATCTCCCTTAGACCTGTGTCCAATAAGCACTCAGTATTTTTTTTAATATAATAATAAGATGAAACAGAATGAGGAAAAGGGTGGGGAATAGGGGTATCATGTGATTTGGGAATAGCTTTTGAGTTCATTATTCAGATAGGAAATGGGTTCAAAAGCATCACATAGATGTTCATTCATATGTCCATGCCAGAAATGTGGCCAGGACTATTGATGAGGATGAGAGAAATGAGATATCAGAACTATAGCCAAAGATAGTTCCAAGTCACTAAAAGCTGAGAAGTTTGTGCATGCATGTAAGTTTGTGTGTTGGGAGCAATATGTATCAAGGATTGAAAGAGGAGGAAAGGGGGATGATGTGTGGCATTGCTGAAGTTTCAGTTGCTTACATAGAATAACTAGAAGTCCAGAGAGACTCTGAAGGTTAAAGAAGAGTATAGCTAAAACATTACACCTTCCCACCAAATGTTCATGCTGTGGGTATATCTCTCTTCCAAAGGAGTTCTGTATAGAGTCATAGTTATGTAAATGTTTTTCCTCCTTCTGGTTGTCTTTTGTGTTGGAGCTATTCTTAGTAATTTCTCCTGGCTTTAGAGCGAGCTATCCACAATCAGATGAATCCAAGATAAGAAAGTCTCTGTGAGACACGCAAGGCTTCCTGAAATGTGGCCTTATCCACCTTAAGTAATATTTCAAGGTCTCAGATATAATAGCACTCTTGGCCCATTTTTGTTGGCCTCACTGGAGCATCTGAAAAGATTTTTCATAGTATAAAAAACAGAAAATGACTACAAGGTTATGCAGAAAGAATGATCCAAATATGGTACCCTGGTTCCATATTACAAGTAGCTATAGATTTCTCCACTACTCTTAAGACTATTATGCATTATCATACATTTTCAAGTATAATAATACTTGAGGAACAAGATGAGAGGAAAAGAGTATGCAAAAATACAACTTGATAATCCCCCATCCAAATGTAGTTCATATAGTGATATGATAACCATTTCTTAGCACCCAAACTTGTGCATTTGTTGCTTTAGATTCAGTGTAGGAGGAAACACTACTTTTTCTTATGCAAAGTGAACTTGTGGTTAGAACAACCCCAAAGCTTTCCCCAAATATCAGAGTTTTGAGGTAAGAAAATTAGGAGATGTTCTCAACGAGATAGTTCTTCTAGTGGAAGAAGTGCAGCTCCTATTGAAATAACTACTTTAATAGAATCTTCTTAACAGTGTTCAGGTATTCCCATAGCAGAGATTTATGATGGAGCTGACAGACAGGCGAAGCCTATGGTTCCCTTCTCTAATTAATGTTTTAAATGCATAAAATTAATGTTTTAAATGCATAAAATAAAACATACTGGGTTATAAAGGAAACTAATTAACAAAACATTAAGAGAATTCACAAAACCCAAGTTAAGAATCTTTGTCCATAGGTAAAATGATTTATCAATCATAAAGTTATGAATTTAACCAAAAAGCTAGTTGGCTGTGTGAACATATTTTGACAATTGAATTATTCTGGGTTGGGAAGTGGTTAGGTGGACATATTTAGAAACATTTTGTAAGATGAGTTAAAAATGACACTTTAATGTTTGGTACCTTACATTGGTTGGGTAGTAGGCTTCAGGTTTTAGGTATGTGAAGATAAAGTGTTCTTGAGAAATTGTAGGCTATATATGTGTGATAAAGTAAGGCATATGGTTCCTAAAGAACTGCCCTTTAATCAACTACTGATAAAATGAAGCAGGCTAGATTTGGGTTAAGGAAATGGTAAAGAAATTAGACAGAAAAAGACACCTGAATCTAACCCAACAGTATAGATAAGACTCTCCCAGCTCTGGTTTCCCTCTGATGCCTTTGGAAACAAAGGTGACCTGAATAAGGCATTTCAGGACTAGAGATAAAGGCAAATTCCAATAGTGGAGAATGAAGAGGCATGTTGTCCAACATACTTGAGCAAACTGAGATGGTTAGAAGGTGGGAGAGGATCAAATGATGATTGAATAGAGGACTTTAGCTACCTAGGGAACACTCCCTATGAGGAAAAAAAGCTCATGCAAAAGAGGATCATGATAGTAGAAGGATCTGCCTCCATTCCAGTTTGGAGGGCTAGACCAGAATAAGATATCATGTCTTGAAATATCAGGCACAGAATAACAAGCAGGCAGGTAGATAAGTGTAGTAGACAACAGTGAATTGGTTTGGGGTCTTCATATCTCAGATAATATTGTCAGTATATTGATTGTATCCCAGACTCTTGTAAGCTTCCCATGTAAAAGCTAAATTTTAAAGAAAGTTTATTTCATAAAAAAGAAGAAAACAGAATTGTAAACCTATCACAAGTGTGGAGAAGATAATTCTTATCTATTCAACAAATAGAAATTGCTAGAGATAAAATAGATTTGATTCTATAAAAATAAAATGTTTCAAATAATGAAAAGTAATGTATATAAAATAAAAATAAGGAGATTGGGGGAAAATACTTTTGGTATAGACATTTCCAATTATAAACCTGACATCTAAAATCTAGAATGAAATTCTCTAGTAATCAGAGAAATAAAAATTGAAATAAGTGATCTACCACTACTTTATACACACTAAATTAACAAATATTTATAAATGACAAAAGTTCTTGGCAATGTTGTGGAGAAAAAGTGCTAGTGGAGCTGTGAATTAGTATGATATTTTTTGGAGAATATCATGCATATATAAAATGAAATCTGCAAAAATGTTCATACCTAGTATGTGATATCAACACAATACTGAGAGGAGTAAACGACCAATGTATACCAAAGATAAATCACATCAGCTTTATTTATACTAGCAAAAGATTAGAAATAACAAATATGTCTAATGACTGAGGCATGACTGAAAATATTGTGTTCTATGAATATAAGGATATTGTTTTTTAAAAATTACCTATCTTGGGGTGGCTAGGTGGCCCAGTAAATAGAGCATCAGCCCTGGAGTCAGTAGGACCTGAGTTCAAATCCATCCTCAGACACTTAACACATCTGACATGCTTAGGCCTGATCAAATGGATGAATTCATTGCACTGGTGCTATGAAAAAGAGTACTGGAAGACAAAAAAGGGTGGGGGAAGTGGGAAAGGGATAACTTTTCAGGATCTTTATTTTTCATCTTGGTAAGGCTGGCCAATGTGGTATGGATGCTACTCAAATGCTCCTGCACCTGATGCCTAGAGCCTTGACGCATTCCTTGCCCTCTTCTAGACACCAAGCAGATGACATTTTTCACTCAAGAGAAGAGTTCCTGGGCTATCAGTTTCCTGAGTCAATGGGCAATTTGTAATCTAGACAGCTGAAACTTCTTTACAACAATTTATGCATCAGGGCTATATTATTGCGTGGGGGAAACCTCATCATAACTTTTTTTTCATAGGTGTCTGGGAGGAGAGAGAGTTGCTTTTGCCATAAATTTTGCAAGTCTTTGCTTGGATATCACAATGCTTATTTTATTAAGTAAACTATTGTTTCTTCTCTACTATTATAAGGCTGGAGTTGTTTATAAGTATCCTCTAATCTCAAAAAAGGGCTAAGAAGATGGGTTGCAATTGATCAGTTGAAGGAGTTCCCACACCAATAGTGCACCACACTGTTGAAATCGCATATATTTCTTGTGCTCATGTAACTCTTCACAACCATTATCATTTTCATTATCTTCATCATCATCATTATCAACAACTATTATAGTACCCAGCATTTAAATAAAACTAAGATTTCCAAAGTGCTTTACAAATATCTTATTTGATCTTCACAGCATCCCTGGATGGTAACTGGCATTATCCCCAGTTTACAGATGAGGAAACTGAGGATAAGAGAAATTACTTAATTCTCTTCTTAGTCCATTTAGACTTCCCAGGCCATACAGTTACTGTCTGAACATGTATTTGAACTTAGGTCTTCCTGAATTCAAGTGAGTATTGTACCCATGATGTCATCTAGAAGGACAAGAAGATACAAAGAGCCATGGATTTAGAGTTAAGGGCCTAGATTTAGACCCAGTCTCTGCCATATACTATTTGTGTGACCTTTACTTTGGTACTTCACCCCTCTGGGCTGTAAAATGAGGAGGGAAAGGGGTGAACTGAATGGTCTCTAAGATAATTTCCTATTCTAAATCTTATGAACTGTGGGCTAGGATTATCATGGATTTGCTGAGCAACCCAAGATTCTCTGTTTCATCTCCCAAGTCCATGGTATTGTCCTGAATTAAGTCTATGTTAGGAGGAGTTTGATGAAGGATAGAGAAGGCACAACACAAAGATGGGAGTGAGAACAGCTGGATGGTAGGAATGCAGCCAAGGAGATAGCTAGGCTTGTGAATGTTTGTGGGAAGGCTAAAGGTAATGGTATTGCTCTCTATGGTGATAAGGTATATTAACTTCTTTGTTACTATGATGGATTTGACGTCCTGGTGTTGAGATTTGTCTTTCTGGTTTGGGTATTCAGTTTTCTGGTATGTGTATATAAATGCTTTGCTTCTGTCTTCTATATGGAAAGTCTGTTATATTTTGCAATTGAGAACCATGCTAGCATATTCATAGTCACCACTGGAGCTGTGAATATTGAGTTGGTGCTACGGAACAGTCGTGGAAAGGGCCAGATATTTAGGATTTTTATGTTCTGATACTTTTATTCAACTACAAAAAGCAATTATTTTATCAATCTGCACAGTAGCCTGCCTCAAGTTAAACATTAAAAAAAAACATAATACTATAGCAACTTATCCCAGTAATATTTCTATCTGAATACTATGAGATATAAGATGGGATTTGGTTGCTTGTTTCAGTCATGTCTGACTTTTCATGAACCTGTTTAGGGTTTTCTTTTTTTATCAAATGCTTTATTGACTTTGAGTTTACATCATTCATTTATGCAAGATTTTGAGTTACAAATTTTCTTCCCATTTTTCCCCTACCAACCACCAAAAAATAACAATCCCACTAGATATACCCTCGTCCAATCTGCTCTCTCCCTTGATTTCCCCATACCCTCTCTGACTTCTCTGAGGCACAATGGATCTCTATGTCCCAGTGCCTGTATATCTTTTTCCCAGTTACATGTAAAATAATATTAATAATATATATTTTTAAACATTTGATTTTAAAACTCTGAATTTCAGATTCATTCCCTTCCTCCCTTATCACCTTACTTGGAAGATAAGCAATTCAATATAGGTTGTACATGTGTAGCTATGCAAAACATTTTCATAGTGGATATATTGTAAAAGATTGACTATACTTTCCGCCCTCCTATCCCACCCCCAACTTGTTCTATTCTCTACTTTGATCCTGACCCTTTTAAAAAGTGGGTGCTTCCAACTTCCCTCCCCCCAAGCCTGCCCTCCCTTTCATCATCCCCTTCTCATCCCCTTCTCCCCTACTCTACTTTAGGGTGAGATATGCTATTTAGTGTGTATGTCATTCCCTCCTTAAGCCAAATTCAATGAGAATGAGGTTGATGAATTCCCTTTTGCTTCCTGTTCTTCCCCTCCATTGTAACCATTTTCTCTTGCCTCTTCCATATGATATAGTTTACCCCATTCTATCTCTCCCCATCTCCTCTCATTATATTTCTCTTAATTTCACCTTTTAAGTATCATCCCTTCCTATTAAATTGGTCCTGTGCCCTCTATCAATGCATACCTATAGACATATATACACACACTCACATACGTATTCATATGCCCATATACCCTCCTATACAGACATATGTGTTTTTCTGTGCACACATTTCTATTACTTCATCTATTCTCATACTGAGAAAAGTTTCATAAGTTGCAATTATCATTTTTACCATATAGGGATGTAAATAGTTCAACTTTGATAAGTTCCTTATGATTTCTTTTCCTTGTTTACCTTCTCATTCTTCTCTTGCTTCTTGTATCTGGATGTCAAATTTTCTCTTCAACTCTTGTTTTTTCCTCAAGAATGTTTGAAAGTCCTCTATTCCACTGAATGACCATATTTCCCCCTGAAACATGATACTCAGTTTTGCTGGGTAGGTGATTCTTGGTTTTAATCCCAGCTCCTCTGACTTACAGGATATCATATTCCAAGCCCTTCAATCCCTCAGTGTAGAAGCTGCCAGATCCTATGTTATCCTGATTGTGTTTCCAGAATATTTAAATTGTTTCTTCTTCTTTGCTTGTAATATTTTCTCCTTGATCTGGGAATTCTGGAACCTGGCTATAATATTCCTAGGAGTTATCTTTTGGGGATCTTTTCAGGAGGTGATCAGTTGATTCTTTCAACCTTTATTTTGGCCTCTGATTCTAAAATATCAGGGAAAATTTCCTTGAGAATTTCTTGAAGGATGATTTCTAGTTTCTTATTTTGATCATGGCTTTCAGGTAGTCTAATAAATTTTAAATTATCTCCCCTGGATCTATTTTCCAGGTCAGGGGTTTTCCCAGTGAGATATTTCACATTGCCTTCTATTTTTTTTTTTATTTGTTTGGGTCTGTTTAATAGTATCTAGATTTCTCAAAGTCACTAGCTTCCATTTGCTCCAATCTAATTCTGAAGGAATGATTCTCTTCAGTCAGCTTTTGACATTCTTTTTCCATCTGGCAAATTTGGCTTTTTAAAGCATTCTTCTCCTCCTTGCCTTGTTGAGCTTCTTTTGCCATTGGAGTTAGTCTATTTTTAAGGTGTTATTTTCTTCAGTCAGGTTGTTGAGTCTCATTTCATAATTTTCTTGCATCATTCTCATTTCTCTTCCCATTTTTTCCTCCACTTCTCTTATTTGGTTTTCAAAATCCTTCTCAAGGTCGTCTATGGCCTGTAACCAGCTCATATTTTTCTTGGGAGTTTTGGTGCAGAAGTTCTGACTTCATTGTCTCCCTCCTGTTCCATGCTTTGGTCCTTTTTGTCCCTAAGATAGGACCGTCAAGTTGGGTTGCTCTGCTTGCTTGCTTCCCTCATTTGCTCATGTTGGCCCTCAATAACTTGGCTTTTTTTTTTACCACAATAGGACTGCTCCCAGACAGGGGAACTTCATCCCAAATTCTGGGGTTTTCTCATCTGCCAAAGGTATTAGTTGGGTGACCTCTCTGAAGCCTCCACATGTTCTGGCTAGCTGGACACAGGACCCCAGGACCTCCACCCCAGACAGCAATCCAGGTCCAAGCAGGTTAAGGCAAGAGTGGTTACTTCTCAGACTGTTTGCTTGGTCACCTTACAATCTGCAGGCCAGGAGCTGAAGCAGCCACTTTCCTGACAGCTGCTGTGCTTCAGGCGCATCTTGCCCCAGAGGCAAAGGTAGACTGCACTCCCCAATTCCCTATTCCCAAAGTCCGCACTGCACTGACCTCTCACTTTGTCCTTAGCATCTATGGGTTGATAATTCTAGAGACTGCCACAGTTCCTGGTTATCTGAAGTCCCTCCAGCCATAGGCTGGCTGTGGCCACCCTGAGGCTAAGACCTCTGGCTTGAGTGGGGTAGAGGTTGGCTCCCAGAGTGCTGTGCTGGCTGCTTCCTGCCGGCCTCCCATGCTGTCCTCAGCTGGAGGTTAGATTCCCTGTGTCATTTTGTGGGTTCTGTTTTTCTAAAGTTTTTTCAGAGTCACCTTTTAAATGAATTAGAGGAGGTGGAAGCTGGAGCCACGTGGAAGTCCTGTTTCTACTCCATCATCTTGACTCTGCCCCATATTTATGATATTATTAAGGATGGAAAGGGAAATAAAGTGTATAGGAAACCAACATAAGTGAAATGGTTTTCTCCTAGCTTATGAAAAAAAATTAAGTTTTGATTTCGTCAACCTATATTTCATTATTTATAGGTTAACAATATGAATTATGTTAATTTAACATATTTGGTAGTATGCCAAAACAGTGCCCCTCCCCTTTAAAAAAATAGTTTGCTCAGCTATTTACCCATAGAAAATCTAAACAATCATAGCATAATAGATTTAGAGATGAAAAAGGTCTAACTCTCCCCCCACATTACAGATAAGGAAACTGAGACCCAGTGAGCTTAAATACCTAGCCACAGGTCACACAAGTAGTAAGTGGCAGCACCAAGATTAATACTCAGATTCTAAGTTCAGTCCTCATTCTACTGCAACACACCAACTTTTATAGGGAACAGTTGGGTCAAACACTGATCATGTGCCTCCACCATAAGAGAAAGAGAAGGAATTTTTGAGACAGCAAGAGGGGAGATTCTAAACAATTACATATGGAATTGTGTGTCAAAGACTGAAGGGAAACAGTAAAGGAAAAAAGTAAATAGTTATGGCATGACTGATTACTCTGAAAAATAAGAAAGAACAGTGTGACCTGAATTTGAGGCAGACAACTAAGAGGCTAGTTGTAGTAGTAAGCAGCAAAATAGAGTGAGAGTAATATTTAAATACTAAGACTTCATTTGCAGATGAAAAATGAGCTAAGAAAAGGCAAAAGTGTTGGAAAGGCTTAAAGGAACTTACAGGTAGGAGAAATTTACCAAATATCACTAAATGGTTATGACTCAAATCAAAAAGTCACATGGGACACTTTTAATATAGATTATTGTTTTCATCATTTCAGTTATAATTTGGTGACCACTACTATGTCTATTTTCAAAGGTGATTAGGGAAAATGGAGAAGAATTTGTATGTTCTAAAATATTTAAAGCAACTTTCTTTGTGGTTACAAAGAACTGGAATTTGGGGGAATACCTGTTAATTGGGGAATATTTTGGTATATATTTGTGATGGAATACAACTGCTCTATAACAAATGATGAACTTGAGGATCTTCAAAAAATATGAATAGACTTGCATGAAATAATGAAAAGTAAAATGAGCAGAACCAGGAGAATATTGTATACAGTAAGAGCAATATTGTTTTAAGAACAACTCTGAGTAACTAAGTCATTTTGACTATTATAAATACCCAGATTAACTATAAAGGACATATGAAGGAAAATACAATCTTCATCCAGAGAAAGTACTGATAAAAAGTATGTATAGAATGATTTTGAATGTATATGTGTGTATGTATATGTATACACACACACATATATATGTTTGTGTGTGTGTGTGTGTGTGTGCGTGTGTAATTGTTTCTAATGGTAGCCATCTCTAGGATAGTGGGAGGAGAGAGAAAATAAAGGGAAAAAAGAAATTTACATGATAACTATTATATATTTAAAAGGAATAATAAGTTGTACATAAGAGATTTGCAATTTCATATGCAATCATCTTTTTTTAATTACACTATGTTATAGAAATGCTTATTTTATTCCATAAATTAAAAGTAAAATTAATTTTTAAAATTTTTTAAAGAAAGAAAGCAATGAAGACAGAAATAGAAAAAATAGAACTAGATATGGAGATAATAGGGAGATATCAAAATAGAGAGAGAGAGAGAGAGAGAGAGACGTAGAGATTGAGATAGAGATAGGATAGAAATATACCTACACTTACTGATAGGCAGTGAGGTGGCTCAGTTCCATGGATAGAGTGCTGTGCATGAAACCAGGAAGACTTATCTTCATGAAATCATATCTGGCCTCAGACTACCTGTGTGTTATCCTGGGTAAATCACTTAACCATGTTTGCCTCAGTTTTTCATCTGCAAAATGAGCTGGAGAAAGAAATAGCAAACCACTCCAGTAAGGAAGCCTTCATTAAAGTGATTGGTATCCATCAGTGAATGAAAATATGTGTAGCATTTCAGTCATATCCAAAGTCAGTATATGAAATGGCTTTTCAAGTGATGATACAACTGGGACAACAAGGACTAAGAGAAAAGTCAAGGGAGTTGTTGAAGAAACAGGCACTGAGCTGTCTGACCTCCAGTTCTCTTTTATTTTTGGCATTTTGATCAGCTAGTAATATTATGTCCTTTAAGGAATATCATTTCAGATCTGTGTGGTATTGAGGCAACAGAGATGCTTCTCCATATTCAAATTCATGATCTCTAGTTATGGTAATAGCTCAAAGAATTGAGGCATGTCCACATATGTAATTTTGAGTTGGGAACTGAAGGGAAAGGATGTCTACATTTAGGCAGGATCATTCTGACAATTTACAAATTGTTACAACTATTTTAAGTGTCAGTTTTTTACTAATCAGTTGTAGCTAATGCAAAAACACATTTACATATATGCATGTACAAAAACTATGCACTTTTAATTATATATGTTTAATTTTAGAATGCTGTGCAAAATGCATTAAAAGTCTTTAGTAACACTATTCTGTTAACTTCATTAAAATTTGTCACTGTATACATGTGCTGATACTTGGAAAACATTTGTTAGTGTTTAGGTATTGAAACTGAGTTAGTTGAAAGTATAACACCTATTTGATCTCATTTGAATAAAGGGAAGATTTTAGTATTAACCAAATGAAATCATAATGAAATATATTTTTCCTCAGCAAGATATTAGAGCTACTTTATCTACATCTCTATTAGATGAATTGCTGCTCTTATATCTCTCTGAGTTTCAAGGATTTTTCTTAAAATGAAAATAATTAAATTATTCTCCCTGTTTTAATCCCTGCTTTTAGCTACAAAATCCTATCCAAATGAAAGATATGATGATAAATACATATCCATATTATGCAGTCAGTCAATAAGAATTTATTACACACCTACCATGTCCTGACTGCTGGGGGTATTAAAAAAGAATGTCAAAAATAAGTCTATTTTCAAGGGGAAAACTGAAAACAGTTATATATAGGATAAATTAAAAATAATCAATAGAAGGAAGACACTAGCAGCAAAAGGAAATAACCTACTGTCATGGCAAGCAAAGGAGTACTTAGCTCCTTGTTTCAGTACTTAGCTCCTTGTTTCGGTTCTTCAAGTGTCTTTGAGCCTCACCTGTGATTATATGAAGTCTTTGTTAGAAACAAAACCTGTGAAGCCCACAGGGGGAGGAACTTTCCATATAAAAGCAAGAGCACAAGCTGGGACCCAAGCAGAAAAGGGAAAAAGGATGGCTGTGGTGATAACAGTTTGTCTGTCTGTGTTGATGTTATTTTGTCAGACCTGTCTGCTGATAGAGGATGTTGCTGTTGCTACAGAAGCCATGGGACCTTACTGCTGGCTCAGAAGTCCTTAAAAAGGACTTTCCTGCTGTCTGTTCACAGAAGTCCTGAAGGAGAAGGAGGGTTTTGCTGATGTTTTCAGAAGTCTTGGGACTTTATTAATAATTTGTGTTGATTTCTCAGACAGAGACCCTATCTGCTGGTCTGTGTTGATTTCATAGGCAGAAAGTGAATTGATGATAGTGCCAGCAATGTGTGTGAACATTATTTTAACTCTGTTAAGCTTGATGTGTGGAGCTGGACCAGGAGTTGAACCAGGAGCTGCTTACCTGTGAATCCAGGTGGCAGTTTGGTGAATTCAGACAAGAGCTGAGAACATAGAAGAGAAACCATGGAGTTTGGGAGTCAGCCTCAAGTCAAGATTAAAGGAACCTTTCTTTGGGTGTTTAGTGCTGACTGACAAGATCATGATTTACTGTGACCTCGGGGTGGGAGACCTTTGTACTTTGTATTTTGTACTCCTTAAGGATGATTGGAAGCCAGTCTCCAATCAAGATGAAAAAAGACTTTAGATGGGTACTTTATATTGATTGATTCAGATTGTGACTTACGGAATGATATTTTTGGCTAAGAATGTATGGCCACTTTAGGAGTAAGTTGTTATGTTATATTGCTGTGAATATTGTACTTTGGTTTCTGTGGATTTTTTGCTTTAGTTTACTGCTGAATAAATAGAGAGTTCACTATACTATGTGATCAGAACCTTAAAGTTATTCACAGGAGCAGTCCTCAGGAGAGCTGCTTGTTCTTGGCTTTGCACATATACAAAATCCAAATGATATTAACTGAAGCTTATTCTATACAATTGGCTAAGATTTCAGGAAAGCCAGGAGCAGGAATGGATGGCAAACTTTGAAGTCAGGAATAACAGACACACAACCTATGTGTTCCTTTACTTCCCACCCACCTAAGAAATAAAGAAGGTCTCCATAACTCTAAGCTGATCATCTATAGAGGAGAGAGAGAGACAAAGAGAGAGAGAGACAGAGAAAGAGACAGAGAGAGAGAGAGAGAGAGAGAGAGAGAGAGAGAGAGAGAGAGAGAGAGAGGAATGAGGCAAAAGGAGGGCTAAGTAGGAAGAACAGAAGAAAAGAGAAGGAGAGAGTAAGTTGGGGGAATGAAGAAAGGAAAAGGAAGGAATTCTTCCTATTTCATTAATCAAGATGGGGAATTTCAGTTTCCTGAGTCCCTTATACTGAAGACTTTCTGCTACAATGGGCTACAGTCCAAAAGACAGTCTTGTAAATTTCTCTGGGCTGCATTTGGATATACATGATCTAGATAATGCAAAGCTCCACTGAGAGGAGCCTTTTAAGGAAAACGCAGAGAAGGAAGTTACAAATGGTGATCCTTCTCCCCAAAAAGTAACTAATAAAGTTTTATAAGAAATAATCAATATCCTTGGCTTTCTCATCTTTGCAAAATTTTTATGAAATTAATTAATATTCCCATATAAAGTGATCAGTGATCTCTCCTCAATTCTTATTTCTTTAAAATATTTTCAGCTGGGGCGGCTAGGTGGCGCAGTGAGTAGAATGTCGGCCCTGGAGTCAGAAGGACCTGAGTTCGGGTCCGGCCTCAGACACTTAATGCACACACAAACAAAAACCTAGCCGTGTGACCTTGGGCAAGTTACTTAAACCCAATTGACCTCCAAAAAGCAAAAAAATATACTCACTCTTGCATTTGCTACAAAGGGAGATATATAAATTTTTAAATCTCACATTAATAAAAAGTCATCCACTGTTTTTGATTGTTGTCCTCAGGGTATTTGATAGCTTTAAATGTATTTAACAAAAACACACTGCAATTGGTTAGTAATTGGATTTCTTTATTAGGCCTGTGTAGCACCATTACAATATTCACAGCACCGATGGTGACCATAAATATGCCAGCATAGTTCTCAATCACAAAATATAACAGACTCTCCATATAGAAGACAGAAGCAAAACATTTATTCAGACACCAGAAAACCAAACCCAACTTCAGAAAGTCAAATCCATCAAAGTAGCAAAGAAGTTAAGATACCATAGCATAGAATTAAGCTGCACCATCCTTTAGCCTTCCCAAAAACCAATGCTAACAAGCCTAGCTGTCTCCCTGGGCACATCCTCTCCTCCCTCCAGCTCTAACTGCTCTGACTCCCAGCTTTGGGTGACCTCTGCTCCACACTTCAGGAAACTCCTCCCACCACAGGTTCCATGTGATTGCATTTGACCTATTAGGGGGCAGGGAAGATCTTTAAATCAGGGAAGGTCTTCAAATTCTCGTTACCATTACATAGGATCAAATGATATATGTGTAAAGTGCTTTGCAAACTTTAAAATGCTATATAAATATAGCTAGCTCTTAATACTATTAGATATGCCATTGAAATAACTTCCTAAATCATCTTCTTATTCTCACTTTCTTCTCCTAGAATTCATCCTACATTCCACTGACAGAGTAATCTTCTTAAACACATAGTTTTGTTATCATAAGGGGCAGTTAAATTATGAATTAGATAGAACACTGAGTATGAAGATAGGAAGACCTATGGACAAAACCAGCCCAAGACAGTCATTGTGTGAGTCTGGGAAAGTTACTTAACTTCTGTTTGTCTCACTTCATTTCTAAAATAGGACTAATAATAGCACCTACATTCCAGTATTGTTGTTATTATTATTTCTGTATACAAAAATCTTTAGTGGCTCTATATTGAAAAAAAATTCCAAATTCCCTAGCTTGGTACTCAAATCTGACCCCAAATTACCCATTCAGTCTTTTTCCCTTATATCTTCTTGTTCATATATTCATGGGTCCTTTAAAATATGCAAATTATATAAAAGTAATAGACAAGATTAAAAATAAAGAATTTATCATTTTATGCTTCATTAATTTTCACCTATTTAAAATAAAATAGCCACAGGCTGCCACCAATCTATGTCATCAAGCCTAATTAATAACGACCACCCAGAAATTTCTCTATAGACCAATTAACTAGTATTTGGCAGAAATCATGATAATGTTATTCCAAAATAAGTAAGACAGAAGAATGCTTCCAGGTTTATCCCCTTAGGTCAAAGACCATTGCTTAATAATTATAATAAAAATTATTTGTATTGACATAGGATCTTAGAAGAAAACTGGAAATTAGTCTACAGTATCCTTCTTAATTGGAAACCAGTGGGTAGTTCTGGTTTGTTTGCTACCGGTATGCTCCCTTTGAAGCCCTTCAGAAGCTCTTTTCACCTCATCTGAGTACTTCACATTAACTACAATATAGTCATTTCCTCTCTAATAAAGTAATAAAGAATTATTTTGGCATAATTAGAAAAAAGCCATGTATATATATTTTAATCACATATTAACAGAAGAACCACATTCTCACTTTTTTTTTTAAGAGACAGACATAAGACTCTCAATGACCTCAAATATCAGTATAAGCCCCCTTCCCTCAGTGGATTTAGATCTTCTTATTTAAGATTAAAGTCTTAGCTAAATATTAATCTGACTCAAACAAAGCAGGTCAATTACAAGCTAATTATTTGAGGTGTATTTTAATCACAGTCATTTTCAACTATTAAATACCCTGAGGACATTCACCAAAGAAAGCAGATAGCTTTCTACTTGCATTTTTAAAAAAACAAACCTGTATCCTTTGAGACAAATACAAATTACAAAATAAATTTCAGTTGCTTATTCAAGAATAACATAGGTCTAAAGCTGAAGCAGACATTAATTTAATACGTTGCTACCAAATATTGAAGCCAGCTAATTTAGATAGTACATTGAAAAAGTGAAGTAGGTGAAGTGAGGGTATGGTCGAAGGAAGAGGAAATGGCTCAGAGGTAAAATCACATCAATATTTTGTTTTTAGAGTGAGGTAGGTTTGGTACTTATTTCAGAAATCACACAAGTTGGGGCAGCTAGGTGGCACAGTGAGTAGAGCATCGGCCCTGGAGTCAGAAGGACCTGAGTTCGGATCCGACCTCAGACACTTAACGCACACACAAACAAAAACCTAACCCCAATTGCCCTCCAAAAAAAAAAAAAATCACAGAAGTCTAAAGGGTGAAAGCAAGAAAGGGGGGAGTGTAAAGAAAGGTAGTAAAGATGAAGCAAAAAGAAGAAAAAAATCTAAAAAGATGCAGGGGGTGGGAAAGGAATCAATTGAGAGAAATGGACTAAAAATCAAAGGGACTCCGGAGAATCGAATTCACAAATGAACTGTAGCTCAGGTCTATGATGCCTATAGGACCATATTACTAGAAGATTCTAGAGATCCATCTCTAAGGTGTCATTAGTGATCCCTTTGAAGAGAATGTGGTATTTGTTAAGGGGTGATAAGATTAGCTAATGTTTCTAGAATCACCGGAACAATAAAGAACAGTCCTCTGAGCTATTGAACACTGAGGCTTCCAACTCTACTTCAAAAACTTTTATCTCAGTTAAATGTCAAGTCAAGTTCCTAAATCAGCATTCTTGACAGACCAAACAGATTCAATTGGTAACATATCTTTCTGAACATCTCTCTAATAACACTGGCACAGTTCATATTTGCCCTATACAAGAGAATCCATCTCTCTGGGAACATCTGAATTTGACTAACTTCAAAAGTATTCTGTTCACCTCCAAACAATGAAAGATATTGATAAACAGTGGGAGGAAAAAAAACATTCCAAAGCACATATGCAGATGGTCTCTGAGATCCCTTTTAACTCTGAGATTTGATGATTCTACAAAATTATATCTTTCTCAAGTAACTCTTTTGACATTTGGTTGATTTTCATTACATAAGTTTCTTAGTAAAATTATCCTCTTATCTCCTTGTGCAATTTTAGGATCTCTTGAGGGGAAGAAGGTATTTCTACACCTAGGCCAACACAGGTAAGGAATCAGTAATCCCCTGGTGTTTAGTCAGATTACTCCAGAACCCTAGATGAAAAAGTGAATTGTGGCAGAGTAGGAAACCAGAAGAAATGAAGTATGGTCAAGATTTTTCCTGCTGGGATTTAAACTTTTTCATTTATTTATTTTTGCATAGAGTTTGCCCCTAATTCAAGCCTGATCTTAGAGACATAGAAAAAAAAATCCCAATTTAGTAATTACCTTCAACATACCCACAGAAAGAAAACTACTGAAAATGTCCAGCTGGAATCAATAAAGTTTTTCCCTCTATTAATTTTCCCTTCTGCCTTTCTTATACCCAGAAAGGTCTCAAATATTAGTATAGTAAATCCCAATCTTTTTGGAGTTAGGATACCTTATCAATTCTGGTTTGGTTTTTCTAGTATATCCTTATAATGAATCTGAAAGTCATACAGCACTTGTCTCTTTCTATTCTCTCAGACCTTTCAAAATGTTTGCTGAGTAAATCATGTCATTAAATTGGATTTATTTATTTATTTGTGACTTATGAGAGAGGCATATGGTTTTTTCAGATGAAAAACAAATCTTGTTTCTTGAAATTATTGTATTTTGAAAGAATAAATATTATAATTTATGATGCACAATACATGTAATTATAAATCATGCAATAAATATATTTTGTATATAAAATAAATATAATAAAATTATTGTAGAGAAGATCTAGATATCTGAGGGCCCAGTTTTCCATTAACAAGACATTAAGCAACTCTTCAATTAAATGGATTTTAGTAACAGAAATGTAATTTACACATTCCTTAATATTCATCCTTGGGAAGAATTTAGGACTATAATATCATCTTAAGGTTTTACTTTTCATATCCTTGGGCCTAACTTGATAGGTGGTTGGATTTAATAAGTTTGACAGACATCACTGATAACTGAATAATAGACAATGTGTTCAACTGTTTTGTTCTCATTACTTCAAATAAATATTCTAATTTTCTCTGTCTACTCAGAGTATTATTCCTAGATCAAAGCAATAAAAATGTTTCTTCCTCTTCAGTTGTTTGATCCTCCCCAATAGCTTTAGGCTATTTGATTTACAAGAGCAAACGGTTCAAATACAAGTGATGAGACTTGCTGTGCTACTAAAAGTATAAATTCAAGATGGGTCTTCCTTTATTAATCCAGCAGGGAGCTATAAATATGCATGTATGCATTTGCAAGCACGCACACATGTGCGCGCGCACATACACACACACACACACACACACACACACACATACTTAATGTTAGTATTTTCAAAATTAGGTTTAGAGTTTCCAGTTAATCTCTAGAGGAAAATAAACACATAATGTATCTTATAATCTTATGCTTTGTTGTCACCAAGGGTGGGCTAACATTACTGAAGTAATTCATTTCATGGGATGAAAGAGTTAGTTGAGAATTATATAATAAATTCAAGCTATCTAGTTTCAGAAGAAAGCATTTGATTAGTAAAGCCTTTTGTCTCCATGATTATTTACATTACTTCAATATTAACAGAAACAAAACTGTGCCTTTAATACGCTGTAGTAACAGTATTTTAGTGAGTAGTCTCAGTTGATACCATAACATTTTCTCCTCATGCCTTTCAGTTCCAGTAGAGCATGAACATTCTTTCTGACTGTATAATTGAGCTTTCCTATAATAAAACAAAGTTTCTTTGAATTGGCACCAGAGTATAAATTTAATTAGTGGCACAATTTCTACAATGATCAGAACATCAGGGCCATGGCCAAATGTTCTTCATTGATCAAATTTTAAATGTTTTATTTCAATTAACACATAAAGTTTATTTAACAACCTATATTTGGGGAGCTATTTGTAATTTTCAAATCCATTTATGTCATTTGATGGCTCCTTTCAAAACAACTAGTATTGATTATAGCAATTTACAAAAAATAAAATTAAGGCAAGTTTTAATTCATTGATTCAATAATCACCAAAATTATGATAATAGCTGGCATTGATAGTTATTTAAAGTTTGTGAAGCACTTTACATATATCATCTGCATGCTGTTGAAATGAGAAATCTTTTGTCTGTTTCCTTTTCTGAGTATTTTAAGTCAGTTTATATCCGAAATCAGTTCAAAGTCACATTTTCAGTAGGTAAAATTGGTATTGAATTGGGCATGTTTTCCATAGTGGGACAGAATGATCCTCACAACAATCCTGTGAGACAGGTTATAAGTGTCCTCACTTTCTAAGTAAAGAAACTGAAACAGAGATTAATTAACTTGCCTGGGTCATAGTCAGTAAGTAACTGAGCCTGAGGACTCCCAATTCAGATCTTTCTGACTCCTAAGTCTAATAATAATTCTATCAACTATGCCACTTGGCTGTCTCATTAAAAAAAATAGATACAAAGATTAGGTAAGGCACAGACTGTCCTTGTGGTTGAGTAGATGGAGATAAGACTTATACAAATAATAAAAATATGAAAAAATAGCCAAAAAAGAAAACATCATTCTTTTCCACTATGATTTTGAACTGATTTTTTATATAAACTCCAATGACCTAAAATACTCAGAAAGGAGAAGGGGTTCTCCCAATCAATACAGATTACAAACTTTCTGCAAGTTAGTTCACAAAACCTAGGAAGCTACCTGAGGCACAATATGATTGTGACTTGCAGATAGTCTTTCTCGCTCAGTTCACTCCATCTCCTATCTTCAGACCTTTATTGTGGCTATGCCTAGTATCCACTCACTCTCACCTCTTTCTCAAAGAATCCCTCTCTTCCTTCAGAATGAACTTCAAATACCGCTTTTTTTCAATATGATACCTTTCCTGTTCTACCCAACTTCTAGTGCCCTCCTTTCCTTGCTATTTTGGGTTTAACTACATATTTACTATAGAGGAAACTAGATGTTATTGGACCTGAAGTCAGGAAGACAGACTGAGTTCAAATCTGAGCTCAGATACTCACTTGTCATATGACCTTGGGCAAGTCATTTAACCTTTGTTTGCTTCAGATTCCTTGACTATAAAAAAGGGATAATAGTAGTACCTACCTCCCAGGATTATTGTGAGAATCAAATAAACAAATTTGGAAAGTGTCTGATACATAGTAGACATCATGTAAGTGCTAGCTCTGCTTTTCTTCTCTCCCTAGATTATTTTCCTTGGAAATCTCATTTATTTTCATAGTATCAATTATCACCTTTACATTCCTAACTCAAAATTTATAACTCCAGCTCCATATGGTCATTTCTATCTCTCTACCAAACTTCAAAAGATGGATTTCCTGCTGGCCTCTGAAACTCAACATGTCAAAATTTGAGTTTATCTTTGGAAGAAACCATGTTCTTTCTCCTGACAACAATTTTTTTGTCCAGTCACCAAAGCTCTAAATATCAGTCATCTTTGACTTCCTTCCCTTATATCTCATTCAAATAGACACCAAATTCCCTCCATCCTACTTTGGCAACAGTCCATATCTGCACCCTCCTTTCTATTCCCTCTCTACTACCTGAATCATTATCTTTTGATCTAAATATTGCAATAGATTTCTAACCTGTTTTTTTCATCTCCTTAAAAATCCATGCTATTTATCCCTGCTTTAAGGCAGCAAGTCACCTTGAGGCAGAGAAAGGAAGTGGCATATAGCAGGCAAGTCAAATCACCATCCACTTGACAATCACCTCTCCTCAGACCTGAAGAAAGACCACAGGAATAGCAGTACTTTCTTGATCACTGAACCTGCTTCCAGTCCATACCCAACAACCATCACTTAAGGAATTCGTTCCTGTGGAGATATGAACTAGCAACTGATTCTGCAGAAGCTGCAACCATCAGCCTCTTCAGGACCCACAGCTACTGAAGATCAAGAAAATAAAATTCTTTCCTCCAAATCTCTTGGATCTTACAAATGATTCTTCTTCATAAGTGGATATGATTTTATTAGTGGAAGTGAATTAGAGATTCTTTACCAGAATCTACTTTATCACTGAACACTAATGACCATGGGGCCTCTCCATTTCACTTGCAAGTAAAATCTCTTATACATTGCCTCCCCCTTATTAGAAAGTGAACTCCTTGAAAGCCAGAACTATCTTGGTTTTATATTTGTGTACCCAGTGTTTTCTTACAAATGAACTGATTTTCCATTCATTAATCTTCCTAAAGCACACATTTAATCATATTTCTTCATATCCAATCTAGCATGCTCTCCATTTCTAGGGAAGAAATGCAGAATGGATAAACCTCAATGCTAAGACAAGATCATTGTCATATTCAGCATGATCTCATAAGAACGGTGTTACCACCTTCCTACACAGAACACAGCAGGTAGGAGCATCTCCTAGCAATAAAATTCTATTAAATCTTACACTTATACAAGTGAAATTAATTACAGAGTTCAATAAAATTAAATGAATTAACAAAAAATGTGGAGCTCAAGATGTATGCAAACACATTATTTTTTGTTTAATTAATATCATTGTATCTTTTAATTTGAAGTATGTGCTGCTCATCATACCTATATGGTTAATTTATTTGAAAGTTCATCTACAAAGCTACCACAGAAGAAGGAATAATTTATTCTGGGCTATAAATAGATATATACATATGATGAACAAAGCATTCTATTTAGAAACAAAAGACAATATGACATGTACACAGAGGTTCTTTAGGCTGTGGCATAGATCTATTTTATGCAGATAAAGTGAAGTTATTTTTTGGATATCATTAGTTCTGATAGAAAACTAAGAACTATAGTAGTTCTGCAAACTCAACATTATTAAGGCCAACATTGCCAAAATTTTTATACTATTGTGGAAAACCCAATACAAGGATAATGCTCTAAATAATTTGTTTCAGAAATATTGCAAATGGAACAATGGCAAAGAAAAATATTCAGGTGGGTTTATTCTGATAGTCTGACTATTCAGAGTCCTCATAATGTCTGAAAATACTAGGAGAGTAGTAAAGCAGCATGATAAAGAACCAAAATAGGATTGTTTTTATAAACATTTCCTATGAATGTGTCAAATGCCTAGTAAACAATCAGCCAACCAACAAACACTTAGTAAATACTTGTTATGTGCCAAGAATTTTACTTAGTGCAAGGAAACACTCAAATGGATCTGTGATCTCATCGGTTTGGGATTCTTTACAATGAAAATATTATCCCATCCTTTCCTGCCCATTCTGTGAAATTCTTGCCCATATCCTTGCAAAAATCCATCATGGTGATCTGCCCAATATTCTGGAAGCTTTCCTTGACTTCTCTTGACATTCTGAAAGTACCAGTGGGATAATGACTATATGTACCATCCTTCATTCTTGCCCAGAACATTTTATATTCTTATCATGTAATTCATCACGTCTTCCTCTCTTCTTTTTCTTCCTTGGAATTCCTTGTTGATATATATTGTATCTTCCTCACATCCACTATGTGTCTCTGTTTTCCTCTTTATGATAGACACTTGTGGTAACGTTGATGTAGTTTTATTCCATGGCTGACTGTCTTATAGCAAAAGAGAATATTCATATTTTAAAAGACTGGCTTTTGCTTTCACAAGAATCTTAAAATCAGTGAAGGAACTTTGCTGTTTCTCAAAAGCAATCCTTCCTGTTCTCCTACTATTCAACCCTGAATCCAACTCATTGTTCTTCTGTACTGTTTGTTCTATGTATGCATATTGCTGGATAGGTTTTACAGAGTGCCCATTCAAACTCATGTTGAAATTTGAACAATAAGCTGTTTTCATCCACTTGACTTTTCCTTTGTAGACAGACCAAATTTCTTTTAAATTATTATACATTTTTAAAATTCTTTAAATTATTACACATCTTTTCCAGGAATTTCTGTAATGTTCTGAGGCTTGATGTAATCAAGCACAAATGTAACCAATGGACAAAAGCACCTGGAAGACCTCAGTGTTCCACTTCAACCTGGACCTGGTTCTGAATCCCTTTTTCCGCAATAGCAAACACTTTATCAAGCCTACATATCCCTATTCTATGATTCTCCTGATGTTTACTATCATTGAAAAGAGTTATTTCTTTTCTAATAGGAAAGAAGCCTGAAAGGCAGCATTTTATTTTACTGAATGAAATGCATTTTTAAATCAACAAACAAAAAGAATAATGCTTTCTCAGATCCTATATATCTTTTAGTTAATTATGAAAGAGTAAAGGCCTGGACTATTGCTGTTCTGTTGAGAAAGCCTGCTTGTTCCTTAAAAAAATCTTTATTAAGGATGTTCTTGATTCACATGTAGATGAATCTATAAGCTTTTGTATAGACAGAAGACTTAGCATATAGGTGAGTAGCTACCAATATTCCCTTGATCACTTTTATTGTTCTAATAAGGTCTGGAATTTTTTTCTTATGTTTTTAGTATCTTCACCTTCTTCAGATACTTTGTTTATCAGGACTTCAATGCCCTGGCAATTGTATCACCTTATACATAGAACTCCTTTACATACACATAGAACAACATGATTGATTTTCACATCTTTCTTCTATTTAGTGCCATATTTACCTCCATTAGAAACACAGAGGGAACTATAATAATGTTAGGAGCCAGGTGTGATGGATCCCATATCTTGAGGTAGAAAATTATTATCTTTGAAGTAGCTAGCACAAGTTGTATCCATTTGTTTTTCTGTTTGTAATATTACTTTTTCCTCCATGAAAGCTCTTGGAATCATGTTGCTTATTTGGATATCTTAGCAACCTTCCTGTAGACTACATTTGACCTTCATTGATTTTCTCTGTTTTATAAAATGTAACTATTCCTAAATTGTTTATTGTATTTCTTTGTAAGGTTTTACAAGCAAGCTTATAATCTAACCCAATGTTACCTTTGTTAGTCATCTCTCTCCATTTAGCAAGTAAGTTAAATGTGAACTGTGGTGCTTTATGGGTTTCTTTTTTCTCCAGGTTGAAGCAATTAATTTTATTTCTATTAGCTAAATTGAATAAAATTATTATAGCTGGTTTTACTGTCTTTTCTGTTGAGGCAATTAATTTCATTTCCATTGGCTACAGTGAATAAATGACTATACTTGGTTTCAATGTCTTTTCTGTTGCTCATTTCTCATTTAAAAATTAATTACTAGGGGTTGAACCAAGATGGCAGGGTGAAGTCAGAATTTTTTGCTGAACTTTCCCAACACAACACTCTAAATACCTTTTTTTTTTTTTTTTTTGCTTTTTGCTTTTTGGAGGTGGGGAAGGCAGGCCACTTGGGGTTAAGTGACTTGCCCAAGGTCACATGGCTAGTAAGTGTTAAGTGCCTGAGTGTACATTTGAACTCAGGTCCTCCTGACTCCAGAGCCAGTGATCTATTCACTATGCCACCTAGCCATCCTCTAAATGACTCTTAAAAGAGCATTAGAAAAAAAGGGGGGGCGGCTAGGTGGCACAGTGAGTAGAGCGCCGGCCCTGGAGTCAGAAGGACCTGAGTTTGGATCCGACCTCAGACACTTAACACACACAAACAAAAAACCTAGCTGTGTGACCTTGGGCAAGTTACTTAACCCCAATTGCCCTCCAGAAAGCACAAAAAAAAAGAGCATTAGATAAAATTCTGAGAGGCATAATTAATAAAAAGTCACACTGAGTCATTTTTCCAGCCCAGGGCAGTTTAGGCAGACAGAAAGAGAGGTCTGCATATACTGGGCTGGGGGCTGACCACGAATGAGACTCTGGTGGAAGAAGTACCTGTTGTGGGCCAAAAGACCATGACAAGAGCATCAGTGGAGGCAGCAGCAAGCCCACAGGGTCAGTAAGGGGACTGAAAACCTGGTAAGAGATATTTTGGGGGCTCACTGTGCTAGGACTAAATAAAGGATCAAGTGCCAGTTGCAAATTCTAAGACCCATTACCCAATTCCAGGCAGTAGTTACAAAATGTATAGGAGAAGTTGTGGTTGTGAGGGAACAGGGGCACTACCTATATAAGGACCAGAGTACAGCTATGGAGGGGAGTGCTCAGGCTTGTCCCCATATCACACCACTTTTAAACCACCAAAAATTTATAGGCATCTACTAAGCTATAAAAACGGTATAAGCTCGTAAGACAGAAAATCAGGCCAGATATCCTCTGACTTCTCTAAGAAGTAAGCAACACCCCATTCTAACATCAAATCTAAAATCAAGAAATAATCTAGAAAAATGAGAAAACAACAACAACAACTAAAAACTTGACCATAAAAAAATTCTATGATAACAAAGTAGATCAATATGTAAATTCAGAAGATAACAACTTGAAAACATCTATAAGCAAAGCCACAAAGTAAAATGTAGATTAAATACAAGGTCAACAAGAATTCCTAAAAGAGCTAAGGAATGTGATTAAAAAAAAAAAGATCAAAATGGTTATTTTAAAAATCAAAGTAGTAGATGAAAAATTGGGGAAAGAAATTAGAGCAGTGGAAGAAAATTAAGGAAAGATGATTAACGGCTTGGTAAAAGAGGAACACACACACACACACACACACACACACACACACACACACACACGTCCTTAAAAACCAGAAATGGACAAATGATAAAAGAGGTACAAAGTCTCAATCAAGAAAATGACTCCTTAAAAATTAGAATTGGTCAAATGGAAGCTAACAACTTCTTGGGACATCAAGAAACCATAAAACAAGGTTAAAAAACTGAAAAATAGTGAGTAGAGTTCTGGCCCTGGAGTCAGAAGGACCTGAGTTTGGATCTGGCCTCAGACACTTAACATACACAAACAAAAACCTAGCCGTGTGACCTTGGGCAAGTTATTTAACCCCAACTGCCCTCCAAAAAGCAAAAAAAAAAAAAAAAAACCTGAAAAATAGAAGAAAATTTGAAATAACTCATGGGAAAAACAACTCATCTAGAAAACAGATCAAGAAGAAATAACTTAAGAATGATTAGCTTTCCTGATCAAAAAAGAACCTAGACATCATATTTTGAGAAATTATCTAGGAAAAATGCCCAGATATCTTATATTCAGAAAATAAAGTAGAAACTGAAAGAATCTACCCATCACCTCTTGAAAGGAATCCGGAAATAAAAACTCAGGAATATTCTGGCCAAATTCCAGAGTTCTCAGATCAAGGAGATAATACTTCAAAAACCAGGGGTGGGGAGAATGATTCAAATTCTAAAGAGTCACAGTCAGATTTAGTAGCTACCACTTTAAAGGAGGGGAGGGTTTGGAATATGAGATTCCAGAAGGTAAAGGAGCTAAGATTATAATCAAAACTAATCTACACAACAAAATTGAGTACACTCCAACAGGGGGGAAGCATGTATATTTAACAAAATAGAAGAGTTTCAAGCATCCCTAATGAAAAATAAAAACAGAATTAAGTATAAAATTTGACACTGAGATACAAAATCAAGAGAAGCATAGAGAGGTATTAACATTAGTGAGAAATCATTAGGATTTAAAAAGGTTAAACTATATACATTCCTATATGGGAAAATGACACATGCAACCCCTAAGAACTTTATCATCACTGGAGCAGTTAGAAGTAGCTCAACTGCCTCAGATCGCTTCAGTATGAATCTTTTATGTTGAGATTATCTCAAAAAAAGAATGGAAAGGCAAGAAAAATGGAAGCATCGGGAGAAAGAGAAGAGGAAGAATGGGGGAAATTATCTCACATAAAAGAGCTGGATGAAAAACAGAAAAGAATCTTCATTGACCTTGTAGCCACTTATGGCTCCATAAAGTGTTATCTTCAAAAACATTTTGTATTCCTGAATATCTGATCAAAACATATTCAATAAATTCATTATATGCATTATGAGTACAATCTCTGATAAGTTATTTTAAATTTCTACCTCTGAAAAAGGAAACCTATATAAACAAAGGGAGGGAGTATCAAAATATATCTAATCCATCTTAATATTACACTGGTTTTCAATATATGTTCTTAAGAATTTTCAGGCTTACTCCTAAGCACTATATACATGCTAATTTTATTATCAGCCAAGAAGACAGGAAAGAGGGGAGGCTAGGTGGTGCACTGAGTAGAGCACCAGCCCTGGAGTTAGGAAGACCTGAGTTCAAATTTGGCCTCAGACACTTAACACTTAGTAGCCATGTGACCTTGGGCAAGTCATGTAACCCCAATTGCCCTCCAAAAAGAAAAAAGAAAAAGAAAATAGGAAAAACTAAAAGAATAAAAGTAGAATTTCTAGACAGTAAAGATTCAGAATATATCATTAATCACCTGCCATTAGTACACATCCATTTCACACACAACCTTATTTCTGCAGAGGAACAGGGAAAAGAGGAATGGAGTCTTCTTGTATGTCTTCCTGGGGGCCAAATTTGTTCCTTATAATTTCACAACATTCTCTTTTGTTGGTTTATAACTGTTATTCTTCCATTTACATAATTATTTTATTACATTGTTATGTATAGTGTTTTCTTGGTCCAGCTTACTTCACTTTGTATTAGTTCATCTTAGTCTTTCCATGTTCCTCTGTTTCCATCATGCTCATCATTTTTTAGTATCATCACTTTCTAGTAAGAATAATCATTCAGAAAAAGATACATTTTGAATGTCCTGGGAAGAAATATGGAAGGGGGAAAGGAGCACTGCAATAGGAATCTGGATTTGGATTTTAGTGTTCTCTTTGTAGGAGCATGATGGAGTCAGGGGGAACAGGCTCAAGAGAGGCAATTGTTAAATTTTCAGTGTGAGTACCTTCACTTCAGAAATCAGCAAACACTAAAAAATCAGGCCTTGATTTGTTTTCTTGATTGTTTAGATTTTTTTTAATAATAAAGAAAGTGTTGATAATGCAGATTAAACTTAAAAGAGTGTGTTGAATTCTTTGGAAACAAATTATTAAACTTTTCCCAGTGTCCCCTTGCCTTTCTGTCAATATCAAGCTATAAGACCTCAAGTAAATCACCTAAATAATATAGGCCTCATTAGAAAATGAGCATAACGTCTTTCCCTTTGAGGTTTCTTTGGGAGTCATGAGATAATGCCTGTGAAAGCTAAAGCTCCCTAGAATGGTTACAAGGAGTAATAGATCACCCAGAAAAATTACATAAGTCTAGAGCAACAACACGCACTGATACAGGAAATGCTCAGTGAAGAAACTCTCTCTACCAAAGCATATTGGCACTGGCTCCATTGGGTTGCATTAGGAACAAAGAGGTAGGTAACATGAGCTATTTTCCCAGTCTCGCAGCCAGTATGAACCAACATTCAACATCCACAGTTTTCCTGACTCCACACCTAGAAGTCTTCTCCCTATAAGTGCTACCTCAGTCATCTATCAGGGAGAACCCTTTATTAATGGGATCAGTCTACAGGAGGATATCTACATTCAGGGTAGCTTTCTAGATGCTTTTTAAACACTCCCATTCATACTGGCTAGTGATGCTTAGTGTGCAGTGTCAATGCATCTGCTAGAGAAAGAAATGCTAATTAACTAAACACAGGCAAGCAAAGATGTTTAGAAATAAGTCTGGTAGCAAATGTCTTTCCCAATGGATGAAATTGGTATATGAAGGAAGGGTGCAGTTTATACTATGCTCTGATGAGGTATTTCAGAGATAGCATCAGTCACTAGTAGTGGCTTGTGGATTTATTTCCAAGATGATATCCATACAAAGAACTCAAGATGAAAAGAACAAGAACAGTTTCAAAAACAGGGACACAATGCTGACCTTATTTCATTGAACATTAGCTTAGTTTGGAGCAATGAATAAACACCAAGCACCCAATATTTGTCAGGCATTCTGCTAAGTACTAGAGATAAAAAGAAGGTCAAAAGAAAGTCTTTTCTCTCAAGCAGCTCATAATATAATGGGGGAGATAGCATGGAAACCACTATGTGCCACATATGTCTGGGCTTCATTCTTTACTAATTATCTATAAAAATGTATTGACTTCAAAGGTCAACTCAAAGTATACCCTAATTTCTAACATTTTAGTTCCTGAGACTTTGTTGCTTTCTTCTTCCTGAGCTGGGAATTCTGCATCCAATCCTTAACTGCTTTTCCCCTTCTAACACTATCTAGATGGCACAGAAGATCCAGTCTTGGTCTGGCCTCAGTAAGACCTGAGTTCAAATCTAGCCTCAGACACTCACTGTGTAACCCTGGACAACTCACCGAACCTCTCATTGCCTCAGTTTTCTCAACTTTGGTAGAAAGAGTTTCTTCACTGAGCATTTCCTGTATCAGTGAGTGTTGTTGCTCTAGACTTATGTAATTTTTCTGGGTGATCTATTACCCCTTATAACCATTCTAGGGAGCTTTAGCTTTCACAGGCATTATCTCATGACTCCCAAAGAAACCTCAAAGGGAAAGACGTTATGCTCATTTTCTAATGAGGCCTATATTATTTAGGTGATTTACTTGAGGTCTCATAGCTTGATATTGACAGAAAGGCAAGGGGACACTGGGATAACATGAGGATAATAATAGCATTTACCTTACAGGTGTGCTATGGAGGTCAAATGAGAATATTTGTAAAGTTCTCAACATAGTAGGCATTGTATAAATGGTAGCTATTATTTATTACTATCAATCACAGTATCTTGATGGCAGGTTCAAACATTTTTTCTTATTTCTGTCAGTATTTCAAAGCAAAAAGTTCTTTATATAGTGCTTATTTATAAGAACAAGAATGATATGGGAAAACAGGGAGTCGGGTTTCAGGAATTGAAAAGCACAATTTAAAGGAACTGATCTTGTGAATACTGAGTATTACTTAGGGTTAACTTTTACTTAGAGTTGTTCAAACGTTGCTTGGCCTAAAACATTCTTAGTCTGGAGCTGACACTGCAATATTAGCTCTGAAATAAACATTGCATCTACTAACCTCCCACTCTGTGCAGTTTGGCGTATCAGTAAAAGCATGACTAGCAATTTTTTTTCACTTGGAGCAAAATATGGAGGATCAGAAAAGGCTTCTCCTAGAAAACAGGATTTGAAGGAAACCAGGAAAGCTGGGGGGAGGTGGGGAAGGGCCAGGTAAGAGATGATAAAGGAGTATATTCCAGCAATAGTGAAGAGCCAGACTCTGGATCAAAATGTCTGAAGTTTAGAGACTGAGGAAGTCAATGGGACTGGATCACAGAATATACAGTGAGAGAAGGATTAAAGAAGACTGAAAAGGTAGGAGGGGGCTTGATTGTGAAAGGTATTAAACACCAAACAGGGCATGTTATATTTGTTCCTGGAAGTCATAGGGAGTATTTGGAGTTTATAAAATGGGAGAAGCAGACATGAAATGATCAGATTTCTGCTTCAGAAAGGTTCATTTGACTGTTGAGTGGAGGATAGACTAGAGTAAGAAGAGACTTGAGGCAAGTATTTGTCTTTAACTCCTTCAGAGGGATAGACCAATGAAACTCTTTTTAACTGAAATAATCCATTAGTACTGGAGTGAGGTAGTAAAGCAAACTGATTGCTCCTTGATCTTTTTTATTTTTTTCTTAATCTTATGGTTATTCTTATCCCTATCAGATATGCTGTGTAAGCATTAAGAAGTCCATCAGTCTTAGCATTTTAATACTCAAGGATGTAGTTACCTACTTCCTTATAATTTCAAAACTTTGATAGATTTGGGAATTCATCAATGTTCGTATTTTCTGCAATATTACAGACTGCAAACTCTCCATGCTTTCTTATCCAGTAAATCCCTTATCCATATCTTCTCAAAACCCCATGAAATGGGAACCTTCTCCTAGGTCTCTGTACATTGAATGGGATATTAGTGAAACAAACTGTCCATCAGATCTCCCTCATTCTCACTGTGTCTTTTCTAGTCATATATCTCTAACGACATCTTTATATAACTTCAATAGCTTTTATCCCACAACCACTCCTTGGTAAAATGCCATATTCTGTTTATGCCTAGGTTTCACTGAACTTTGGGCTAACTGCAACTTTTTCAGTCTTGTTGGAGACTATGATATTCCATTATTCTCATAGGTATAACACTATAAGAACAATGGCATTAAAAATGTTCATTCCTTGTTTCAGGGAGAAGCTGGGTCTCATCAAAAATGTCCAATTTCCCAAAAATAATCCAGCCCTCTCTTCCCTCATATTTAATTGTGAGCCAAGCTCATTGTCCATACATATTTTCTTTCCAAGAAACATGTACTGTCAAACCATTTCAATGGAGGTTTTCCAACTAAAATAGTCTCAATCAAGAATTTTTGGCCTTTTTTGGTGTTATGAGTGCTTTTGGAAGCCTGGTGAGGCCTATGGACCTTTTCTCAGCAAATATTTTAAGTTTATAAAAATACATAAGATTAAAAAGGAAAATAATTATATTCATGTAAAGATATAAATATATACCCTTAGATCCCATGGGGGTCCATGGACCACAGGTTAAGAATTCATGGTCTAGACAAAAGCACCCTGCCTTTTTTTTCTTTGTGTGAGTAAAACAAACATATATTTAGAAATCATATATTCTAAACCCTTCATTTTATAAATGAGTAAAGTGAGGTCCAGAGAGGTCCAACAAAGTTGCTCAAGGTTTTATAGGTAATAAGCAGCATAAAAGAGCTTTGAACTCAAGTGTTATGATTTCATATCTACCATTTGTTCAAACATTCCATGATGCCTTTCAAAAGGTTCTCTTGTTCTTGTTTAGAAAGTGCTACCATACTCCAGAGTTTGATGAAATCAGCACAATGACATCTGCAAACAGGAAAATCTTGTCTTGCAGACCTCATCTTCAAAAGAGAATCTCCCTTTCATACATACTTTGTACTATACATAATTCATGACATTGGCAATCACCTTTGGTGAGAATGAATCTCACAGTTTGATCCCTGCTTTAAAATTAATAAACAGAAGACTGTCAAATAAAATATCAAAGGTTACATTTCTAAACAATCTTCTACAGTTTTTGACCTATGCATAAGTTATGCTTTGTTGGAAGAGAAGGCAAAGAAGCATTTTTCTCTACCAAGTCAAATGTCTTAGTCCACAAGTAAAATGGGAGCATACCATGCCCCTGATGTATTCTTTAAGCTTTCTTATTTGGTAGTTGGAAAAATGTGGTTTACTGGAGAATGTTATTTATTCCCTTAAGAAACTCTCATCAATTATTTTTTTAAACAAATGCTTTATTTTACATCATTCATTTCCGCCAGATTTTGAGTTACAATCATCTTCCCTGTTATTCCCCTACCCAACCTCCCAGAATAGCAGTACCACAAGATATCGCTTCCTCCAATCTGCTCTCTCCCATACCTTCTCCCATATACCCTTCGACTTTTCCATTAGAGGAAGGTGAATCTTTGTGTCCCAATGCCTGCACATCTTATCTCCCAATTATAAGCAAAAGAATATTAATAATAGTATTTATATATATTTGAAACATTTAATGTTAAGACCTCGAATTTCAGATCCATTTCCTTCCTCCCTTGTCACCCATTCCCTCTGGGGAGATAAGTAATTCAGTATATGTTGTACATGTCTAGCTATGCAAAACATTATCATAGTAGATATATTGTACAAGGCTGCTTATAATTCCCTCCCACTCATCCCACCCCCCACCTGGTCCATTCCCTACATGATCCTGTCCCTCTTCTATAGTGGGTACTTCCAACCTCCCCTCCCCCCAAGGATGCCCTCCCATCCATCATCCCTCCTCTCATCCCCCTTCCCCCTATTCTGCTGCAGGTCGAGATATCCCATTTAGTATGTATGTCATTCTCTCCCTGAACCAAATTCAATGAGAATGTGGTTTTGCCTTTTTACCTTCCTATTCTCCCCCTCCCTTGCAACCACTTCCCCTTGCTTCTTCTACATGAGATAGTTTACCCTAGCCTGTCTCTCCCCATCTCCTCTTGCCACTTTCCTCTCTCACCTCATAATTTCATCCCTTGAGTATTCTCCCTTCCCAATAAATTCAACCTATGACCTCTATCCATATATAACTGTAACCATATACACACACATTCACATATGTATTCATATGACCACACACCCTTCTTCCATTATTTTCATACTGAGAAAGATATCATCAGTCACAGTTATTGCTTTTCCATATAGGAATGTAAATAGTTCACCTTTGATAAGTTCCTTTTGATTTCTTTTCCCTGATTACCTTCTGAGGCATCTCTTGCTTCTTGTGTCTAGATGTCAAATTTTCTATTCATTTCTGGTTTTTTCCTCAAGAATGCTTGAAAGTCCTCTATTCCACTGAATGACCATATTTTCCCCTGAAACAAAATACTTAGTTTTGCTGGGTAGGTGACCCTTGGGTTCATTCCCAGCTCTTTTGCCCTCTGGAATATCATATTCCATGCCCTTCGATCCCTCAGTGTAGAAGCTGCCAGGTCCTGGGCTATTCTGATTGTGTTTCCACAATATTGAAATTGTTTCTTCCTGGCTGCTTGTAGTATTTTCTCCTTGATCTGGGGATTCTGGAACCTGGCTATAATATTCCTGGGAGTTTTCTTTTTGGGATCTTTTTCAGGAGGTGATCAGTGGATTCTTTCAACCTCTATTTTGCCCTCTGGATCTAAAACATCAGGGCAATTTTCCTTGAGAATTTCTTGGAGGGTGATTTCTAGGTTCTTTCTTTGATCATGGCTTTTAGGTAGTCCAATAATTTTTAAATTGTCTCTCCTGGATCTATTTTGCAGGTCAGTGGTTTTTCCCATGAGATATTTCACATTGCCTTCTAATCTTTCATTTGTTTGGATCTGCTTAACATGATCTTGATTTCTCATAAAGTCATTAGCTTCCATTTGCTCCAGTCTAACTCTGAAGGAATGAATCTCCTCAGTGAACTTTTGAGATTCTTTTTCCATCTGGCAAATTCGACTTTTTAAGGCATTCTTCTCCTCATTGCCCTTTTGGGCCTCCTTTGCCATTTGAGCTAGTCTATTTTTTAAGGTGTTGTTTTCCTCAGTCAGGCTGTTGACCCTCATTTCATACTTTTCCTGCATCCTTCTCATTTCTCTTTCCAATTTTTCCTCCACTTCTCTTATTTGATTTTTAAAGTCCTTCTTAAGGTCCTCTATGGCCTGTAACCTGCTCATGTTTTCCCCTGGGGCTTTTGGAGCAGGACTTCTGACCTCACAGTCCTTTTCCCGTTCTATGCCTCCAAAATAGGAGTCTAGCTAGGGTTGCATTTTTCTGTTTCTTTTGCCTTGGCATGTTGCCATTTAATTACTTGACTTTTGGGCTTGTTGCCACACTATGGCTTTAAGGCCAGATAGAGGAATTTTCGTCCCGAATGTGTGGGGGGCAACTTCCGTTTCTGGCAAGCTGTAAACCCACCCATGACTTCCACCCTAGATCACAATCCAGATCCAGGGAGGTTAAAGCAAGAGAGATTACCCCCCAAGACTGATCGCTGGATCTCCTAACAATTAGCAGGCCGGGAGCTGGAGCTGCCACTAAAAACTACAAAATGGCATGTCTCCTCAGCGGCTTCTAGCCCCCAGGTGAGGGAGCCAACGCATTCCCCAAATACTGGTCCCAAAGTCCATAGGACACTAACCTCTTACTGTGTCCTAGGCATGTCTATGTTGATAATTCTGGAGTCGCCAAGGCTGCTGGTGTTCTGGGGTTCCTCCAGCCGGCTGATGGCCCTGGGGCTTAAACCTCGGCTCATGCGGACCTGGGCTCTGCTCTGCTCGGCTCCTGCGCTCTGCGCGCTGCACACTGCGTGCTGCCCGCTGCCGGCTCCCAGACTGCTGCACTGGTCCTTCCTGCAGGGCTGCTGGGCTGTCCTCAGCGGGAAGTTAGCTTCTCTGTATCATTCTGTGGGTGCTGGGGCTCCAGAAATTGTTCAGAGTTCCCTTTTACATAGTTTGGGGGGAATCTGGGGTCAGAGTGGCTTGGATGAGCTGTTTCTACTCCGGCATCTTGGCTCCGCCCCCTCTCATCAATTATTAATGTGTGATGTTATGTGAAAATAGTCACAAAATTAGTTTCTTCTTTTTTCTTCTTTTTTATAATTATAATATTCATCACTCTTTCTAAATATTGGTGTATTTCCCCTCTTTCAACTAGTTTGAGAATTGTTTTTAACACCATCAAAACTGTTACCTTCTGCACAAACCTTTCTGCATATCTTACTCCATTTGCTTTGTACTTGTTTTTCTTTAGTGTTATTTCTAATTGTTTATCAAGGTCATGAGAAATTGTGATGGGGTTTCAATTCTATAGTTGTATTGTCACTGACGGATAAAACAGTTTATAACAGAAAGACCCATTAACCCTTCCCTTTTTTGTATATTCATTGTCTTCCTTCCAGCTTCATCCCTAAATGCCCTTAGAATAATTTGACTAGGGCTCTCACCCTGCTTTCTCTGCTTTTTCTTCTACCTCTCTTTCCTATTCTATAACTTGATACTACTAATAACCTTTCAATTTCTTCTCCTATAAGATGACAAAAATGTATTTCTATTCTAAACCTGTGTTCCCCCTTTGCTTCCATATCTTTTCTCTTCAAGGTAAGGAGATCAAGTGTTTGTTCAAACTAGATAGCTCGATAGGTAGAATCCTGGACCTGGACTCAGGAAGATCAAAGTTCAAATCCTGGTTCAAGCACTAGTCAGCTCTGTGATCCTGGGATTATCACTTGCCCTCAGTTTCCTCAACTGTAAAGGGGTATAATAGTAGCACCTACCTCCAAAGGTTGTTGTGAGGATAAAATGAGATAGTACTTATAAAGCAGTTCATAAACATTAAAGCACAATATAAATACTAACTTTTTTGGCAGTTCTTCAGCTAAAAAAATGCTTAGTTTTCCTCATTGTAATAATTAATTTCCATTGCTTAAACTTTCTAAGGGTAGGATGGTAGTCCATGTTGATATCTTTTTATCCATTTCCCATGTTTCAGCATGAACATCTTGTTTAAATAGGTCATATTAGAATCTCCTCAAATAACATACATCCTCTCTACTTGTTTTTGTTTTTTATTTTGTATATTTAGTGTTGCTTTTGTTCTTTGTTCTGACTGCACAGACAGCTAATTCAGAAATTATTGAACAACTGTAACTAGTCATTTCTTCTCTTAAAATATAATACATTTCATATTTTATAATATCAATTAATACTTACCACATCCAGCACTGCCTCTGTTGCAAAAAAAAAAAATATATATATATATATATTGTTTACATAGATTCATAGACTTTTATAAAATCTATAGGCCTTTGGCTTCTCATTCCTAGTTATCTATGTTTTCTAACAATTTTAAAACCATACCTACCCAATGCCCTCCTTTCTACTGAATTCACTGCATAGTATTAAATTTATTTTAAAGTTCTTTCACAAATACATTTGCCTCTTTATCTTCTGCAATAGATGTTGCTGCATAGGTCATGGTTATTTTCATGATGGTCTTTTTGAAAATGCAGGAGCACTACAATATATTCTAGGAAATGACATTTCTTGTTGCCCTTGGATGCATAATAAAACCAACTCTGCTAACATCTTTATTTCCTCTCCAGGGAACATCTGTCAGCCATCCTTCCATTTGACTACAATGTTCCTTTATCTTATAATTTTCTTTCTAGTAGGAATATCAGAATTATTATGATTCAGTTCCTCGAGGAACAATAATAGCTCACATTTAGATAACACTGTAGGCTTCATTAAGTGATTTGCATATATTATCTTACTTGATCTTCATTATGGCTCTGTAAGTGATGATATCATTCCCATTTTAAAGATGAGGAAATTGAGACTCAGAGAGGTGAGACAAAATGCTCAGTTGTGTTGGGATCAATGTCCTAATGACCTTCTCCCCCATGGAAATTGGTCTGGTTTTTGCATGAAAGCTGAAAAAACTTTCTACAGGATTTGATAAGCCCAGGGAGTTAAGGCTCAAACTGTACCTCCCTTGGCAACTTTCTGGTAGCTTCTAGCTATATTTACTATGATTTCCTGTTTCCCCTAAGAGCATAAAAAGGGCTATCCACTTGGATTCCAGGCTCTTCAGACTTGGCAGACATCCAGAAACTAAGCAAATCGCCACAACCTGACCTACTGATCAAATACGTTTTCAGACTAAGGGAGTCACATCTCTATCCAAGCCAAGTACTGGGTACTCTTACTGAATATTCTTTCTGTGCTCTGAATAAGTAAACCTCCCTTTGTTAATTGATGTTAATCTACAAATGCCTCTTTTTTCAACATAGAGCCTAAAGTAACAAGGTAGCAGCCTAATTCATACACCCCTAACAACAAGGTCACATACTAACTATCTAATGTGGAATTCAAACCCAAATCTTCCTGACTCTAAGCCCATTACTCTCTCTCCTACAACATATTGCCTTATATTATGTCTATTTGTTGATAACTAGATCAAGATTTCACATTTAGCGTACCAACAGCTAAATTAATTTTATATATGATCTAAAAACTGTGTAATCCTTGGTATTATCTGCCTCTTCTGCCATTTTCTTACTCTCCCTGAAAAGGCAAAAGAGTGGTGAAGGGAAACAAAGAGTACTGACAGCAATTATGTTTTGCTTTGTCTTGTTTTTTGTGGTATAGGTTGCCACTGCCAAAGAATTTATCACCAAGTGTCCAGAGATAATGAGCTTCTCTAGTGCTTGGCTGGACTGGACCCTAGTAGAAAGCAGTCATCATCTGTTACTAGGCCTGCAATCAGTGCTTTTCTAACCATAGTAGTACCTTTCATACTTTGCTCTCTGATGGTATTGCCATTGAGATTAAGTGAACACTTCTACAACTTAGTGATATGTTGGAGTAAGACTTGACAGACATTCTTTCTCACACAGAAAAATAAATTTTCACCTCTAGGATCATATGATTGAGAATCCAAAGCAACCTTACAAATCCTCTAGTATAACCTTATTTTACAGATAAGGAAACCAGGGAGGCGAAGTCCTAAAGAAATGAAGTAATTTACAAGGATTCAAACCAAGTTCTGTTGTTTCTTGATTCAGTTGTTCTTTCTAAGATGCCACATTGCCTTCCTACACTTAGAAAACAAAGTTCTAAAAGTTGTCCTGTAGGAACTTAAAGGAAGATGTCATTGTTGTTCTTTCTATGAGGCAACTAGTTGATGCAGTATCCACTGCATATATATATATAATACATGGTATCAGGAAGACCAGAGTTCAAATTCCATCTTACACACTTAATAGCTCTGTATTCATAGGCAAGTTGTTCTGTATCTTGATCTCCGCATCTGTAAAATGGGAATAATAATAATAGCACCTTCCTCACAGGATTGCTATGAGGACCAAATGATCCAAAACATGTGAAGTGCTTTGAAAACATTAAAGTGTTATATGAAGGCTAATTAATGTTGGCTACAACTACATTCCAATTAATGTCAATGATATATCCATGACATAGTTACATTATTACAATTTCCATTTCATATCTCCTTGGGTGGGAACCAATTGCTGTATTTTACATATAAGTATTTATAATTTCAAATAATTTGGCTACTTCATAAAATATATTATTTGTACTAATCAAGGCCTAGTTATAGTATCTACCCTTCTATTCTTCTCAATTTCTTCCCATCTTAACAATGATCTAGGATGACTATCTCTCTCACTGAATCATTTTAAGCATTTGTGGGTTTTATGTACTTGATGCTAATTTTGTTAATGTTATTCACATAGTTTTCTTTTTTAAAGAAAGCAACTGTAAGACTTTAATATATGAATATTTTGCATCACTAAAATTATTCTCTAAATTTTAGAATACTATATAAAGCTATCTATTCACAAGTCAAACCTGAAGGCATCCCTGGAAGTCTCCTGATAGCTTTCTTATTACAGTGAAGATGAATTTGTTCAACTAGTATTGGTTTTTACCTGACAGTGAAAATGGAAGAGCCTCAGTAAATATAGCTGAAGTCCACAGGATAAAAATGAAATTCATAGTCTTTGTACTATACTGAGACTGGCTATTTTTAAATCCTCACTTTCTTCTCTGATTTATCCTTTGTGCTTTTGGAATGCCTTCATTATCTTAGTAGCTAATAACAATTATGATAATCATAATCAAATGAAAG
>WOXC01009511.1:600000-866016 GCA_011680675.1 Gymnobelideus leadbeateri | reverse complement strand
TGTGCCAGGTTCTGAGTATACAAAAATAAAACAATTCCTGCCTCTAAGAAGCTTAGATAAAGTGATTTAAGAGGGAGAAGGAGCTAACAAGTGGGGAGTCGAAGATGGTCTTATGTGAGGGTTGGGAGGGGGCACCTGAGCTGAGCCCTAAAGGGATTCCAGATGGTGGGGGTGAGGAGGGAAAGGATGCGGTCTATGCAAAGGCACTGGGCGGAGAATCAGAAAGCTCATCTTCCTGAGTTCAAATCCAGCTTCAGATACTTCCTAGCTGTGTGACCCTGGGCAAGTCACTTAATCCTATCTGCCTCAGTTTCCTCATCTGTAAAATGAGTTGGAGAAGGAAATAGCAACCACTCCAGTGTCTTTGCCAAGAAAAACCCAAATGGGGTCACGAAGTTGGACATGACTGAAAAACAATAACAGCAAATGATTATTGTTGCTGAAGTTGGATGTCCTGTGATTACTGGTGCCCATCCACTCTACCCCAGTTACACTGTCTTGAGTTCATAGAATCATGCAATGACATGGCTAGAAGGGACCATACATCTCATCTAGTCAAAAGATCACAGATTTAGAACTGGAAGGAATTTTGGAGGATTTCTAATTCAACCCCTTCATTATACAGATGAGGAAATTGAGCCCCAGAGAGAAAGGGAATCGCCCAGGGACAGACCGTTAGTACCAGGCCTGTTCTGTGACATCAGAGCCAAGGGAAGGAGCCTCAGTACCTTTTTGGCCAACCTAGGCTACTCCACACTGAGTTATCATCATGCCTAGGGGAGATCCTGGTACAGGGGAGTTGTTATAATGCCCCAGGTGGGAGCTTCTCCTCAGCTAAGCTCACCCCCCAAATGTCTGAACCTGCATTTCCTCATATACCCATATATATAATATATATTATACACACACACACACACACCCGAACTAACCTGTCTCATAATGGTCTAATCTTAGCTAACTTTCCCTGTTAGAAAGTAAACAATCCAATACTTGGTAAATTCTCCCCTACAATGACAAGAAAGAGACCATGTCAAAGGATCATTTCATGTATCTTCTTATCTATCTCCAAATCCTTCATATTTGTTTCTTACAATGTAGTAATATTCAAGGACATTCAAATACCACAAGTTTAGGCATTTCAATGCACATCTAGGCAGGTGCAGAGTAGAGCAATGGAAATGGAGTCAAGAAGACCCTGAGTTCAAATCCAGCCTCAGGCAATTACTAGCTGTGATCTAGAACAAGTTACTTAACCCTTGTCTGAAGTGTCTTCATCTGAAAGAAAGGACCAGTAATAGCACCTACCTCAAAGGGTTGGTGTATGTATAAAATGAGATCGTTTTTGTAAGTAATTACAATTATTTTATAATTTACAAAATTATAATTTTATATAAATGTAAACAAAAAGTGCCTTTATAAGTATTTTTGGTCTATTTTGTCTTTGGCCTCATTGGGGTATATTCCTAGTAATGGTATCTCTGGGTCAAGGTGACATTTTAGTTATTTTCTTTAAATAACTTAGAATCTCTTTCCTGAATTGTTGGACCAATTCACAACTCCACCAACAATGCATTAGTGTGACTACCTTTCAACAATCCCTCCAATACTCATAATTTCCATCTTTCATTGTGATTGCCAGGTTCCTGGTATCCTATGAGACTTAGAGTTGTTCTGATTTATATTTCTCCAATTATTAGAAGTAATTTTGGAGCAATGTTTCATATAGTTATTAAGAGTTAGCAATTCTTTTGGGAATGGTTCATATCCTTTGATGTAGGTGAAGCCTTAAACCTCTCTGGGTCTCAGATTCCTTATCTATAAAAATGGGAGGGTTAGACTAAACAACCCCACCCACGTCTAACATTTCTGTGGTTTCCGTGTGAACTCTAAACCTTGTGTCCTCTTGCTGGGCTGTCTCAGAGTCTGGAGAATGGGGACATTTTCTTATCTCTGTTCTCTAGAGTGGTCCGGGCTGGTGGTGAGGCAGTGAGTGTTACAAGAAGGCAGCCTTGAGTGGAAGTACCCTAAAAAAGAGGCAGCACACAAATCTAGAGGAACCTCAGAAGGCCTATAACCCAGCTCCCTCATTTTATAGGAAATGAGGTACAGGGGTGTTAAATGCCTTCCCCATAGTGATATTGTGTCAGAGGGAAGATGAGAATCCTCTGACTCCCAAGGCACTGTTCTTTTCTCTGCACCCTAGTGGGATCTAAAGGTATATATGTAGAATTCTACAGTCCCTTTCTTACATCTCCCCTCACCACCATCACTGAAGCCAAGAAGGTAGGGCTGCCCATGTGCTCCTAAGATAACCTGGGGACTCCCCCCCTTCATTTCACATAGATAAGTATGGAGAGGTAGGAGGGGAGCACAGAAGTTGGGGGCAGGAATAGGGCATGATTTGTCTCCTCTCTGTATGCATGTGTCCCCCACCCTCACCCCCATCACACACACACACACACACACACACACACACACACACACACACACACACACACACACTCTCTCACTCCAGGATGTTCTGAGGGAGAGCCCTTGTTGTCTATGGTGGGGCACAGACCCACATACGCATGCATGACATATAAAATGGAGAAGCACAATGTGAGGGAAGAAGCTGGGGTGTCAAAAGATCTGGGTTCAGGTCCTGCCTGGGCTATTTACCATCTGTGTGATCTTTGGCAAATCTCCAAGCCTCAGTTTCCTCATTTGTAAAAGAAGGGAGTTGAGCTAGACAACCTCCCAGGTCCCTTGAGATGTTGAGCTGGGTTCTCTTAGGGTACAAAGCCCTAGTGATACTTATTTTTCTGTCTATAAGAAGAGGCCCCCAGCCCTTACCCTACCCCTCCTCAGCTTCTCCTTCCTCTAGGCTATTGCACAGCAGTCACTGGGCAGCCTTTTCAAATTCTGATTGGAAATCCGGTCCCTTTGGGATTCGAGGCACACACAGCACTCACTGTTCGGGCTGCCCAGGCAGGCAGATTCAAGCTGTCGCCTCTCCATACATTTTTCAGGCCCTTCTGTCAGGAATCTTTTCACAGCCTTGAGGCCTAAGTGGGGGGAGTGATGAGCAGGGGGAGGGGGAAGGGGAGAGGGTCCATTCATGGGCTTTTGCTTCTCCCCATTGAGGGACGGATGTTCAGGCAACTGGTCCCACTGCCATCAGACTGATTATCAGGGCTTTACTGTTTTAATTGGGGGATGAAGGGAGACAAAAAAGAGGAGGCTATCAGAGCCAATTCCTGCTGCTGGTGGGGAGAGAATAGATTTATATAGCCATTAATTTGCTGACTCAGAGAGAAATATGTATGGGGGAGGGTGGGGCAGGGAGGGATCCCCAGCCACCCACCCCCAAGCCCATCCAGTCTTGGAGCAGATTTCTTGCCTGACGACTTAAACATCTCTCTCTCCCTCCCTCTTCCTTTCCTCCCTGTCACCTCTTTCTCCCTCCTCTCTCTTCTTTTTTCTCCTCTCTCTCACTTCTTTTTCTATCTTCCCTTCCCTCCTCTTCTTCCCACTTCTCCCCCCTCTCAATCTCTTTCTCCTTTCTCTTTTTCTCTGCCCTATCCCATTCAAAACCCACCATCATCCCCAACACTGATCTAGTTTTCACTCCTTCTTTCCTCTCCTCCCGTTCTCTCTACAGAAGGGCTGGGACCACCTCCTAGTCCCTAGGAGCTGGGGCATAATACTTACTTTTCTGTATCCTTGTAGGCAGTTTGGACCAGGTTCAGTTCTGAAGAGACTGACCTCTAATGAGAAGGGAACTGGACTCCTTTTTTCTCTTGGCATCCTACAAAAAGCCCACTGAAGGCCCTGAGCATGATTTAACTTACATCTTAAATTGTGGCTCATGGCTAGGATTTCCTCAAAAAGGAAGGAATAAAAAGGCACTCAGATATACAATGAGTCAAGTATGAGACAGATAACTTCCTACAGATAAATTCCTATGCACAAAAAAAAATACAAAACATAAAATATTCTTACATGCACATTTGACAAAAGGATTCAGCAACAACTTATACTGTATCTACTGTTACAGTCTATTGGGCAATTAGGTATTTTACATTTCACCTTCACCTCTGCATTGTCCAAACAACTCCTAGTACATACTTTCCATCCAGGCTTGAGCCAATCATTTTGTGGGTCCTTTCTGGGCCACCAGTCTACTCTACTCATTGGAACTCTGGTTCTGTCAAATTCACAAAGTTGCTTCCCAAGCCTGAGTACATCTATCTTAAGGTTGCCACTCAGTCTCCCACTCAAGAAAGGAAACACAAGGGGGAAAGGAAGTTAGGGACCCAGGCAAAAGATTACTTGGTTGACTCCCTCCATGCCAGTTGCCATGTGGGTGAATAGATGGTGAATCTGGGGAAAGTCCAGTCTTTCCTGACTCCTTATTGGAATTATATGTTGTCACATGGAGCATTGAAGGAAGAAAAGCCAAGCTACCCCCTGCTGCTGTCACAGGGCTCTGGATGACCAATGGACTAACTCAAGATTTGTCACATCATACCAAAATGCCAAGTCCTTTGAGTGCTGGGTCAACATATGGTCAGATTTGTTGTTCAATCATTTTTCAGTCCTGTCCATCTCTTTGTGACCCCATTTGGGGTTTTCTTGGCAAAGATACTGGAATGATTTGTCGTTTCCTTCTCCAGCTCATTTGACAGGAAACTGAGGTAGAAAGGGTGAAGTGACATAGGGTCACATAGCTGGTAAGTGTCTGAGGCCACATCTGAACTCAGGAAGATGAATCTTCCTGAATCTAGGTCCAATGCTTTGTCCACTGTGCCATTTAGCTACAACACATGGCCAGAAGCAGGTCCCAAAGTTCCCCAGTGGTCAACCAGCCAGGAAGGGCAACTCCTGTCTGTGTGATCTTTGGCAAATCTCCAAGCCTCAGTTTCCTCATCTGTAAAAAAAGGGAGTTGATCTAGACAACCTCCCAGGTCCCTTGAGATGCTCAAATTCATGCTCCACATGCATGATCTCAATAGCCCAATTCTAGGCTTCACTAAAATCTCTTTCAACATCAATCAAAAACCTTACTTGAGAAGTTTGAGAATTAAAGAAATCAGCAGTGATCAAGAACCCCTGAAGGAGGGAGATGTGGAAAATTTCTAGGCATTTGTACAGTTGTAAGAATCTCAACACAAAGAAAATTTAAGTTGTACCAAATGAGTAACAAAAAGCTTTCCCATCGTTCGTTCTAAATCTATGATCTTGTGGTCTATTAGCCCTTTTGTTACTAATACAATGAATCACAGAACATTTATGTCAATAATTACGAAGCTCGAGCTTCTCTTAAAAACTGGAAAGATGAGGGCTAAAACAAGACCGATAGTTGTCAATTCAGTGCTTTATGGTGGCTCATGAATTACCAGCTTCTCACACTCAGACCTGATCCTGCCTTTCTTCACAGGAGGTACCTATTACCAAAAGATTATCATTATTATTAATAATACCTAATACAGCCTAATTATGTGTTTATATTCTTTATAACAAAGCGTTCACTGCTTATATCCTCTAAAAAATCTATAAACACTTACAAGAAAAGAATATATTGATTGAGAGACTGAAAGAATGTACCTAAGAGATTCATTGGTATAAAGAACAACTTATTAACAATTCAGTATTTCTTGAATAAGCTGCCCCACTGTCTTTAACTCTGTTCTGCACTCATGGCTTATTCATGTACTGCAAATATACAAAGTAGACCCATATACAGTGAGAATGTTGGGGTAGCTGATGTCCACATGGAAAAGGGTCTGCATAAAAACTTTTGGAACCAGCTGACATCCCTTCACTGAACAGTAGTAGAAGCTGATTCTAGATACATACCATTGTATGTGTTGAATGTGCCTGGAAGTGGTTTCCAAGAATGGAATCTGATACTCTCCCTGGGTGATATCCGCATGAGCCATACCAACAATTTGTCAATGCAGAAACACTGAACAAATGGCTAAGTCATGCTGATTTACCACCAGAAGTGACAAGCAGAGTTATCCTTAAGGAGATAAGATTTAGTGATCAATAAAAATTATGCAAGGAGATGGTAGAAACCACACATCACACCACTGACAGCTCGAAAAATTGTAGCCTCTACCATGTACCTCGCAAGGCTTAGTGGTTAGAATTACTCGTCAGAAGCTTTTTATCTTTCATGAACTGACAAAGAACAAATTATCACCCAGATACAGACCTCAAAGTATCCTTGAGAACTCAACCAATAAACTGTTCATGAACTGGACCAAATTGTTGTTCTCAAAGTCACCCAGACATAAAGTAGGTATAATATATATATATACACAATATTATATATATTTATATATTATATAATATATTATTATATGTTATAAAATATATTATATATATATATATACACACACATAGGTGTTTTCATCCTAAATAGTCAAAAATCTCTCCACAAAATGTAATGAAAATCCTTTAGAATATAGAGATCAAACAGAAAAATTGAAAATTATATAGGAATGGGATGAGATGCATTTCGTCCCTGTTAACTTGTCTGCTGCTGGAACTGTACCAAGGAAACTGGGACATAGGTGAAGTAATTTACCCCACAGTCACTGGGTTAGTTATCAGGGGTATAATTTGTTGTTGTCAGTTTTGGGGGGGGGGGCAATGGGTTAAGTGACTTGCCTAGGGTCACACAGCTAGTATGTGTCTGTGGTAGGATTTGAACTCAGGTCCTCTTGACTTCAATGCCAGTGCTCTATAAACTGTGCCAACCAACTGGCCTTCAAAGTATGAATTGAACCCAGGACTTTCTGACTCTAAGCCCAACCCTCTCACTTAACTTCAAGTATATGAATTTTTTTTAAATTTCAATAATTGTATTTTAATATAATGAATTTTCTTTGTAATCCTGTGTATTTGTTCTGTGTATTTAAAAACATCATGCTGAGAAGGGCTCTGAAACTACGGTCCTGTGATCACTGGTCCGTGCTTTGTCGCTTCAGTGACTGAGACACAGAGCAGTCTTTGGTGGGAGGGCAATTGTTGGGTAACTACCACTTTCTTGCCAGGAGGAAACAGAAGGCTGGGTTGTGATAAAACATCAGTGTTTTCGCTCAGGCAGATTGTACCCTGGGATACAAGAGGCTCAAAGCTGCACATGGGTGTTTCTTATAAGTAAACTACATGAGAAAGAATTGGGAGATAAGGGGGAGGTCTGCCAGCTAAGCAAAGCTGTGTCTCTAAAAAAGGGTCACAGTTCCCTGGCTCTCCCAAGGCCCCCATCTGCCAGGGAAGCCCAGAGCCCAACAGGGAAATGGGGTCATGAGCCATTCCAGCCTGATGTGCAAGGGGAAAAGTGGGCAAGGTGGTCGTATATCATAACCCAAAGTAATACACTATTTGTTGTACCAAGGACTCCAACCAAATGGAACCCACTGTCTTAGCCTGAACAGAGCCTGTTCTCCACCCACCTAGTCCCTGCCAAATCTGATCTCCTTAAAACCCAAGTGGAGTCTATAAGGGTCTTCAATTTCAGTGTTTATTTCTGTGCAGTAGATTGAGAAGAATTAGGAAGACCCCGATTCAAATCTTTTCTCTGATACAAACTGTCTGGGCAAGCCCCTTCATCTCTTAATACCCCAGGAACTTTGAGCAATGCATCCCTTAAAAGCTAGCTCAGACACCCGGGAGTGATCAGATTTAGAGAATCCTCCCCACTTGTTCTCATGGACTATTTGTCCCCGACCTGTGATAGAGCCTTCCAAGCTTGTATTGGTCTGACCAGCCACAGTTGGACCTTGATCCCCAACATAGTGATATCATCTTGGTCCTCTTGGAGAACAAAGGAAAACAACCAACCCCAAGGAAAGGCTCAGACTTTAGAAGCTGTGTAAGAATGGTTGATACCATCAGAGCAAGAGTTTCCTCACTCACAACTCTGGACATCAATGACATCACAGGTCCAACCAAAAAAAAAATTCCTGTGTACTTTTTTTCCTTTCAAAAATCCTAGGTTAGATATGCACCCTATTGTCAGGGCAGCTTTGATTTGGAGGAAAATGGGAGATTTGCTTCTGAGTCTATTGGGAGAATCCATTCTGGTTTTCTTCTTTAGAAGGAATTCCAGGCCACTTGAGAGAGGTCTGGAAAGGGCTTTAGGGTTCATCCAGCCTCCTTCTGTGTCCTGGACACCGTGGGCAGCAGGCTGGTGAAGCCTAGGGACCCCCTCTCAGCATAATGTTTGTAAATGAATAAAATGCATGGGAATTCAAAGGAAACCAGTTCCATCAAATAGTGATCAAAGTAGTAAAAGTACAAGTTCATAGACCTTAGGTTAAGGACCCCAATACAGGCCAAAAACCAAACACCACCACAGCCACCATTTTGTTGTTGTTGTTGAGTCATTTTCAGTCATGTCTGACTCTTCATGACCCCATTTGGGGTTTTCTTGACAAAGATATTGGAGGGGTTTGCTATTTCCTTCCCCAGCTCATTTGACAAATAAGGAAACTGAGGCAAACAGGGTGAAGGGACTTGCCTAGGGTCACAAAGCTAGTAAATGTCCAAGGCTGGTCTTTCTGACTCCAGGCCTGGCACTCTATCCACTGTGTCACCTAGCTGCCCCATTTTATAGATGAAGAAACTAAGACCCAGAAAGGGGATACTGAGGAACAGTGAATAAGAGAACTAATCTGGAGTCAGGAAGACCTGAATTTGAATCCTGCTTCAGACTTATCAGACTTGGCTGTATGATCCTGAGTCTCAGTTTCCTGATATGTACAATGAGAGGGCTGGACTCAGTAGACTCTAAGGTCCCTGGTAATTCTGAATCTATGAGCCTGCAATTTACCTAAGGTTATACAGGTAATAATAAGTAGCAGAACTGGGATTCAAATCCAAGTCATCTGATGAAACTCCCGGGCTCTTATGAACAGGTTCTCCAATTAGAATTGGTTTCCCAAGGTAAATTTGTGTTTGTTTTGGAAGGATGAATAGGAATGTTTGTTTCAGTAACAATAATCTTGGAGTCCAATTCAAGTTTCAGTAAGTTAATGCTGTTTTGGTTTGGTTTGGTTTGGAGTTTCTTAGTTTGGCCCTGTCCAGGTACCAACCCTGACACATGTCTAACCACAGGCCTGCCTTTCCTTGTAGCTGTGAGAGTTTTCCCGTTGATTCTATTATCTTCCAGCAGCTCCATGAGATCAGAGCCTATTGTACTGGGGGGAGGGGACATTTCTTTTTCCCACGTGCCCTCTGACTCCCTGGTTAGACCACACACCCTTCAAAGACAGGGGCCTCATTTTCTCCTTCTCTCTATCCCCGCACAGTGCCCAACACTGGGCTGTTGACACGTAGGAAGCCAGAGAGTAAGGATGGACCCACCCAGTCTTGAGAAAGTAATTCAAGGGCTGTCTCCTTCCCAGAAATTCCCTTCTTACTCCCCACCCCCACTGCCACCAAGAGCTGAGTCCTAGAGGTAAGGACAATGGAGACAAACAGTGGGGAAACGGATCAACCCCCTAGGAAGAAAAGCGCCATAGAAATCCTAGGGATTCCTGTTATTTGTCTAGGGCTGGGTAGCTAAGTTGGTCAGGGCACCAGGCTAATGAAGCCAGGTTCCTAGAATTGATTTCTCTCTAACCCTATGAGGCCTGGCTTTGTAAATGCCTAGAGAATGAGAATAGATCAGAGTAAATGTATCCCCACAGCCTAAAAAGTATTTCAGAACTGGCTACCCCCTAATAAGAGTCATTGTAATGGAATAGAAGAGTGCATTGAACTTGGAATTAGGAGGATTGTGAGGCAAGGCTGGTGGCCCTCCAGGTCCCCTCACTCACATGCAGCTGCTAAAATAATCTTTCTAAAACACCAAGGTGACCATTGCACCTTTCTGCTCAAGAATCTTCAACAGCTGCCTATTACTTCTAGGCTAAAATATAACCTTTGGCCTGACATTAGAGGCCCTTTGGCATCTGGCTTCTTATCTTATCTTCCCAGCCACCTTCCATCATCTTGTCCTTTCACACATTGTATTCCAGCTAAACTTTCATCTCCAGCCTCTGTGACTTTGCATCGGCTGTTCCTGGTCCTCCTCACCTCCCTGCCTTAGGAGGCTCACCTCCCCTCAAGGCTCCACACAGCTGTTACTTCCTTAGGGAGTAAGGATCCTCTGGATAATTAACTCTCTTCCCCTTCAAACGTTCTTGCTTGTTCTCCGGTTCATTGATTTGGAGCTGGAAGGGACCTCAGAGCTCATGCAATCCCACTCCTTCATTTTGTGGTTAAGGACCCTGCAGCACAGCAGGGGACTTGCCCAGGGTAAAGATTGGCTAAGCTAAGATTCAAACCCAGCTCCTCTGACTCATCCAAGGCTCATTCCAGGACACTCACATTGTGCATTGCCTAATAGAATGCAGACTCCTCGGAGGCAGGGAACTGTTTTGACTCTGTATTCCTACCATCTAGCCCAATGCTTTGTATACAGCAGACATTTAATAAATGCTTATAGAATTGGATTGGATTAAAAATCCAGTTAATGTTGTCAATATTACCTCATCTGACCCTCACAACGATCCTGGGAGGCAGGTGTTATTTTTATCTTCATTTTGCTAATAAGAAATCTGAAACAGAGAAAGGTGAAACATCCAGAAAGTGGCTAAGGCTAGATTTGAACTCGGGTTTTCCTGACTCCAAGTGCAGTGCTCAATTCACTGGGTTTCCCCGGCTGCCCCACAGCAACTAGCAGATCCCTAGGTTTATACAAGATACATACAGACCAGCTGGAAGGAGGGAACCTTGGAGGATGCTTCTAGCTTTCCTCAGCAGACACTCGGTACAAGGAAGCCCTCACTCAATTTAGCTCATTTATCTGGAACTGCTTCTAGGTAATAAGTACCTCTTCCTTTGCTGTCTCCAGATTTGGGCGTTTGTCTTAGCCAGAGCCAGGATCTTCATCGCCTTCTGCTCAAAGGATTTAGGATGCTTCTGCCGAAGCAGGCAGATACAGAGGCACCCTCCGATGCCTGTTTGGTCAAGTTGATCAGAGAAACCCGCTGGCCAAAATTGGTGGGGCTCTTCTCACAATCAGTTCCTAATCCTTTTCGGAGCTGTTGCTGTTAGATTCTTCTTTTTACTTTTGTGTCCAAAAGCCCAGAAGGAAAGAAAAGCATCTTTCATCTGAAAAATCACCTTCACTGAGAGAATAGATTTGAGGGCTGAAGATTCAGGAGCAACCCTGCACAAAATTAGGAACTAGACCTATACAAAGACATAATCTTGAGCTGGAAGGAACATTAAAATCCATCTTGTTTAACCCCCCTCAATTTACAAGTGAGGAAACTGAAGCCCAAAGAGAGAAAGTGATTTGCCCAAGGCTCCTATATACATGTATGTATAGATAGATAGTTAGATAGATAGATAGATAGATAGATAGATAGACAGATGAATAGACAGATGGATGATGGATAGACAGATAGATGGATGGATGGGTGGATAGATAGATGCAAAGAGATAGGTAGATAGACAAATGAATAGACAGATGGATGATGGATAGACAGAGAGATGGATAGATAAATGGATGGATGGGTGGATAGGTAGATGGATAGATAGATAGATAGATAGATAGATAGATAGATAGATAGATAGATATAGTCACAGCTTTATTGGGGAAAATAAATAAAGGTTAGCATTGGGGCTCTTTTTCTTGCCAAAAGGGGGTACTCCACTGGGAAAAAAAGCATTCTTTTAATTGGTTCTGCCTCTTAGTACACATGCCCAGCCTTTTACTTTTCCTAATTGGCCATTTTGGGAATCTAACCCTTCATTTTTGCAGCTCAAGCCAGAGAGCCATGGACTTTGCCCCTAGCATGAAGCCAATAACTCAGAGGAGAGAGGGGATCTCCATTGTTTCCATTGTTTCAAGATAGCTTTATCCTCATGAGGGAGCCATGGTGAAGGAGGACCTGACCTCCAACAGCAACATCTTTGTGGGAAGCCACATGTGCCTTGTTCTGGACAGTGGTCTGCCCTGTCACCTTGACAGTGTGCAGGGCCTGAGTATAGACACTCAGACACCGAGTATAGACAGGATGTGGACCCTTGCTATGCTTCTCCCATGGCAGAGATGGAGACCAAAAAGCACAGGCTCAAATATCATAGGATGATAGAATTTAGAGCTCGGTGGTGCCTTAGAAGCTATCCAGCCTAACATCATTTTATAGGTGAGGAAACCCGACCTGTTATGTGTCTTGCCCACAGTCATTTGGGTAGGGGATGTTTCAGGAGGCAGGGGTGGAATTCCAAGATCCTCACCCCTACTTCCTGTCACTGCTTTTGGGCATTTCCCATCAACCTTCCTGTAAGTATTGGGTCTTAACCACCTTGGTCTCTAGCAGCATCCCCCTACTTGGTGTCTTTCCCTTCCCCCAGTCTGCTTTTTTTCTTTCTATTCAGCTTCTTCAAATGATCTTCATTTCAGGGAGGAGGGTGCAGAGAAGCCTCATACAATTAAGATCTTACTTTGGAGCATATCATATCTGTACCAGAAGTCCATAATGTAAGGAGGTGATCCAGGACCAGAATTCCTAGGCTCAATTTTTACTTCAACTTCATTAGATTAATAAGGGAAGGTAAAGGGAGGTACCAACCCCACTTTCCCAATGCTAGTCAAGCCTATGCTTACTGTACCATGGTAGGATACTAGAAGAACTGATGATCAGTTGAATTGATGAACTAATGAGGAAAGGAACCAGGCAGAATGGTTCTCAACTGCCCTTTCCCTCTCCCACAGTAAACTGTGTGTTTCCTCAAAAAAGTCCTACCCGCTGTTTCACATGATGTTTCTAGGCAGAAGATAGTAAGTCACTGCCTGGGTTTCTCTCCTCCTACTGCTGCCGAGGATAGAAATGCCCTAGCCTGCTAATAGACACATGGTTCTGTCTCAGCTCATTTCACCTCCTACATGAAGCTCTTCTTAATCCCCCCAGGTCCTAATGCCTCTCCCAAGTAGAGTGCTGGTAAATGTTAAACACTGGCTCTTCAAGGTAAAAAATTGTACCAGTAGCCCATCTTTACATTTAATCTGCTTAACATTTTCTCTATCACTTTTTTTTAGTCTAAACAAATTGAACACAATAGTAATACTTCAAACCCTGATTTGTAGGGTTTGCTCATTTAGAGTGTCAATGATCACACCAAAAATGTCATACTTAGCTCTCTTGAGTTCAAGCTAGCTCCAGAATGTCATATCTGACTCTGTGTGACCCTATTTGGGGTTTTCTTAGCAAAGATACTGGAGCAATTTGCCATTTCCTTCTCCAGCTCATTTTACAGATGAGGAAACTGAGGTAAACTATGGGAAGTGACTTGCCCAGGGTCACACAGCTGATAAGTGTTTGAAGACCACATTTGAACTAAGAAAGATGAGTCTTTCTGACTCCAGGCCCAGAACTCTCTCCACTGTGCCACCTAGCTGCCCTATATATGTATGTTTATATGCCTATATACTAATTTGTGTTTATATGTACACATTATCTTCCCTGTAGAATGTAATCTCTTTGAGGGCTGGAATTGCTTTATTTTATTTTTCTGCTTTTTTATTCTGAGTACTTAGCCCAGTGCCTAGCACATAGAAGGCATTTAATAAATCCTTTTAGATTCATTAGCCATGGCCCGAGTAGGAGAGTTTTCTCCCCTTAAGGATTACCTGAGAGCCAAAGTGTTATAATAAAGAGAGAGAGAGAGAGAGAGAGAGAGAGAGAGAGAGAGAGAGAGAGAGAGAGAGAGCCCTTCTCAGAGATGCACAGACTTGAATTCTAAGACTAGAAATTACAGCAAATTGTAGACCTTCATTGGTAGAGGGAATCTCCTCACTGGAGCTTTCTGTATCAATGAAATCATTGGGTCCAGTTTTAAAAAAGAAAGAAAAAAGAGAAACCATAGGGCAGCCCCCAGGGAGGGGGAGAGGAATGGGGATGCTGAGAATTTCCCAGCTGGGGTTCCTCGAGCAGCCAAAGAGAATCTTCCCCACCAACAGGTCTGCAAGACTGGAAGTCAAAGACAGTGAATGGCCAAACTGGATACTAAGGAAGGCTTTGCTGAAGCATCTCCCACTTCTAGGGTACAGATTTTGCTTCTAAAATTTCTCTAGGCCCACTTAGGAAGCTCGGTTAATCAATGACGGGAAGGGAACGAGCATTTATGTGATACCTACTGTGGGCCTGGTACTGTGATAAACACTTTACAGATCTTAACTCATCTGATCTTCTCAACAATTCTGGGAAGAAGGTGCTATTGTTATGCCCATTTTACAGTTGGAGAAACTGAGGCAAGCAGAGGTTAATCGACTTGCCCAGGGCCACACATCTAGTAAGCCTCTGAGGCTGGATTTGAACTCAGGTCTTTCTGACTTCAGGCCCAGTTCTCTATCCACCAGTTGCATCTTGCATGGTCCCTGGCTCTGAGATCAGAGTCCAAGACCTGGTACCCCTGGTGATTACTCCCTCCTCCATCACTTTCCCTACAAGGATCCCTGCAACTTGTACAATGTCTGTAGGCCATTAGGAACCCACTGAACCTTTGCCCAGTAATCTCCAGGTGGCTCTGGAATCCCCTCAGCAGGATCTGGCATGCATCCAACTGGCACCTGTTGTATTAGACTCTTTTCCACTGACATCCTAGAAGGTGTCTGATTTCCAGTGGGGTGCCACCGCATTTTAATCTCTATTTGGATACAAGATGAGAATTCCATTCCATTCCATTTCCCCTAAGCTATCGCACTTGATTATCATTAGGTCTTGCTCCCTCAACCCTTCCCTCCTCCCCTCCCCTTGCCCCCCAATACACCCAGCTCAGACTTGTGGTGCTGTAAGCTTTCTCACTTCCCCATGAGTACTAATCCATCTGCTCATCTCCCCTGCTTCTACCTACACGCTCCCAGGCAGGGCTCCTGGGAAGTCCCCTTTCACACATGCATCAGGACTGACTATCTCACTTGTTTCTGGCAGAGCCACAGCTGAGCCCCATTTTCCCAGGACAGACCCCCCCCCCCCATGAGACAGAGTGGAGAGAGTACTAGCTCTCAAGTATCTTCAGTCTGCTCCATACTTATCTGTGTAACCCTGGGAAAGTCCTTTTGCTTCTCTGAGCCTCAGTTTCCTCCCCTGTAAAATGAGGGATTTAAAGCAGATGGTCTTTAAGGTTCATTTCAGCTCTAGATTATGCTTTTATCATCCTGGAGGTTTTGCCATTGACTAAATCAGTGATTTCCAATTTTTTTTTAATTTTATAACTCCATCGGTTAAAACTTTTGTGTGTGCTGCCCCAGTATAATCATTTTTGTTTATTTATGTTACATACACACTAATACATATATTGTTAAATTTATACAGAAATAGACATTTTTAACAGATGAGATAAAGCTGGAGTAATATTTTATTTGGGAACCGGTACAGAGTTACGAGAGTTGTATTGAGTAAGGGAGTGCTAGGGTCCCATTTGGGACAGGGACTTTGAAAGATGATAGATTGACTCTGGGAAAGACCTGAGGCAGGGAGAACATGAAGTAGGGAAAGGCAATGAGAGACAGGATGTCGTAATGGAGGCAGATTCCAGAGACATGGAGGGAGAAATGACAGGATCTGGCAGGACTGCTGATTCGGAGTGAGAGAGAACAAGGAATTGAGATTGACATGGAGGTGGTGAGCCTGGGTTATTTGGGAGGCTGGAAGGGGGGGTGTCCTTGGCAGGAAGAGGGCAGAGTTGGCAGGGAGGATGGGGGTGCAGATTACAGTCCGTTTTGTTAGTGTTCTTCAGTCAGTCAAGTCTGCCTCTTCATGACCCTGTATAGGGTTTTCTTGGTGAAGATACTGGATCGGTTTGCCATTTCCTTCTCCAATGGTTTAAGACAAATAGAGATGAAGTGACTTGCCCAGGGTCACACAGCTGGTAATGACTAAGACTGGATTTGAACTCAGATCTTCCTGATTCCAACACTGTCCACTGAGTCACCTAGCTGCCTCTATTACAGTCCATGCATCCTTTAGACTCATGGTTTCCTACCTGAAATGAAAAGGGGGAGAAGAGAGAGACTCTTAATCACTCATCAGAACAGAGCCTGCCTCAGTCATAAGGTCATTTCAGAGGCAGGGAAAGGGTCTGGTGTATGTGACAGGGCAGAACTGGGGTGGGATTTTCCCAATGGTACCTGCAAAAATGATGCTGGCGGTGCCTAGGGAGGCAATTAGATTATAATTGCCTTGAGTGGCCAGTGCTTGACTCAGAACTCAATACAGGGCTGTGCACTGCAGAGGGAGGAGGCAGAGGGGAGAGGGAGGTTCAGGGATGGAAGGGTTGCTGAGAGAGAAGAGTAAGTGTGACTATGTTAGAGACAAGCCCCATGACTGGCAATAATGTGGGCAGGATGAAACCCATATTCCCACTGCTCTGAATCATTCAGAATACAGGGATGGGTCGCTGGTGTGCATTATTCTAAAGACAGGTCCATCTAGTGGCTTTCTCAGAGGTTCCACCCTTTCAGGGTAACTGGGCAGTACAGTGAATGCACTCAGGAAGACCTGAGTTCCAATCCTGCTTCAAATAAACTTACTAGTAATGTGACTCTGGACAAGTCACTTGCTTCTCTGAGCCTTAATTTTCAACTCTGCAAAATGGGAATAGTAATAGCACCAATCTCAAAGATTATGTGCATATGCAAACCTTAAAGCATTATATGTAAATATTAACTATTGTTATATGGACATGAGTTATTTTCTTTTCCTAGATGGTGGACATCATCACCCTTCCTTAATTTTCCTTTTCTATCTTCTTGCTTCCCAGGTTTGATTAACTTGAATTCTTTACAAGGTATCAAATTATTATCATTGATAATAAACAAATTTAAGCAAATTTCTCCCATAGGTCAGTCAAAGCCCAGAGTAGTCTATATTAGTTGCTTAAATTTAGAAAATAGGGAAGGAGACATAAAAATGCCTCTGGATGCTTCCAGAACACTTCAAGGATGTGGTTTCTGACTGTATTTTCTTCATTTGTTGAAAAGTAAAAAGTCAGGATTGAACTGGTGAGGTTACTGGAGGTCATACCTTATGAGGATGTATTGAATGAGCTGGGTGTGTTTGCTCTAGAGAAGGGAAGATTTAGATCATGATAACTGTTTTCTTGTATTTGAAAGGCTGCATGAAAAAGGGATTAGATTTGTTGTTCTTGGTCCCAGAGGCAGGACCAGCATGGAAATTAGAAAGGAGATTTAAGTTTGAAGTCAGGAAAAACTTCCTAACAATGGGTGATGTCCACAAATGATCATGGGGCTACCTTGAGAAGTAATAAGAGGATTTTCTCATCTTGAAAGGTTGCAAGCAGAGGCTAGAATTCTGGGGATTCAGTCAAAGGGCTGCATTTGAAGATATAGAGTTTCCAGCCCCTGGCACTTAGATGATATAGCTGATGTTGTGGGAGGGATTGTTGGTCAGGTTCTGGTTGGACTGGATGAATTCTGATTTTCCTTCTGACTCTAATTCTATGATGAATTGTGTGAAGAAATTACAGAACAGTTTGGCCCTAAATCTATAAAATGGGCATAATAATATCAGTACTCTGTGACTCACTAGAGTTGTTGTATGGGTCAAAGGACATAAAAGATGTGAAGCCCTATATAAAAGTAAATTTCTATCATAATCCCACAAGGTACAATCAACTGGCGACCAGGATATATAGAATCCTGGGGGTGAGACTGGAGTCACAGAGACCAGCTGGGAGGCCGTGGCCATAATCAGGGCACAGTGAGAAGGACTGAAGACGAAGCAGGCATCAGAAGCCCCAGATCTGAATCCTGGCTTTGCCATGAATTGTCTGTGGGTCCACGTAGCTTCCCCTCCCTGGGCCTGTTTCCTTATTCTTAAAATAAGAGTGTTGGACTTGATGATTTGTAAGGTTCCTTGCAACTTTAATGCTGTTTGTGACTCTCTTAATGAACTGGGTTAATTGGAAATAGCTTCTGCTGTTGAAATTCATTTGCTTGATACATCAGTTGTGAGGACACGTATTACTGCTCATAAATGGGGTCATTATGATTGGGTTTCGGGTCATCATAATTTCCAGAGGAGCAGTGATATGGTCTCACTGGGACATGAATCAAATGAAATTATATCTGTAAAGTGTTCTGCAGACTTTAAAGCACTACATACATGTTAGCTATAATTATCCTTGTTTTTATATTATCATTAACATTATTGCTGTTTACTGTTACAGCAGTTAGATGGCACCTTAGTGCCAGGCCTAGAGCTAGGAAGACGCTTCCTGGGTTCAAATCTGGCCTTAGACACTAGCTGTGTGACCCTGGGCAAGTCACTGAACCCTGTTTGCCTCAGTTTCTTCATCTGTCAAATGAGCTAGAGAAGGAAATGGCAAATTGCTCCTGTATCTTTGCCAAGAAAATCCAAAATGGGTCACGAAGAGTTGGGCACGACTGAAACTGACTCCACAACAACAATCATCATCCTTATTGTAGTGCTAGGAATATCTGGATTCAAGTGCTGCCTTTGATATTTCTAGTTATGTGATCCTAAGGCAAATCTAATAAGTCATAGACTGGTTATAATCTGTTTGGCAAAGGGAATTTCCATACTGGGAGTTTCCAGCCCTGACCAGAAATCACAGACAAGCATAATTTTAAACCTTGAATCTGTGCTGCTATTATTAGTGGGAAAAAATGGTAGCCCACCTTTTCACAGAAAACTGACTTGGGAGTCGGGATTTCTGGGTTCAGATCCCAGTTTGGCATCTTCTAGTTGGGCGATTGATGGATCTTGGGCAAGTTGATTTATTTCTTTGAACCTTGTAGATGTAAATCCCAGGCACATAAATCTAGAGCTAGAAAGGCTCTGGAGGCCATCTAATCCAACTCCCCTTATCTTACATAAGAGGAAACTGAAACCCAGGGTGGTACAATGGCTAGCCCAAGGTCACAGAGGGCATCAGAAGTGAGATTGGAACCTGGGCCCTCTAGACTCCAGGCAGTGCTTGCTCCACACTGTATCATGCTACTTTTTGCTCAGTTTCCCCATCTGCACCATACAGATTGTAATATCATTTATCCTAACTCTCTCCTGAGTTGTTGGGAGAAAGTGCTTTGTAAACCTCAAAGGCACTATGAGAATGTGCAATGATTTACTTATTGAAATCCTTATCGAAATTGTTGTTCAACTTGCCTTTAACCAAGCTATGTTTGTGTCTTCCCTCCCCCACCTCTACTCTGCCTTTTTTGGTGGCAGTTCAAATTATTTCAAGGAATGTCCTCTCTGATGTGGGATTCCAGGTGATCTGACGGCTGCCCACATACTCACCAGGTTGGCCATGGATGCTCTCAAAGCATCTCCTCGCCTCTGCTTTTCAAAAACCCCTGACTTCCATCATGGCTCAGATTCTCTTATGTCTCCTTTCTTGGATCCTCGTCAAATGGTCGTATATGGACTTGTTGGCTCCTCCTTTGTATACAGTGGGGTGCTCTCCCTATCAGAGGGCAAAGACTTTTATTCATTTTATCTTTGTACCCACAGTGCCCAGCGATCAATGCCTTGCTCGTAGGAGGTGGCGTTTAATAAGTGTTTTGTGGATTGGGTCGGATTGGATTGGGTTGGATTGGATTGGATTGCTTCATAGTCCATCCAGCCATCCACCCCGGCCATCTTGCCATCCACGCTGCTTCCACACCTCCCTGGATCAGCACCCTGCACACCGGACCTTCAGAATCCTTGCTCCCCAGTCCCTGGTGAAGTCAATCTACTCAACTTTGGAATTCTCAACCTCGGTCTGTGCCATCTTGGTTTGTGATTGAATGAATGTAAACCATCCTAACTAGCTAGACCTAGGCAGCCCAGACTGTTCTTCACATTTGTCCCAACCTTGCCATTTGTCATGCCCTCCATATTCCATCTTTCCTATCTCTTCTTTCTACCTCTTGCTTTGGGCTCAGTAATAACATCAACACTACCATACTACCATTTTCCCTGAAAGGATTGTATTTATTAACTGCCCTTTGAATCAATTCAACATTCCTGACCCTCTTCCCTGGTCACCACTTCCTCAGTGTGTGTCTACCTCATTTAGAATGTAAGCTCCTTGGGGGCAGATACCATCTTATTTTTTATTATTTTATGTAAATTTTTATATAAGAAATATGTTTTATATTTTATATATTTCACTTTTATATAAGGAAGCCTCGGTGCTTAGCACATTGCCTAGTACACAATAAGTGCTTAATAAATGCATTTTTTTTTCATTTTTTCATTGAATTGGACTGGATTAGATTGGATTGATTTAGTTTGGATTTGCTTGAGCTGGGTTGGATTCAATTGGACTGGACTAGACTTGATTGAGTTGGGTTTGATTGAGTTGGATCAGATTACTGAATCACAGAAGAGTTTTAACCTGCATCAATGGAAGGAAGACTGATATCAGTGAAATCAGAGGTTGTTGACGTTTATACGTACACATACACATATACACACAAACATATATTTACACACACACACGTTCTTCACAATAGTCCTTCTCCGATACTAATTCTTGGCATGGGGAATAGAGATGACCCTGGATTCTCTAAGGACATCCTCTTAGAACACATCCTGCTCCATCCTAGCAAAGCTCAAAAAGGCTTTAAGTATTAGTCAGGAAATAGGCTATTTTCTCAATTTTTGAAGAAAATAAAGGGGGAAAGGTGGATTCTTCCAAATATAGACTGATGAGTTTTACTCAGATTCCTCTCAAAATTCTAGAAAGCATAATTAAAAGGATGATTAGTAAACACTTTGAAAGGGAAGCAATAATCACTTTAAGCCAATATAGGTTCATACAGAACAAGTCACATCTCATCATTGGGGAAGTCACTGGAGAAGTTGGGGTGTATATATACATATACACACACATAAGCATTGGGCCATATACATGCACATACATATATGTATGTATATATATATATATATATGAATTTTAGTATACTGCACCATAGGAAATCATATGTATGAGAAATTTCAGAGAAACATAGAAAGAATTAGTATTAGAGGATCATAGTGTATGAGCTGAGTCCGAGTGAAATAAGAACCAGGACAAAATATGTACTGTGCTAATACTATAAATGAAAAGAACACCAAAGAGAAGCAGAATTCTGAATAATTGTAATGCACAATCTTGATCCCAGAGAACAACTGATGATAAGAACCGCCCCCCCAACCCTTTGCTTTAGAGAAATGGCACTTTGTGGCCAGGGAATGCTCTACAATACATTGTCAGACAGAATCTCAGTGCTGGTTTTTCTTTATCCGTTTTTCTTTGTTACAAGTTTATGGTGTGGGGTGATGAACATTAGTCCAGAATGTCTGATGGGAAAACAAAAGGCATCTACAAAAGTCAGTGGGGACTGGGGAGTAAGGTGATAAGGTTCAGTTAGAGCCCTCAAAGCAAACATTTCAGAAAGTCCCCCCCCATACGCCTGAAAAGAGCAGGTTCAGCTGCTACTTGGATACCATTTAACCCCATATTTTTAGGGAAGAAACCTCATTCGATACTGACTCTCCTTTTAAGAGCCCCCAGGATGAGTGTGTGTGTGTTTGTGTGTGAGTGTGTGAGTGTGTGTGTGTGTGAGTGTGTGTGTTTTTTCTCATTTGCCAAATGGGTAGTGATGCTATTGTGTTTGTGAGTGTGTGTGTGTGTGTGTGTGTGTGTGTGTGTGTGTGTGTGTGTGTGAAAGATGATAAAGAGGGGGAGGAGGCATGGGGGAAGGGAAGAGATAAAGAAAGAGGAAGCCGGGAGGGGAGGGAGGGTGTGAGGGGAAAAGAGAGGAGGGGAGAGGGGGGAAGGGAGGAAGCAGACAAGAGAACACAGGATCCCATGAGAACATAGCCACATTTGCTGCCAAACTGCTCCCTGAAGGAAGATGGCAAACTTTCCTTCCAAGGTCTACCCCAAACCAGGCCCTGAAGTAGGTGAGGATAATATCCACCCCACCCCCATCTCAGGCCCTCTTAGACACTCAGCTCTTTGTTACCTCTGGTCCTTCCTGTCAGGAGGAAAGCAGGTCTTAGAAGACAACTTTTTAAAAGGTCATTACTGCCCTAGAACAATCACATTTAATTAATTCAGTTTCCCTCCCAAGAATATTGACTTTTTTAAAGGAAAAGAACCTGAAGAGTCCATTTTTTGAATTTTGATCTCTTGTTTTTCTGTCTCCTTTACTTCCAAATATATCTCTCCCTCCTCCCCTACCCAGGGAGCCATCCCTTCTAACAAATTTAAATAAAATAGAGGGGGGGGGAATGCGAGTACAATCAAATTAAGCAACATGTCAACCAAGTCTCTATCTGATGTTCCACATCCATACTTTCCCATCCTTGCAAAGGCAGAATGGGAATAAGCATTTATATAGTGCCTACTGTGTGCCAGGCTATTTGATCCTCACAGCAGCCCTGAGAGGTAAGCAATGTACTGATCTCTATTTTACAGATGAGGAAACCCAAACAAACTGAGATTAAGTGACTCACCCAGTCATATAGCTAGTAAGTATCTGAGGATGAATTTGAACTCAGGTCTCCCTGATTCCAGGGCACTATAGCACCACCTAGAGGCCCCTCTGAGAAGACAGGAGGGAGGCGCATCTTTTCATCTTTTTTTTCTAGCTTGATCACATTTACACAATGTTTAGTTTCTTTTCTTGTTGCTGTTATTCTTACCATTTACATTGTTGCAGTGATGGACAACATTATTTTCCTGGTTCTGATTACTTTGCTCTGCATCAGCTGACAGAAGTGCTTCTCTGAATTCTTCACATTCCCAAGGGAATGAATTTCTAATGCTCAAATTCCAAACAATAGGGTAATATGTACCCTATTACTCTTACTTCCTTATTAGGGTATCATCCTTTGTCATCCATTTTTTTAAGGAGAAATTATTCAATTGTATCTAATTCTTAAAATATACATTAAAAATATTTCCTGATCATGTGCAAAGGTCTCTCAGAGAAATGCCATGGATTCTTTTTTTTAATTTAGCATTTACAGATGAAAATGCTTATTTCTGAACTTGGGTTTTTGCAACATTATTATTTTTTCTGCTTGGTAATTTTAGGTTTATAAATCAAACCCTAAAAAAGATCTTTTTATTCCCCTACCCCCACATTTTGTCTATATTTAGGACAGGCTTTCATACAGCAATTTAAGTGTTCCAATCACATGACTTATGGTCTGAACACCAGCACATAAACTGATAAAATCATGAATTTATCAGATTTTTCCCTTTAAAAAAAAATTGAAGTGCAGTTCTTCATTTAACCACAGACAGGCAGCAATATGAAAGATCCTATTCTTAGATTTGAAGCTGGAAGGGGGTTTGATCTAGCTCAACTGCCTCATTTTACAGAGGACAATGTGGCACCCCAGAAATGTTAAGTGACTTGCCCATGGTTACACAGAGAGTTAGTAGCTGAGTCCAAATTCCAACTTAGGTCTCCTGATCCACCCCCCCACCCCTTCCAGTTCTTTATACTGTATTATACTAATAAAACACTTATGTGAGGATGGGAGTTGGGCAAGGGGAGGATGTCAGGCTGTCTTTCTAAACGAAATAATAAATTCATCGTACCATTTGGTACCTTTCTCACTGGTCCTCACTATAAATTTTAAAATTCCTTCTCTCCTTTTGATTTATGTCTCCAAAGAAAGAAAATGTTGTCTGCTTGTCTACTTTGATTCTGTGATAAAGCTGGGCTATCCTCTAATTGCTCTCCTTCACAGTGTCTAGGTGGCCCAGTGGTTAGAGTGTTGGGCCTGGAGTTCAAATCCAGCCTCAGATACTTACTTGCTGTGTGATCCCAGTTTGTTTCAGTGTCATCTGTAAAAAGGGTACAATAATAGCACCTATCTCCCAAGGTTGTCATCAGGATGAACTGAGATTATATATACATATATGTATGTATGTATGTATGTTATATATAAATAATACATAAATATGTATATAATATATATAGGTATACATACATACATGCATATATTGCTGAGCACACAGTAGGCACTACATAAATATTATTGTTGTTATTATTGCTATGCTTGCTATCTTAAGCTCTGCTTTTCTTAACAGTTGGTTGAAGGAAGAATTGCTAGAGGAGGTGAAAGATTGTGCTTTTTTTTAAGTGCTTTTAGACTTAGCCTGTGATTGCAAGGTTATTTCAGTTACAGATCCAAGCTTATGCTAAAATACAACTTTAAAAAACAACAACAATATTTTTAAAGAAAAGTTAGCAGGGTTTTAAGGACAGAGAGATTTAAAGTGATTTCATGATAGTCTTCAAGAGAAAAGAGAAATGAATTGGAGGCCTGGAGACCAAGGCTCCAGTCCTGACCCCATCCCTGGATCACTGGGCAGGTGACACTGAGAAATTAAAAAAAAAAAAAAAAAAAGATTGTTAGCCCCTGAATAATTGAGAGTTGCTTTGAATGTAGGCTCACTAGTCACAGTCTCCCCTCCCTAGCAGCAACTTCTACTTTAATTAGCTCTTATTTTCTCTCTCCCACCCACCTGAAAAATAACTAAAAATAAAAAACCAAAATCCTTATGACAGATATGTACAATCCAGCGATGAAAATTCCCTCATTGGCCATTTCCAAAAATATGTGTCTCTTTCCTCTCCCTGAGACAACCACCTCTCTTTCAGTTCTCTGGAATCATTGCTTTTTTTTGCCTTAATCAGTTCTAAAAATCTTTCAAATGTCTTTGTAATGTTGTCATTGTATAAATTGTTCTTTTGTTCTACCCACTTCACTCTGCATTAGTCCCTAAAGGTCTTCTCAATTTCCTCTGAAATTACATAATTCATTATTTCTTATGGGACAATAATATTCCATTAAATTCATGTATCGTAATATGTTTAGCATATCTCCCACAGGTAGATACCCCTTTGTTTTCCAGGGGGTTTTGCTACTATGAAAAGAGCACGCACACACACACATTTATAAGTGGGTCTTTTTATCCTTTGATCTCTTTGGGGGTATATACCTAGTAGTAGTTAAACTGGGCCAAAGGGTACGCACAGTTTAGTATGTTTTGGGCATAGTTACAAATTGTTTTCCAGAATGACTGGGTTAATATATAGCTCCACCAAAAATGTATTAGTGCGCTTGTTTTCCCACAGCCCCTCCAACATTTGTCATTTTACTCTTTTGTTATCTTTGCCAATCTGTTGGGTATGAAGTATAACTTCAGAGTTGCTTTAAATTTCATTTTTCTAATTATTAGTAGATTGGAACATTTTTTCACATGGTTTTTGATAGCTTGGATTTTTTTCACAGAAACCTGCCTGTTTAAATCCTTTGACCATTTATCAATTGGGGAATGGCTCTTTTTCGTATAATTTTGAATCATATTGGAAATGAGACCTTTATCAGAGAAACTTACTGTGAAGATTTTTCCTTAGTTCCTTAGTTTCCTTAGCTATTCCCTCCTAATTTTAGCTGCATTGGTTTTTTTGTGCACATTATAATTTGATATAATTATATAATAATTTTTTTAATATATTTGATTTCACATAATTATAATTTTATATAATCAAAATTGTCCCTTTCATCTCCTCTGGTCTTCTCTATCCCTTGTTTGGTTATAAACTTTCCCCCTATCTATAGTTCTAAAAGGTATTTTCTTCCTCATGCCACTAAAATTTTTATGAATGGCAAGTCACTTACCTTCTTTGAGTTTCAGTTGCTGCCTTAGTAAAAATAAATGGAACAGGTCACCAGAGACAATGCTGTCTGGTGGATGGCAGAGCCCAATATATCCTGTATCTGATACCCAGGAACCTTGTGTCTCTACCTAAAAAGACACAGGCTCCCTCCCTTCATCCTAGAAGGAGAGGAGACCTGAAATTTCAAGACAGGTGAGAAATGAACAGCAACCTATGAGGCAGGAACAGGATTCCTTTGCATTGACTGAAAAGAAATGAGAAGATTAGGGTCACTAATGTTGCTGGAATCAGGGACTGAACTATGAAGGGAGCTATGAAACTCCCTGAAGGGAGGGAGACGATGCTGAAAAAACCATAACTGCCCTGATTTTTGACATTTCCCCTCTCCCCGCTCTCCCTTGCCCTCTATCCAGCAACAGTGGATATCCCTTCCGAAAGCTTATCTCTGTTTCTTGAAAGTCTCTCTTTTAGATGGCTGGTAACCGGGTCTCTCTAGAAACTGGTCCTGATAAAATCCAAAGGCATGATTGATCTGTCCTTATTTCCTTTGCTCAAAAGCTGTGGGAAGGAAGTGATCACAGAAGGTGTGAGGGAAGCTCCCTTTCTAAATTGTAGAGGAAGAGAGTCTGCAGCTGGGGGCTCAAGGCAAATGAAAGAAATTTTTGCTGATAAGCAGGGAAAAGATGAAGGCCCATGAATCCATATTGTTATGGATCCTCTGGGAAAAGAATGAACTAAGCAAAGGGATTAGGGAAAAAAGACTTGGGGAGGAGAAACTTTCTTTTGGCAATTCTTCTGGACTGTGCATATTTGTCCAAAGGATTTTTTTTTTTTTGGAGGGCAATTGGGGTTTAGTAACTTGCCCAAGGTCACACGGCTAGGTTTTTGTTTGTGTGTGCATTAAGTGTCTGAGGCCGGATCCGAACACAGGTCCTTCTGACTCCAGGGCCAGCGCTCTACTCACTGCACCACCTAGCTGCCCCTGAGGGTGGGAGAGAGAAAATAAATTCCAATTAAAGTAGAATACGATGATAGGGAGAGGAGAACCTGACCAGTGAGCCTGCATACGAACCAGCCCTCAATTATTCAGGGGTAACAACCCTTTTCTATTTTTAATAGAGTCATTGGAACATAGAATGTCCAAAGTGGAAGGGACCTTGGGTGTTGACCAAACAAAAAGTCACACCTATATGAATACCTCCAGGGAGAAGCTGGGTAAGAGTGGGCACAAAATGGGAGGAGGCATCCAAGAAAGGAGTTTGTTTTTGTTTCATACCAGACAAAACCAGCCCCGAGCTGCTGACATGTTAGAAAAATGAGACAGTTTGACCCAATAATGTTCTAAGGTGTCTTCTACTTCCTTTTTTTTTTTTAAGCAACTTGCTCAAGGTTACATGGCCAGTCATTATTTATGTGTGGGTACTCATTTTCTGAGGCCGGATTCGAACCTGGGTCATTCCAACTCCAAGGCCAGCGCTCTTACTCACTGCAACACCTAGCCGCCCCAGGTGTCTTCCACTTCTGACATACTGGCATCTTTTTAAGGGTGTGCTAGTGTCAGATCAGACTGGCTTTTGAGAATTTATAGCTTGGAAAATAGCAAACAATAAAAATTAAGGCTTAATTTATGGTTTTGTTGGCTGTCTAGATTTAAGAAAGTAATGGGAAAATGTTAATAATGCAAATTTAACTTGAAAGTGTGTCATACCTTTCAGAGAGCTGATTGTTAAACATCTACCACTGGGTCTCTGTCTTAGATTTCCCCTCTGAACCACTTTTCCCCACCCAAATTTATCAATCCCAGCAATTTCTTCTTAGATTGATTTCCCCAACCGTTTCCTCAACTCTCTCCACTTTGCCCTTATTACCCTTAAATGGTGGGGTCTCTAATGGGACTTAGCCCAATCATCCAACCAACAAGTATTGATTAATGATGAAGTCTACAGCCTTGGATTGGGTACAGATAAAGTATCCAGGACAATCCTTTCCTCTTTCCTTCCAGACTTCATTCCTACATTTGTTGTTTGTCCTTCATTTTCGAAGATGACCATGACATCAGGAAGGAGATGTCCTGACTTGCAAGCGAATTGGATCTAAGTGAGGGGCTGTGCAAAGTCACCAGCCTCACTTTCTCCTCTGGAGCCATTTGGGTCCGGTGGCCAGATATAGATCAGGATGACTGGAGATGGCCCCCCTTCCAGATTTAGAGGAACTCCCTGCTTTTTGGAAGCTGAGCTCCTAGCTCAAGTATCCTAAACTGTGAAAGAGGACTTTTTAGTCAGAGTTTAAATGGGGCGATTTCAGGGCTGGGATTGGCAGGGGCAGGGGGAGGATGTTTTCTTAGCAGGATGTTTGAAAGTGGATTTGTTCTCCAGATTCCTAAGAGTTCTAAGTGGTCCAGAAGTGACAAATTAGGAGGGGGAGGCATAGAGATGAAAGGAAAGGATTCTAGTACTGCCTCCACCACTTGTTAGCTGTTCTTCCTTGGCTGAGTCCTTGAGCTTGTTTCTTCATTTGTGAAATAGGAATAAGAATACTAACAAAGAAGTTCCTGGGAAATGTAGGTAATGTCAAAACAAAAGCGTTACCTTTCTGAGCCTGTTGATACTCCTTTCTTCTAGGATTGTAGCCTTGGAGCTGGAAAAGATCATAGTAATATCAGGTCCAGATCTCTTATTTTTCACATCAGGAAACTGAGACCCAGAGAGATTACAAATGTTTTTAAAAGAATGAATTGCATGAAGGAGATACAAAACTACACTATTTGCCTCTTTTGTATCCCTACACAGTTCCTGGCACAATATCAGAGCTAAACGTTTATTGATTGATTACTATGTGAGGTCTGAGGGCAAAGGCATTACCTGTTTTGGAGGATCAAAGAAGGCTTCTTGGAAGAGGTGGCATTTGAAACAAGTCCTAAGACGTAGTCGTGGAGAACATTCCAGACATAGGAAATGCCTAAGCAGGCATGGAGACAAGAGCATGTTTGGGGAGCACAGAGTATTACTAGCTAACATTATGTTTTCCCAAGGTTTGCTAAGCACTTTATACACGCTCTCTACATTTGATCTCACAACAGCCCTGTTAGGTAGGCTCTAATATTATACCCATTTTCAGAGGAGGAAATTGAGTCTGAAAGCAGTTAAGGGACTTGACCAGGATCCAACAGCTGGTAAGTGTCTCTAACTCAGGTCTTCCTGACTCTAGCTGTCTCTCAAGGATGACAGGTTAGAGTGTCTCCTGCTCTGGGATCACAGTCCATAATAGGAGATATCCTCAGTGTTGAGAAGTGGGAGATAAGTGAAAAGAGGAGAAAACTCCCCCATGGACAAAAGCTGCTGGGGCCCTTCCTTCACTCACTTTCCATTAGCCCTAGTTCAGGGGAGTTGCCCACCCGGACCTAGAATCTGAACTCACAATTAGCACAGAATCCTACCAGCTCACATTCGTGGAGCCCTGCCCAGTTTTCATCCTTTGGAGAATATCTTTCTTAGTGGACTGAGCCCCCAGCTGGCCTGTGGGTAGTAGGCTCCACGATCACGAGGGTCTTCCTTGGTGAGAGACCCAGGCTCTGCAGGCATTGCTGCTGTTCAGACCAGTGAAGAAGAACAGGATGCCCTCGCGGTTCAATGCAGCCCTTTGCAAAGCAGCCACTGGCTGGCTGGCTCCCAGGAGGCCAGGTGGGGCTCATCCACTGGGACTGCTGTCCTTCCTCTGCAAGGATCTCGGTGAGGAGAGAGAGAAAGAAGGGAGTAAGAACCACAACCTCACTACAGAGAGTGGAATCCAAGCAAAGCCAAAGGCAAAGGAAGATGAGGTTAATTGGGGGTGAGGTGAGCAGGTCTTCCTGGAGAGAAATAGCCCTCAGGTTAATAAAATTCAGCCACAGAGTGACTCAGCCTAGAGAATGCTTACAAAGCAATGATTTAGGTTCCATGGTCTTACCTATCGAGCTTCCTGCTTGTTCTGGTTTCTGGCCCTGCGTTCCAGACATAAGGATGCTGGAGATGCTTCAGGTGGCTGTTACAGTCTAGAAGGAAGAGCCCTCCTGAGCCCCATATCGGTTACTTAATATTTGCAGGGAGACAGTGTGGCATAGTGGGTAGAGTCTTTGGCCTGGAGTCAGGAAGGCCTGGGTTCAGATGCTGCCTCTGATCCTTATTAGCTGAGGACTATCAGCCAGTCTCTGAACCAGACTTCCAGAGAGCAGTTTATAGTCATTGCCTTTACTGCCCAACACCAGCACCTTTCCTCCTTACAACCCACCGATCTGGCCTGAAGCCTCACCATTCTGCTGCACCTTCTTTCACCCGGTCTCCCACATCCTCTTTACTTCCAAACCTGGTGGTATCTTCTCAGTCTCGTTGGCTTGACCTTTCTATAACATTGGATGCTTCCTGTTGACCACTCCCTTCTCTATGGTATTCGTAGGATTATAGACTTTGAGCTGGAAAAGGCCTTTGGGCCACATCAGAGTCAGGATTCCATGAAACTTATAATCTTTCCTCAGAATCTTCCTCTTCCCCTAACTTCTCTAGCTCTTTGGATAGCCCTGCTGAGGTTCTCCCAGTTCACCAGATAGGAATCCTCAGAACGATCTCGGCCTTTTCCTTCTCCTTCATCTGCCATCTTTGGTTATTCGGGCACCTTGTCCTGACTGCTTCACCCACTTCACCATTTCACTTCACCCATTCCAGCCTCAGTTTCCTCATCTATAAAATGGGGATAACAGCAGCTCATGGGGTCAGCGTGAAGATCAAGTGAGAGAATGTTTGTAAAGCTCCGCTCAAACCTTACAATTCTGCATGACTGTGTGAGAGTTTGTCACATGCTTAACCTACCTTATCTCATTTGATCCTTCCAACAACTCCAGGAGGCAGATTTCATGGGCATTTTTATTATTCCCACTTTGCGGATGAGAAAACAGAGGTTCAGAGATATTATGTGGCTTTTCCACATTGACACAGGCTATCAGTGTCAGAGGCAGGTTTTGAGCCCAGGTCTCTCTTGGCATCAAGTTTAACTCACTGCTTATGATTCTGTGCTGCCTTTCTTGAAGCTGGCTTCATAGTACTTACTATATGTCAAGCATTTTATAATTATTATGTTATTATATATCTAATATATTTTTATATATTGTTCTATATATTCTCTTATTATATGTTGTTATAATATTATATTTGTAATTATTATAAATTACAAATATAATTATCTCATTTGATTCTCACAACAACCCTAGGAGATAGGTGTTATTATTATTCCAATTTTACAGTTAAGAAAACTAAGGCAGTTAGAAGTTAAGTGACTTGCCCAGGGTCATACAGCAAGTATCTATCTAAGGCTGGATTTGAACTCAGGGTCTTCCTGATGCCAGCAACTCCGGTACCTGATATATAAGGTCCCATTTAGAAAGAGACTCTGAGATACTATCCTCATGGGCAGAAATCCTGCACTTACTAGGGGACGGAACAGGAAAAGACAGAGACCAGGAAGAGGTAACCTGGGGCCACCAGATCCCACCCTAGGTATAGCTCTAGGAAGAAATATTTCTTATTTTAATAAATTAATTGTATTAACTGTATTTCTCCACTCAGTTATTTCTACCTGGTGATGGAAAACAAAGGCTGTTATTACCCTGTAACTTTTAGCACCCACAGAATAAAGCCCCAATCACCCAACTCAGGTTTTAATGTGGGAGCCAATGGACTCAAGCATTTATTAAGTACCTACTGTGTGCCTATAATTGTGCTCAGCGATGGGGGTACAAAGAGGAAGCAAAAGTAGTCTATAAATCATATACATACATAGACACATACAAGATACATACAGAGTGCAGGTATCTTCAGAAGGTAACCTCAGAGGTAAATAGTGTCTGGGGGCTGGGTGGGGTGAGGGGGAAAGGACTGAAAAAGGTCTCCTCCCAAGGTTTCTTTTGGGCTGTGTCTTGAAGGAAACCAGAAATTTGAAGAGGCAGAAGTGAGGAGGAAGGGCATTCCAGGTGTGAGGAATAGCCAAGGCAAAGACATGGGGACAGGAAGCAGAGCACTGTTATGAGAAACAGCAAACTCTCCAGTGTGACTGGATCATAGACTTTGTGGAAAAGAGTAAGGAATAAGACTGAGAGGGCAGGGAGAGTCCAGGTTATGAAGAGCTCTAAATGCCAAATAGAAGACTTTATATTTCTGTTTTGGACATGTGTTAAATGTCCAAGGGCAGCTAGGTGGTGCAGTGGATAGAGCACCAGGTATGGAGTCAGGAAGACCTGAGTTCAGTTCTGACCTCAGACACTTACAAACTGTGTGACCCTGGGCAAGTCACGTAGCCCTAGTTGTTTGTTTCCTCATCTGTAAAATGAGTTGGAGAAGGAAATGGCAAACCACTCCAGTCTCTGCCAAGAAAACCCTAAATGGGGTCATAGAGAGTTGGACATAACTGAACAAGAATAAAAAATAAATGTCCAATAGGGATTTCATGTGGCAGGATTAGAGCTCAGGAGAGAGACTAGGGCTGGATATATAGATCTGGAAACCACCTACATTCCCGCAGAAGCTGGTGAAATAACCAAATGTGAGAATACAGACACAAAGAAGAGGGACCAGGCCTTGGGGGCAATATCCTTGTCCAGCAAAAAAGACTGAGGAGCAGTCAGTGAGGTCTGAGGAGGACTCAAAAAGAAGTAAGGAAAACACAGAGAGGAGAGAGTGTCTGGAAGAAGGAGTTGGGGCCTCTGCAGGGAGGCTCAAAAGGACAAAGACTGAGAGAAGGCCATTAGGCTTGGACACTGTAGATCACTGGTCATTTTGGAGGGGGACATTTCAGCTAAATGATGGATGGATTTGGAAGCTCGGCCACAGAGGGTTTAGGAGAGAATGAAAGGAAACGGGTAAGAGGTAGTGAGTGTAGCCAGTTTGTCCCCTCAATTGTTTTAGGGAGGGAATGAGATGGAGGCCAGTGGATAATCCCAGACTCAGAATTCCTCTGGGTTTTCCAGCCTCCCTCTTTTCTCAGTGGACAGGCAGGAGATCAGCTTTCCTAGCAAGTTCAAACATTTCCCTCATTTGAACCCTGGAAGCTTGTCAGACTCAGGGTCAGGCTCTGCTCTTCCTCTCTTCAGATGCCCTTTAAGAATTCCAAGACTTCGGGTCTCAAAGGCCTCCTATCTCTGCTGCTGTTTCCTGATGGTCTTTTCTAAGGAAACTCATACCTTGTGAGAGGAGAAATCAAAAGGCTGTTTCAGGACATGCCTGTTCAGTGGCCTGGCCTGGAACAGGGACTAAAGCAGGGAGGGTAGAAAGGAAGGGGCAGAGAAGGGAAGCCTCATCCATCTCAAATTCTGAGTTAAGATCTCACGAAGCAGCCTTGAAACTATCTACTCAGCCACCTGGCCCATGACAAGCGACAATAGACAGTGGTAAATGCCACCACAGCTCAGCCTGCAGTGCCTTCATGAAAGCAAGACACAGTTGAGAATGGGGAAAAGGGGGCCAGAATGTTACTGAGAATAATGTTTCAGGGAACAGAATGATGGGTACCTGGAAATTAGGTCTCTTCTTTCTCCCAGCTTGGATCTACTGCTCTTCAAAAAATACTATTTTCCTCATTTGTTGCTTTGCAATTGAATAACCAGCATTTTCCAGGGGACTCAGTACCCTCTGTCAACACCAAAAACCGAAATGCTTTTTCTTCTTTGCATAAAAGATGTGTAAGTTTTCAAATGAAAAGTTTGTGCCTCTTTTTATTATAGAAAAGGTCTGGTTGCTCATCAGCTGTGGAATGGGTAAACAGATGGTGGAAGCTGGATGAATGCAGTACTGTTGGGGCATAAGAAATGATGTACAGGGAGAATCCAGAGAAGTATGGGAAGATTAATATGAATGGATGCAAAGGGAAGGGCAGTACTGATTCCATATACACAATGGCTACAACAAGGTGCATGGGAAGAGTGAAAAGAAATCAAAACTCAGTTCAGCATATAAATTGTAATGGCCAAGGTTGGCCCCCAAGAAGAGTTATCCAAATGCGTTTCTCTCCCTTTGTAGAGATTGGGGACGGTGGTTCCCACATGCCTAGAATGGACTCTCTCCTTACCTCTGTTTCATAGTGTTCTCTCTCTCTCCCTTTCATCCTTTAAAATGAAGCTTTTCATGTACCACCAGCTGTCATCCCTCTCAAATTACCTCATATTCACCTACTTTGTATAAGTATAGAACACAACTTCTACTGTCAGATTTGCTTTCTGTGTTAGTTTTGTAGTTTTGCTGAACTGCTATGGGGGGGGGGGGGTTCTTTTTTATTTGTTGCTACAAAGGATGGCTCTCTGAGCTGGGGAGGGAGAGATCCATTGGGAAATGAGGGTGATGTAAAAAATATCAATTTTTAAAATATTAAGTTCATGCCTAGAGGGGGAAAAATCCTTCTTTGGACCTTAAAGTCCATTAATAACAATTGGCATCATTGTCCAGGACAGGACATCTTGCTACTATCCGTTTGCTTCTAACACCCTGGCCCATCTGCTGGCTATTTTTGAGTCTATCCCTTCTGACCTCTCTTAATCATGTAATTGGAACATTTGTCCCTTTTTTTCAGAGCTCAAATGAGCCTTTCTCCCTTGAGTCACTGATGCAGGTGACAGATGCCTTTGGGAGGGGATAGGGCCATGAAATGCCCAGAAAGCCAGGATGCATTCATTCCCAGGTCAAGCTTTTTCTTCATAAACTGGAAAGGTTTGGGGCATAGATCACAAAACTGGACATGAGGGGAAGCTTGCTCTTTGGTATACATGGTGATTTCATGGGACCATAACAGTGGAAAGGGACCTCAGAGGTCATCAGTCCAAATAGTTCGTTTTACAGGTTAGAAAACTGAGTCCCAAGAAAGCAAAGTGACTTGCCCAACCAAGGTGAGAAGTCAGCTCTGGAGCTGGAAAGAATCTCAGAGTCCATCTAACATCTTTTTACAGATGAAGGAACTGAGGCCCATGGAGGTTAAGTGACTTTCCAAAAGTCCAACAGCTAATAAGAGGCCAAGGTGAGATTGGAACCTAGGTCCTCTGACTCCAAAGCCAGTGGGTTTTCTCCCCTACCTATCACATCATTCTCTGTGTGAGCCTGTAGCTTAATTTTCAGTCTCTCTGATCAGCAATTGCTTTGCTTTGCTTGATAAGTATTTCTAGAACCAGAAGGACTAAAGACAGGGCAAAACAAAATGTATATTGTCTCCTCTGATTGAAGTCCCTGAGGGCAGGGACTGTTTCATTTTTGTCTTTTATTCCTAGCACCTAGTACAGTGTCTGACTCATGGTGGATGCTTTCCAAATGCTTATTGATTGAGCTAACAATTCAAGAAAAATCAAAGGGCCCCTGCCGTGTGATTTTTGGTTGTATTTGTAAATGCTAAGGATATTCAAAGGAAAAGGTCAGCTTTGGAGGGTGGGCTTAGTCAGAGAAGGTTCTGAGGAAAAGGTGAAGGTTGAGGACCAGAAATTTAGAGTTGGAAGAGATCTTGGAGATTATTTAGCGCAATCTGCCCCCGCCCCTTTTTTTAATCGATTACAATACTGAGGTCCAGAAAAGTGAGGTGACTTATCCAAGGTCACACAATGTCAGGTTAAGGATTAGATACTATATATCAATAGATGTATAGCTCACTTATGTGACTTTGGGCAAATTATTGAACCTCCATGGGCCTCAATGTGGGAGGCAGGGTTTAACTCTGAGGTCACTTTCTACCATCTTTCCTCCTTATGCCATAGAAAAAGGCAATAATGACTTGGAGGCAGAGTTACAGAACACAGCTCTCCCAGACTCCCCTGGCTATTACAATCAAAACCACTGGGGTTGGTCCTTCAGATACATTAGGAACATCCACCTTCACTGGGTTCCCCTTCTGTCTCATAGTTGCTGGGATTTTTTCTTATTTTGTGCCTGATCCCAGAAACAGCCAAAATGCATATTACAGGGGAGAAAAAGGAAGACATGGAAAGCCTGAGAATCCAGTCTAACACCACCCAGGCTCAGGTCTTATTTTTAAAAAGGTGTCTGAGGCTGGGAATTTCTTCCTAAAAGGGGAATGTTTTTTTGGAAACATGAGCCTTAAGTTATCATCCCATCACATTCTACCAAAATATTGCTCTTAAAAACATTGTTTAAGATTATATTGGTGCATTTTGGGGTTTTTATAAGGTTAATACATGTACAATCATATTAACCATATTTCCACATTAGTCATGTTGTGAAAGAAGAATCAGAACACAAGGGGAAAACTATGAGAAAGGAAAAAAAATGAAAATAATATGGTAGACTCCATAGTTCTTTCTCATTTTCTATCACGAGTCTTTTGGAATTGCCTTAGATCCTTGCATTGCTGAGAAGAGCTAAGTCTCTCAAAGTGAGTCATTGTACAATGTTATTCTTACTGTGTACAATGTTCTCCTGGTTCTGCTCATTTCATTAAGCGTCAGTTCATATAAGTCTTTCTAGGTTTTTCTGAAATCCATCTGCTCATCATTTCTTATAGCACAATAGTATTTGATTACATTCCTATACCACAACTTGTTCAGCCATTTTCCAATTGATGGACATCCCCTTAATTTCTAAATCTTTGCCACCACAAAAAGAATATGCATTTTGTTTTTTGCTAATATCTAAAAGACTAATGTCTTTTCCAAATATGCCTCCTTCTTCAACCCACCTGGTGAGCCTTCCCTTTGTAACAAAGAAAAATGGCCAACGGGGTGGCTAGGTGGCTCAGGACCTGAGTTCAAATCCAGCCTCAGACACAACACAAAACTAGCCATATGACCTTAAGTGGCAAGCCACTTAACCCCAATTGCCCTGCCTTGCCCTTCCAAAAAGCAAAACAAAAACCAAAAAAAAGAAGAAAAAATGGCCAAGCAAAATTACTCAGCACAGAACTCCACATAGGGCTCTGTACCCACCTCTCCAAGGAAAGGAGGGAGGAAGATTTCCTCATCTCTGGGCTGTGATGGCTTATTCATTGTTTGCATTTTTCATTCCTCTTTGTAGCTGAGACTTCCTTAGGTCTAAGATGGGGGAGGGTCACCTCCTGGACACGGGATTTCTAAGACTGAACCAGAGCCCTTCCCCAGCTGCCAAAGGAGGGATGTGGAAGGAAGATGGCATGTGGGTGTATATCATCTATATGCCCTGGCATATGTGCCTGCATCACCATGGACTAACCCCCACCCTCACAACAGCCCATTTCCAGGCTTTGTCCTACTTAGGGAGTCTCTCCTAGGCTTGGTACCAGCCTCCCACTTGGTGGTCTACCCAAAATGATACCAGGATTTGGAGGCAGTCTTAAAAATCCCTATAAATTGGGGCATCTAGGTGGCACAGTGAACAGAGCACCGGCCCTGGAGTCAGGAGGACTGTAATGGAAATGCAGATTTGAAGATTTTCCCTGCCCCTAGGCCCTTTGATTGACTTAAGAGACTTTGACTGACTTAAGTGACTCTGAGAACCTTCTTTAATTTGAAAGTATACTCTGCCCCCTAATAGGCTGAATGTGGTCACATGAAGCCTGTGGTAGGAGGCTTGGTTTTCAGGAATGACCACACCTTGATGCTGTGTAATTGGGCAGTGGGTCAAGAGGATGGTTACATTCTCTGAGCCAGGAGAAGGCTATATAATCCCTGATGGGAGGCTTTGCTTTGGGGCTCACTTTGAGAAGTGTTGTGTGATATGACCAGATGAGACTCTGGGAAGCCGTTGAGAGCCCCCCCGGCTTTGAAAACCCAGATGTTGATGCTTCCCTCTCTAGTAACTGTGATTTGGTATTGATATAATGGTTGGACAGTTTGGAAGCCTGTCTGTTTGATCTGTCTGTATACTCTGAAGTTCGGGGTGCTGACCTTTTCCCCCTGAACTAGATAATATGTGTTTGTTTGATTAAAGTAAGCTTGTTAACCTATTTTGAGTTGCTTTCCTTTACAAAAGCAGATCTAAGAACCTGTGTTGGCAGTCACCCTGGGGATATTGGGGTGCTTGCTGCTACAAGGACCTAAGTTCAAATCTGGACTCAGACACTTAACACAAAACTAGCCTTGTGACCTTGGGTAAGTCACTTAGCCCCAACTACCCTGCATTCCTCCATCCAAAAAGAAAAAAAAATCTTAAAAAAAAATCCCTATAAGATGAGGAGTTTGGATGGGGGTGGCCTTTGGTACACAAATGTAATGGATAGCACTGTGCCATAAGGACCAGTGAATACTGAGACTTCTGAGAAGCATGGGAAGCGAGGGAAGGATATATTCAGAAATAAAGGTGATGTTCAGTTGTCTCAATTGTGTACAACTCTCCATGACCCCATCTGGGGTTTTCTTGGCAGAGATACTGGAGGGGTTTTGCCATTTCCTTCTCAAGCTCATTTGACAGTTGAGGAAACTGAGGCAAACAGGGTGAAGTGACTTGCCCAGGGTCACACAGTTAGGAAGTGATAGAAGTTGGATTTGAACTCAAGAAGATGAGCTCTTCATGACTTTGGGCCCAGTACTCTATCCACTGCGGTGCCCAATAAAAGGGATAGAAAAAGAAAACATTTCAATAAACACTTTAAAAAGTGAAAATCAAAACAAAAAGTTTAAGCCTTGCCTCTCTCCACCTGGCTCTCCCTGAGCCCTTCTCCAGACTGTGTCCGCTAACACTGGTAAATAGCATCGTGCCCGGCTTCTCTCAAACCATCAGCAGTCATACCTCACTCTGCACATGTAACAAGCAGTATATGGGTCTGCCTCAAAAAAATCGAAGACAGAGACAGACACACACAGAGACAGAGACAGAGAGACAGACAGAGACACAGAGACAGAGAGACAGAGAGAGACAGAGACAGAGACAGAGAGACAGAGAACTGATAGATGGATGATAGAAGGATGGGAGATGGATGGACAATATATAAATGGATTATATAGGTGAGAGAAAGATAGATAAATGTCATTTTTTCAGTGTTTCCTATTTGACAGACACGTGCTAAGCCCTGGGCATTTAAAAACAAGCAAACCCCAGTCTCTGCCCAGGAGGAGCTCACATTATAGTGAGAGGAGATACCCAGAACAGTGCGGGGGCTGCCATGGGTGGCAGTGGGTGCCTGGAAAGCGAGACAGAAACCTGGTTCCAGACAAGAAGCTCTCTTCTCAGAGGCAGGGGTGGCCCAAAGAATCACAGCGCTGGAGATGGAAAGAGCCTGGAAGGTCCCTTAATCCAACTCCTTCACAGATGAGGAATCGAGCTGGCCAGTGCTTTGTCGGAGGCCTGGGGTTCCAGTCTCAGCTCTGCGCTGCCCTCTCTGCCAGACAGTGGCAAGGCAAACTGTCTTCTTTGTGGGGGAACATGACTAAAATGACCTCTAGGGCCCCCTCTACTTCCAAATCTGTGCTTCTATCACCCTTTGATGGCAGACAGATGGACTGAGATGATGGAGTCACAGAGTAGGAAACTGGAGCCAGGAAATGAGGTCAGGGAGGGCAGGTGATGTACCCAAGGTCACGCAGGTTAATGAGCATCAGGGGAGAGATATAAACAGTGATAATAAGCATCTACGGTGCTTATGCCTGGGGAGATGGGCGCTGTTATCCTTCTGATTGTACAGCTGGGGAAACTGAGCAAAAGCTAACATTTGTATGACATTTACTGAGGCTCAGGCGCTGTGTTAAGGGCTGTACAAATATTACTTCATTTGATTCTCATGACACCCTTGAGATGTCCAGGCTGTTCTTATCCCTGTTTTACTGATGTGGAAACAGAGGCAGATTGAGTAAGTTAAGGGACTTGCCCAGGGTCACACAGCTAGCTGATAAACATGGGGGGGCTGTGAACCCAGGTCTTTTGATTCCAAAGTTATTGCTCTTCCTTCACCACACTAAACATGCCCAGTGGTTTCAATGATTCCTCAGACAGCCTGGTTTTCTCGTTCTCTTTCCTTTGGACTCTTCCAGTACTCCCAAGAGTGTAGAGGGAGCCATGCTTTTGTCTGCACTGGACCTGTCTGCACAGCTGTGGATCACCTGGTGGGCTGTAAGCCTCCTTCCCTCCTTCCCTTCCTTCTCTTCTTCCTCCTTCCCTCCCTCCCTTCATTCCTTCCTTCTCCTTCCTTCCTTCCCTCCTCCCTTCCTTCCTTCCTCTCTCCCTTCTTGCCTCAATGGAATGGAAGCTCCTTGAGAGCAAGGACTGTTTTTCTTCTGCTTTTTTGTTCCTCAGGGCCCAGTGAGAGTCAGTGGATTGAATAAGAAAGATCCATGTTTTGTCTCTAACACATCCTGGTCCAAAGCGCCAAACTAGCCCTTGGCTTTGGCCTAGTCACTTAATCTCTCAGTGCCCTAGGCAATACTCTAAGACTACAAATAATAGAATGGTTGTGGGTTTACATTGGTAGAGGGGATTTGCTTACTTGGAGCTTTCTATGCAAATAAAATCACAAGCTTAGACCCTCCCCCCCATAATAATAATAATAATAGGATTCAAATAATAAATACTTTCTGGAGTCACTGAATTGGAAGAAGCCTTTAGTGAAGGTCTGCCATGTCCCTGGGGGGAGGAGAAGGGGATAGGCCAAGCTGAACATATACCCCCATTGGCTGGGCTCTGACCAGGACACCAGGGCAGAGCCCCCTGGGGCTGGCACCACCCTTGCTCTGGACCCTGGGCTCCTATTAATGGGGGGTAAGAGGCACTGGTTGTTTTGACAGCCTCCTCACCCTGGTGGCTCTGAGAGAGGCTCCTTGTCTGCTAGGAGGGCTGGCTATGGGGCAGGCCAAGAGGTGATGTGTATTTTCCTGTGGTCAGAAACAGGCTAAACCATACAGGCGCCTCTCTCTGTCAGAGTGGAGCTGGCGTAGAGAGCAGAACTTGAGCATTTATCTAGAAGTCTGTGGATCCAGAGAACCTTGTGTTCAGATTTTTCCAGGGCGGGGAGGGAGCAGCAGCCCTGAGTCCCTGGAACCTGTGCCCAGAGGCCTGACATCATAGGACTTAGCCTGGCCTGTTGTCAGGCCTGCTGGGCTGTCAGTGGCAGAGGGACAGGGCAGGCAGAAGGAGCCAGAGTCAGGAGCCAGGCAGATCCCATACAGCCTCATCCTCCCTCTGCCCCTGAAGCCCCCTTCTCCCATTGCTGAGTATTCCCCTAAACTCCCATCTGTAGCCTAGACCAACCATGCTTGGGTCTTCTCTTTGGACTTCCTATTCCTCCCTCCCCCTGCCCCAAACTTCTCAGCTCCCCACTCCCCCTTCCTCCACCCCCATTGTAAACCCCTTAGAAGAAGGGCCTGCTAGAGCACCAACCCTGGAGTCAGGAGGACCTGGGTTCGGAACTGACCTCAGACACTTAACACAAAAACTAGCCGTGTGACCCTGGGCAAGTCACATAACTCCAATTGCCCTCCAAAAAGCAAAAATAAATGACTAAATAAAAGAAGAAGAAGAAGAAGAAGAAGAAGAAGAAGAAGAAGAAGAAGAAGAAGAAGCAGCAGCTGTATCCCCAGGGCTTAGCAGGGTGCCTGACACTGACTTGCCTTGATTTGACCCCCTGGAGGGAGCAGTGAGGGAGTCATTTAATAAAAGAAAGCCATTAACTAAGTGGCAAAATGAATAGAGTCCAGGAGACGGGTGATCGAGTCCTGTCTCTCTCACCGTGGGCAAGTTACTTAAACTCTATCTGCCTCAGTCTCCTCATCCGTAAAACGGGGATAATCATAGCACCTATCTCCTGGGGTTGGTGTGAAAATCAAATGAGATAACACCATAAAGCCCTCTGTAAACCTCACAGCATGAGAATGGAAGCCATTAATAACGATGCCATCAATCATACACAATAAAGATGACAGATAATGAAATGAAGCCTTCATCTGGGGAGGATCCAAAGGGTAACACGATAGAATGTAGGAGATTGTAGAATCACAGACCGAGACCCGGAAGGCATCTTTGAGGGAGATTCTGTTTTTTTCATAGGAATAACGTCCCACTGGTGTTTCATCTGAGGTCAAGGGTTTGACCTAAGATTTGGATGTGGGACCACATCCATGATTTTACTGGTATAGGGGCCTCCCAATGAGGAAATCCTTCTAGCAGCACACACCACCGATTGTTCTGCAAGCCATGGTTTTAGGGAGTGGCTTGGGACACTGAGGGAGGGTGAATGGCCTGCCCAGCATGTCCCAGACAATATGTGGGAAGACAGGTCTTCCTGTATCTGTGGCTGACTCTTCACTGTTTCTCTCTTAACGTAAGCTGCATTTACAGATATTATAATAATTATTAAGAATAATAATAATAGCTTACATGCCTGTAAAGACAGCTGACTTGAATACAATGTTTTAGGGTTTGGTAAGCCCCTTATAAACATGACCTCATCTGTTTCTTATAAAAGCCCCCACTGAAGCATGCAACATAAGCATTGTTACAATAAGATGTCACAAGTTACAAGAACCATAAACCTCGATTGTCCTACCAGAAATGTTCTGTAGATACAAATGCATGAGGGGGCTAGGGTACCTTCCCTCACATTCTATAAAGTTCAACTGTATCACAAAATCAATGTAAAACTAATTTCCCTCACTATTAACACTGATTAAACCAACTCTGCTTACTGTCCTAGAATCTTAAAGGTCTTTCTGTGTCGATTTAAAATTTTTACTTCCCAGGGGCTAGGGTTATAAGGTCTAAACCTGGACGAGCCTTCAGGAGCCATCTAGTCCAAGGGGTTCGACAAGATGATCTCTGAGGTCTTTTAACCAGCCCCGAATGTCTCTCTAGGGATTGGTGGAAATTAAGTAAGACCTAAGAACCTGGTATGTCTTAATAAACTTGAGCACAGAGATGGAGTCTTGGTCACATAAGATGGGAGATTTAGAGCTGGAAGGGTCCTTTATCTAACCCAACCCCCTCATTTTACAGAGGGGGAAACTGAGACTCAGAAAGATAAAATATTTTGCCCAAAGTCACAAGTGACAGGTCTGTTATGTTCTGCCTCCAAACACAGTGCTCTAACCATTACACCATAGTCTTTTTCCATCAAGGAACTTTTTGTTTGTTTTTAATTAAAAGTATTTATTTACTTTTAGTTTTCAACATTCACTTCTGTAAGATTTAGAGTTCTAACTTTTCTCTCCCTCCCTCTCCTCCCAAGACAGCATGCAACCTGATATAGGCTATAGATATACATTCATAGTCAATGTATTTACACATTAGTCATGTAAAGAAGAATTAGAACCAAAGGGGAAAACCACGAGAAAGAAGGAACAAAAAAGAGAAAGGAAGGTCTGCTTCCCTCTGCATTCAGATTCTGTAGTTCTTTCTCTGGATGTGCACAGCATTTAAGGAATCGACTAAGAGAGGGACTTCTGTTCTGTGCTCTGGGTTCATTTTGCAAATTGGGAAACTGAGGCCGAGAGAGTTGAAATGACCTATCCCACATCACACAGGTAGCAAATGGCAGAACTCCTAACCCAGCCCTCTTTACTGTGGGACAGATGGCATTCTTATGACAGCCACCACCACCACCACCACCCTGGATCTCCTGGCCCATCTGGGACATTGGCAGCTGCATCAGTTTCCTCTTGGGGGCCTGCTGCTGTCACACTGTGGCTCTGTGACTCACTCCTTGGCTGCTCCCTCCCTCCCCAGCTATCCTGTTACTACCTGAGCACAAGAGGCCTCCTTCATTCCCTCCCCACCTCACTGGGCCCTCTTCACTTTCTTGTTTTTCTTCCAAACAGACCGAAACACTGGCTGAGTGTCCTGAAGCCCAGGTTCAGCTTTTCCATCAACACCCCACCCTCCCTTTTCCCTGGAGAAGTTTCACTCCCTGAGCACCACCCTGAAAGACAGACCACAAAGGAGACACTGTCCGGGTGGAGGCTCCAGCCTCCAGCGTCTCTCTCCCCATCTGTCTCTGCTCTTCTAAGTATCCTAAGCAAATCCTGTGGGCAGCAATGAAAGAAAGGAGGCAGTGTGTACCCCTGACCGGAAAAGGGAGGCACCCCTCCCTAGAGCACTTGGATCCATTAGCTTGAGGGGATTCCTGCGGTTGGGTTTTTGAGAATTGTCGAGTATGCTAGGAAAAGGGTAACCCCACAGGAGGGCTTGCCTTCACACCCAAATCCCCAAGACTTGATGGGCTCTTTCCTCTCTTTGAGATATAAATAACTCCTAGTCCTTTTACCTCCTGCCTCCAATTACAAACATTTGTAAAGAAGGTAGGGAAGGGAAGACTGTAAGTATTTATGTAGTGCCAGGTACTATGCTAAAACACTTTATACAAATGTTATATGGTCCTTACAACAACCCTCTGAGATATGTAATATTATCATCCCCATTTTACAGTTAAGGAAACTGAGGCAAACAGAGGTTAAGTGACTTGCCTAGGGTCACATAACTTAAGTATGGGAAGCAGAATTTGAACTCAGGTCTTCCTCTCAGCTGGGACCGTTTCCAGTTGTCCTGGTTTGTATCTTGCCACTGGACCCAGATGGCTCTGAAGGAGAAATCGAGGCTGGTGACTTTGCAAAGCCCTGCCTTGCGTAAATTCAGTTCATTTGAATGTCAAGGCATCATCTCCCTGATGTCATGGTTCTCTTGGAGAACAAAGGACACATAACAACAATAGCCACCTTTCACAACAAGCTATCTCACACTTAGCACATAGTAGGTGCTCAATGCTTGTTTCTTTCCTTTATACCTATTCTGCCAAAGACTTTGGTCTTACATGAATTAGCTCACTCAAGAGGGCAGTTATTATCTCTTTGGGGCTTCTTATATCCCAACCTAAGTATTTATTCTAGGAAATCTGTACCTTTGGAGGGTTTTCTTGCTAGCTGGTTTGACCTCCTTGGGACTCAGTTCCCTCCTTTCTAAAATGAAGGGGCTGGACTCCATGGGGAACAGACATGTTGGAGCAGCTAAGACATATACCATTTGGGACATCTCTTGAATGGTTATAGCTTAATATCATTAACAACTTAACAATTAAATTGCTAACAAGTTGTTAAATTATAACAAATTAACAGCCTTTTTAAAATAATATTTTATTTTTCCCCAATTACTTATAAAAACAATTTTAACATTCTTTTTTTAAATTTTAAGTTTCAAATTCTATCTCTCCCTCTTTCCTCTCCCCCTCTCTGAGATGGTACACAATCAAATATAGGTTATTCATGTGCAATCATGTAAAACATATCTCTATATTAGTCATTTTTTGGAAGAAAACAAAAACCAAAAAATGAAGACAGAAAGGAAGGAAGGAAGGAAAGAAAGATGTGCTTTGGTCTGTATACAGATTTCATCAGTTTTTTCTCTAAGAATGGATAGCATTTTTCATCATAAGTCCTTCAGAGTTGTCTTGGATCATTGTATTGCTGAGAATAGCTAAGTCATTCACAGTTATTCATTGTACAATATTGTTGTTACTGTGTACAGTGTTCTCCTGGCGCTGCTTACCCCACTCTGCACCAATTCGTGTAAGTTTGTCCAGGTTTTTCTGAAATCATCCTGCCTGTCATTTCTTATAGCACAATAATTTTCCATTATAATCATATACCACAAGTTGTTCAGCCATTCCCCAATTAATGTGCATTCCCTCAATGTCCAATTCTTAGGCAACACAAAAAGAGACACTATAAATAATTTTGTACAAATAGGTCCTTCCCCCCACCTTTTTAAAAATATCTTTGGGATATAGACTTAGTAGTTGTATTGCTGGATCAAATGGTATGTGCAGTTTTATAGGCCTTTGGGCTTAGTTCCAAATTGCTCTCTAGAATGGCTGGATCAGTTCACAACTCCACAAACAGTGCATTAGGGTCCCAGTTTTCCCACATCCTCTCCAACATTTATCATTTTCCTTTTCTGTCATATTAGCCAATCTGATAGGTGTGAGGTGGTGCCTCAGAATTGTTTCAATTTGTATTTCTTCAATCAATAGTGATTTAGAGCAGCTTTTCATATGACTATAATATAACTTTGATTTTTTTATTTCTTTGCCTAGAAGCTGCCTGTTCATCTCCTTTGACTATCAGTTGGAGAATGACTTGTATTCTTATAAACTTGATTCAGTTCTCTATATATTTGAGAAATGAGGCCTTTATCAGAGATATTTAGTATGAACCCCCTCCCATTTTCTGCCTTCCTTGTAATTTTGGTTGCATTGGCTTTGTTTGCACAAAAACTTTTAAATTTATTTTAATCAAAATTATCAATTTTACATTTCACAATGTTCTCTATCTCTTGTTTGGTCCTAAATTCTTCCCTCATCCAGAGCTTTAACAGGGAAATTATTCCTTGCTTCCTGAATTTGCTCACGCTGTCACTCTTTATGTCTATGTATACATTTTGACCTTATCTTGGTATACAGTGTGAGATGTTAGAGACCCAATCTTTCTACTGCATAGGGCTCCCTTTCTCCCTCACAGGCTCCTCACTTGATAACTGTCAAAGACTTTTGGATGATAGTAAAAATCAGGTATGACCATGATGGGGAGGAAAGGAAATGGGAATCAAGAGCTTTAGAGAGGGAATCCAAACCCCTCTGGGGGAGGCTTAGCTACTGGGGGTGGGGGCAGGGATAAATATACTCCTGAGTCAGAGATTGTCTTGGGTCACTGCTTATTCATAGCATAGCTATGGGATGGGATGATGAGAGGTTTTATAGGTACAGCTAAGAGCAGATTAAGAAAGAGGGTTTTTTTTTCCAGTATATTCAGGGACCACCAAGTACAGAACCCAGTCTAGGTACTATGGCCAAACAGAGAATACTGTCTCTAGGGTGAGGGAACCTAGTAATAAAGAACCAATGAGTTGATATTTATAAAATTAAGATTTTTAAAACACTTTGCATTTATTATCTCCTTTGAGCTGTACAAGGAAAAATGGGTTCAAAGCATGCCTTTGACAGTTATTCTCTATGTAATGTTAGGCAAATGACTTTAACCTTCCTGGGCCTCAGTTTCTCCATTTGTAAAATAAAGGGGAAAACTATAAGACCTCTGAGGGCCCTTCCAGCTCCAGGTCTATGTATGAGCCTGATTCTGAGTCACATAACCTCAGTTTGCCCATCTGTAAAATAAGGGGGTTAGACCAAATATCCTCAGGGGTCCCTTCCAGCTAGATCTATGATGATCTTTGAATAGTTCTGGGGGAAAGGTACTGCAGATTTTATTGTCATTATTTTGCAGATAAGGAAATGGGGGGTCAGAGAGGTTTGCTGCCTCAAAGGCAGAATTCATAGGATCATTGATTTAGGGTCTTAGAATTCATCTAATCTGACCCCTTTATTTTACAGGTGAGGAAACTGAGGCCCATAAAGGTTAAGGGACTTGCCCAGGGTAGTAAGGGGGTAGAATCAGGATTTGAATCCAGGTTCTCTGAACCCAATCTATCCACAGTGTCACACCACCAATCCATTGCCTTGCTGAATGTACCCATTTCCAAACAGAGTTGGCAGAATAGTAAAAAACCAATCATTCTCCATGTATTCATTCAAGAAACATTTGCCTGCTAGGTTCAAGGCCCATCTCAACAAGCGTGTGCCTTCCAGCTCAATAGCTGCTTTCATGGAGCTCGAGGTTCTGGGGTGGAATTGGACCAGAGATGACATTAGCACCTAATCCTCTCCCCTTAGCCCCCAGGTAGGACAAGCCAACCTGAGGTGCCTAGAGCTCCACAACTAGGGGCCTGGCCAAGCACCCTCTAATTGTGTCATCTGATGTGTAACAATAGAAATATCCATATGGAATAATCATAGAGGCCCTGCTGGGAGCTATGATTGATTAAAGGCCCTGGAAGCATGAAAGGCCTGAGGCAGGTTTTCATCAGTTAGATAATTAAGACAGGTTTCTGATGCTCTCATTTTCTTGCTTGTTAATTAGTTTCTCTTCCCCACAGTCACAGCTTCAGTTTCCTGTCATTAGCAAAGCAATGCAATAAAACCAGGAAAACTTTGGAGAAGTTATTTCACATCAGTATCAGTGCCTGGCTTTGGATCAAGGGGGATTCTAGGAGCTCAAACCTGTTGTGTGTTTGGGGACCTGGGAGAAGGAAAGCAAACCCAGGAGCCAGGGACTGCAGGGAGTGGTGCTGAAAAGAGCCCCGGAGTTGGGATTAGAAGAACTGCATTGGAATCAGCCAGGTAACTAGCATCCTAGACAAGATCTATGAGAATCTGGGCAGGTAGCACTTATACAGGGTGAAGAACCTGGGGCCTCCAGCAGCTAGGTGGTGCAGTGGATAGAGTCTTGGAGCCAGAAAGTGCTGAGTTTTAATTCTGTCTAATCTTGTGTGACCTTGGACAAATGATTTAACTTTCTCAATCTCAATTTTTTCTTCTGTAAACTGGAGATAATAGCACTTACCTCACAGGGGTGTGGTGTGGATCAGATGAGATTACACGTGTAAATTGCTTTGAAAACCTTAAAGCACTATATAAATGCTAGTTATTTTATTGCCATAATTATTGACAAAATGAAAAAAGAAAGTCCCTGATCTCAAGGAACTTCGAGTTGATTAGGGCCAGGAGGTGCTACCTGGGGAAGTAGGGTAAGGGATAGAGTCAGTCATTTTTACCTGAGGCAGTGTGGTACAGTGGGGAAGGGGTGCTATAGGAGTCAGAGTCAAAAGACCTGCGTTCTCATGCTAGTTTTGCTCCAGGGTAAATCACTTCCTCTTTCTAGGACTCAGTTCCTTATCTACAAACCTAAATGGCCTCTCAGGTTCCTAACTCTAAATCTATCAGTAAGGAGGAGAAAATAAAAGTCTATTGCAAGGCAATTGCCTAAGGGATATCATGAATGTCTTTTTTTGCTGAGGTTAATGGGGGACAACACTAGAATTTCTGAACATTGCAAAGACTCCTCAGCCAAGAAAGGAAAATTATTTTTTAAAATAAATTTTATTGAGCTTTTAATTTTTTTTTTACATCAACAAAATTTCTCCCAGTACCACCCCCACTCCACCATTCTCTTTAGAGAAAAAAACAAAAACAAGAGAAAAATCAACAAAACTGACCAATATATCACAAAAGTCTGAAAGTATGTGCAGTGTACCATGATGGTGAACCTATCAAATCAATCAATTAACATGAGGAACTTACAATCTAAAGGCCTCTTATTTCTATAAAGAGATGGGCTGGGGGTGGGTCACTTTCTCATATCTCTTCTTTTGAGCCATGTTTGTTCTTTATAATTTTGCTATTTAGGTTTTTACATGTATGTGTGGTCATTTCCATTTCCATTGTTGTAGTCATTATGCACATTATTTTCTTGCCTCTAATTCCTTTTCACAACATCAGTTATGTAGATTTTTTCATGCTTCTCTGTATTCATCATATTTGTCATTTCTTATAGCACAGTATTATTCTTTTGCACATAGGCACAATTTGTTTAGCCATCCCCAATCAATGGGCATTGACTTTATTTCCAATTCTTTGCTATCACAAAAAAAGTTTTTGGTGTATATGGAGATTTTTTTCCCCTAATTAATAGCCTTCTTGGGGAATAAGTCTATTAGTGGAATCTCTGGGTCAAAGGGCACGGCTAGTTTAGTCACTTTCTTAACATAATTCCAGATTGCTTTCCAGAATGGCTCTACTGATTCGCAGCTCCACCAATAATGTACCAGCATGATTATCTTTCCTCAACCCTGCCAACATTAATAATTCACATACAAATATAGATATATATGTAGTGTTATATTTTATGTTCTGTTAATATCTTAATATCTCTTGGATACCAAATCTTTATCTGACAAATATGATATAAATATCCACCCCCCCATTCAACAGCTTCTCTTCACATACTAGGTGTACTAATTTTGTTCAGAAGCATTTCAAGTTATCTACTTTATCTTCTGAAACTGCCTGTGTCCTTTGTATGGTTAAGAATATATCACCTGCCATCACTTGCTTCTTTTCTAATTTTTTATAATATTAAGGTCACATATCTACTTAGAATGTTTGACATAACATGTTGGTATAACAAAATGCTTGTTGAATAGGGCAGGATAATAGAGGAAAGTTAGTTAGGTATCTAGCAATTCAGTACCATATAATAATACAAAAATCATTAAGCACCTACTGTGTACACTGTACTGAAAATTGAATAAGACTTGAAATGGAAATCAGGGGCCAAAGATCTCTATCCCCAAAGGAGTTTCTCAGTACAGAAGCAGGCATTTTGTCCTAATTTGGTCTCAAGTATAATAATAACACCTTGTGTTCAGACTACGGACCATTTTTTCATGAATTCTGGTTTTAGCTTGGGCAACAGCTTGCTGTTTGGCCTTCCCACCTCTAAAAGGTTCCTTACAGGTCTGACATTCCACAATCTGAACTTTGTAGTTCACAGCCCAGACTTGGCTCCATATCCTCCATTCTCATATGATGGAAAAGCCCCAAATTGATTTCATAGAGGGGTTGAGCCAATGTACTTAGAATGGGAGGAGAGAGGAATGGGGTCCCCTATAATACTGAGCATCTATGGAGAAGAATAGACTGTCCCATGCTTTTTCAAGCATATGATCTTCATGGCAAAAGAAAAGAAAGATTTTACTCCTCTCCTTCCCCCAACTAAGATAAAAACAACACTTCTCTTCCTCTTCCTCTGCTTTATAGATTCTTTAGTGAGTCATAGGAAATGTTTGTTAAGGAAGAAACCCTCTGGTTTCTCACTATTTCTTGACAGCCTCTAGGTTTGGGTGAGTGAGTGAAACCATCATTTACCAAAATAGCTCCCACTATCACCACTGGCATCCTAGCCTGTTGCCAATAAGCCTGACCAGGACCTTACAAACCAAAGCTTCACAGCCATGTTCTTAAGAGCACTTCTTTCCAAAGTCTTATGTATGAAGATGCCTGGCAGCTGGACCTGGTATGGAGTCAGGAAGACCCCGGTTGAAATTCTGTCTCCTACCCTAACTCTAGGTCCAGGGCTCTTATCCACCCAGCTGTTTTTTTTTTTTTTTCAAATCTTTGTTACTCCCTCGTAATCACACCTCTTCCCTACCGTGGAACCTTCCTTTTTAACAGAGAAATACTTAAACAAAAGTGGACATCAACCAAGTCTGCCAGTGTACCCTGTCACCAGTGGTCAGACAGCCTCTGCATGGACAGAAGGGAAGTCATGTGGGATCAGAATAGACCACATCACTGAGCTGAATTCTGCTGTATCTCATCGTTTTTTTCCTTGACATAAATGGTTGCTTGGTTTATTGTTCTTGGTTCTTCACTATGCATCCTTTCAAGCAGTTCTTCCTAAATTTCTCTGAATTCCTCATATCCACCATTTCTACAGTACAATAACATTCTATTGCATTCATATACCAGTCTGTTCAGCCACTCCCCCCTTTCTTTTTTTCTGCCATGAAAAGTGCTGCTATCAATATTTGAGCATCAAAGGGAATTCCTCCTTTGACTGAACTCCTTGGGGTCTATGTATGTATACACCTCTCTCCTTCCTTAAATATTGGATCCAGAATGTAACCTTTATGAGGACAGGGACTATTTCATTCTTATCTTTGTATCTTGGGATACACAGGACCTGGCAGTAGGAGTAGGAGTTTAATAAATTCTTATTGAATCAATTTAACATTCAGAGTTGCCAGAGGGAACAAGGATCCTGATGCTTCCTTGTCCCTTGGGAAATGCAAACCAGTGGCAGCTTCCCTGTGTAAGTGTCTTTCTGCTCTCTGGGATAGTCATGCCCCAGGAAGGGAAGGTGCTAGGGGATAACCTCTAGAGGACAGCCTCTCTCATTCTTCTGGTTGGAAAAACAGGGTCCTCAAAATTTGAAAGGACTTTCCCACCTTTGTCACCCAGTGATAAAGGCCAGGTTGTCCGTAGAATTCCTGCCTCCCGTCTTGTTTGGTGTTTTTATTACAAGGCACCTCTTAAATCAGCAGGAATTTTAATTTGTGCTTTGCATCTTAAAGTTGGGATTAAATTATCAGGGCTGCCCCTGGCAGAATTAACCATCTCTCAGGATTTCTTTCTAGTCATTAATGAATTGACAGAAGCTCCTTAGTGACCAGTAGGTGGTGTTGTAGTGCACAGAATGTTGAGCCTGGAGTTAAAAAGACCTGAGTTCAAATTTAACCTCAGATTTTTACTAGCTGTTTGACCCTGGACAAGTCACTGAACTCAGTTTCTTCAGCTGTAACAAGGGGATAATAATAATAGCACTTACCTCCCCCGAGTTGTTGTGAGGATTAAATGAGTTAATATTTGTAAAGCTCTTTGCACCTGCCTGGAACATAATTGGTGTTTAATACGTGCTGGTTCTTCTCTCCTCCTTGTTGTTCACTCGTTTTCAGTTATGTCCCAACTCTTGGTGAGCCCATCTGGGGTTTTCTTGTCGAAGATACTGGAGCAGTTTGCCACTCCCTCCTCCCCTTCCCCAGGTTCATTGTCACACTCATGTCATAAGAATTTGGGTTTTCTTTATCGTGTAAGTCATGGTTTCATTCTGAACTACTGGAAATGGCAAATGTGGCTGGCTGGTGTTGACATCTATCACATTAACTGCCTGGAGAGTCCAGCAGTGGTGTGCTCACACAACTCAAGCTGGTCTTTTAGTTGACCGGCTAATACTAATTTTCCCTTAATCCTTTTATTTTCTCTCCTTCCTCAAGCTACTGTTTGTTGTTGCTGATTTGTTTTTTCAATGGTTTCCAACTCTCCATGACCCCATTTGAGGTTTTCTTGGCAAAGATACCAGAGTGGTTTTCCATTTCCTTCTCCAGCTCATTTGACATGTGAAGAAAACAGGGTAAAGTGACTTGCCCAGGGTCACCTGGCTAGTGCTTAAAGTCATATTTGAACTCAGAGAGGTGAGCTGGAGTTAGCTCCAGCACTCTATCCTCTGCACTGCCTAACTACTATACTTTGTTGTTCTCTCAGTCTGTATTAGATCCCTCTAGTAGAATGGAAACAGTTTGGGGGCGAGAATTGGTTCATTTTTGACTTTGTGTCCAGAAATATGCAATACCTTGCACACAGTGGGTGCTAAATAAATGTGCTTGTTGCATCCATTTGTGCCAAGGAATGCTCAGAAGAGATATTTTCTCCTTCAGTTTTACTGCTTAACCAAGTACTTTGGTTAATGTTGAGGTTAACCATTTACCCAACATAGCAGTGACATGTCCATTGACCAGTCTTTTAGTGAGTGGTAGACTTTGCCAGGCTATACATTCAGTGAGCCTGTTACCCAGAGTCATGGTGAAAACAGCCTGACGCAGCCAACCCTCACAACACGGTGACTCCCCGTGCCTTCTGCCTTGTCCGCAGATTCAACTGGCTACAATGGCTGTTCTTCAACATTCCATTTGTGTTCATCTTTGGCGTCTACAAAGTCAGTGGGAGGTAGGCTCGAGTCACAACAGCAGAATCACATCAATGAAGTGAAAAGAATTCATCACAGTGACTCGCCTCCTGAAGATAGATCTCTCTGCAGAGAATTGATCAAAACAAACGTTTTGGCAATTTATTCCTTATTGTTCCCCCTGGAAGGGAGAGCCTGAAAATCTACATAAGGAAAAAAAAGTTAACCAAATGATAAAGGAGAGGGCTGGCTGGGGGTCCAGAAGCCTGGGTCCTCCTTCCAGTTCTAGCACTAATTGCCAGTGTGACCCTGGGGAGGTAAATCACTTTTCTATTCTGTGAACTGAAGTGTCTGATTGGATCAGGGATTATTTACCTGAGATCTTCAAATGCGGGTTTTAAAAAAATATTTTAATAGAAGACAGGTTTTTTTTATTTTACTATTAATATAATAAACAATAAGCATTTAATTATACATAATAGTTTTAATACTACGATAAATTATAGATAATAAAATTTCAATACAATTAAATTTTCTTTGCCATTCTATGTGTTTTATTTGATGCATTTAAAAATATCATTCTGAAAAGAAGTCTCTGGCACAAAAGAGATTCCCAGTGAGATAGTCTCTAAGGTACCTTTCGTGACCGTGCTAGTATTCTGGGCTGTGGCCTTGTGGGTAGATGCAGTCAAGGAGAGGCAGGTTCAAATCCTGCCTAAAACTCCTAAAGCCGTGTGACCTTGGGCAGGTCAGGACCCTGGCCTCTGATACGCGTGGCTCTATGAGTCTGGGTACCAGTCTCTATAAAACCATAAAATGCAGAGCAGTGGCCAATCAGAATTGGCAGAGGGAGTTTCTTTTTCATGAGTTCCTAATGCCTCTGAAATCTAAGGTCTGGACCAAAAAAAAAAGCCATGAAAGTTATGGTTGAATTCTGAACTACTACTAATGTCAACAGCAGCTAATTTCTGTTGGAATCTGGACCTTTCATTGACTGGAAAGGTCAGCACTTCTGAGTTGAGGTGGATAAAGGTGGTTTCAGTACTTAACTGGCTAATGTTAACTTTCCTCTGACTCCCTCAAACTACTTTGTATCTATGAATCTGTGTTTATACTGAATTTCCTTGGAGATGTCATCTCCCTGAAGGCAGGGAGTTTCCTTCCTTCCTTCCTTCCTTCCTTCCTTCCTTCCTTCCTTCCTTCCTTCCTTCCTTCCTTCCTTCCTTCTCTTTCTTTCTTTCTATTTTTTGCTTTTTTGGGGGAGGCCAATTTGGGGTTAAGTGACTTGCCCAAGGTCACATGGCTAGTTTTTGTGTTAAGTGTCTGAGGCCAGATTTGAACTCAGGTTCTCCTGACTTCAGGGCTGGTGCTCTATTCATTGCACCACCTAGCCACCCAGGGACTTTTATTTCTGTCTTTGTATGCCATGATGCCCAGCACATAGTAGGCCCTAAGACAGTGCTTGCTGGATTGGGTCCAAGGTTCCCAAAAGAAGAGCCAGAAAAATGGGAAATTGCCAGCTCCCCTTCTGCCCCGATGCCCTCAGGCTGGGCTGAGCCCCGGAACTCTAGAACTAGAGGCAATGCGACCCCAAGAGGAGCCAGCCTCTGGTAACGGCAGCATTCACCACATCCGCAGCATGATGCATGCCCCACCCCTCCCAAGCCACATCTAGCATTCCCCTACCCAAACTCAGCTTTCTTCAAAATACCCCCAAGCCCCGAGTGAGCAGTACACCATAAAGGTACTGAACCTTCCCCCACCCAGGCAGCACTGCCAGGCAGCACCTTTCCACTCTCCCCTCCTCTCTTCCCCTCTCCCCCTTTCTCTTTTCCTGTTCATTCTCCTCCCCACCTCTTCCCCCTCCCTCTTTCCTTCTCTTCCTTCTTTCTCTCCCACTCTTTTTCTCTCTCCCCCTCCCTATCTCTCTCCTTCCCTCCCTCCCTCTTTCCTCCTATTCTTTCTCTCCCTCTCCCTCTCTCTCCCTCTCCCTCCCTCTTTCTGTTTCTCTCCCTCTTCTTGCCTCTTTGTCTCTCTCCCCCTTTCCCTCTCTTTATCTGTTTCTCTCCTTTCTCTCTCCTCCTTCTTCCTCTTTCCCTCTTCTCTTTTTTCTTGCCTTTCTCTCCTTTCTTTCTACCTCCTCTCTCTCTCTCTCTCTCTCTCTCTCTCTCTCTCTCTCTCTCTCTCTCTCTCTCTCTCTCCCCCCTCTCTCTCTCTTCCCCTCCTCTCATCCTTCCTCTTCTTTCCTCCTTCCCTTCCCCACAATCATAATTTCAAGTCTAAGAGGATCCTGGTTCACACTGAGGCTGATTCCCTCAGTGCCACTCCCTAGTGTCACTACTGCTCATTTAAGGATAGTCAGGCTTCCAGAGGAGCTCAGACCCTACAGCCACAAGGAGTGAGGAATAAAGGCATTTCCATGATCTCCCAAGGGAGCTCTGAGACTTCATTCTGTGGTGCTTCTGTGGCCAAACCTGGCTGGAGTTTTGCTCAGGGCAGCTGCTGGCTTTTAATATCTCAGATGTCCAGATTATCATTAGCTTTCCATGATTCCTGAACATATTCTGTTCGGGTCTTATTTTCTCTTACCAAACTGTCACTGTTTTGCCAAATGGTGACCCACAGTAGGTCCTAAGCTCATAAATCAGCTGGAAGGGACCTCAGGGTTACCTAATTCAAGGCCTTATTTTACAGAGGAGAAAACTGATGCTGATGACAGTTCATCGTCACAAAGGCAAGAAGGATCAGAGGCAAAATTGCAACCCAGGACCTCTGATTCCCAGGCCAGCGCTCTTTCTCCCATATCACACTGCCTATTTTGCTCTCTGCCCTCACTTGCCTAGGTGCCTGGTTTCTGCCCAGCCCAAAGAGTGAGGGGCTCTGGAAGAGATAGTGAGATTCAAGCAGAAAGCCATCAACCCTCAAAGGGGCGCTCTCTGCTTCAAGGCCATCCTGTTGCTCTTTCCTGATCAACTTTCCATGCCCCTTCCCAGAGGGTGTGTTCCAAACCTTCTCTTCATTCCTCAAGCCACCTACACCACCCCAACTCTCTTCCTCAGCAAGAGCCCTTGCCTCATACATCTCTGCAAAAAGGAAGGCCATCCATTTCCTCAGCTCCACCTTGAAGCCACTCCAACATCATACCTCTCTCCAGACCCCTCCTTCTTGCCAACCAGAAGCCCTTCTACTTGTGTCCTTAACCTAAGCCCCTCTACCATCCTCCAGGAGCACACCCCTTCAGTGACCTCCTTTCTCCCCCTAATTTTCAATCTCTCCTTACCTCCTGGCTCCATTACTGCCTACCAATCTGTCTAAGTCTCTGCCACAAAAAAGACTTTTCCTTGATCCTACTGCCCCCTTAAGCTATATCATCCTATACCTCTCCTTCCTTTCCCAGCCAAACCCCTAGAAAAAGTTGGCTACAGTAATTTCCTCCACCCTTTTACCCCCCCCCACTCATTCTTTAGCACTTTTCAATCTAGCCTCTGTTACCATTCCAAGATGGCCAGTGATCTTACCTTCAATAGATCCAACATCCTTTTCTGTCTCTAAAGTCTTCTTGAGTGGTCTACAATGTCTCCTTCCAAATGCTCTCTCCTCCCTGGCTTTTCCTATCATTAGTCTGGCCTGGTTCTCTTTTCACCCACCACATGGGCACTTCTCAGCCTCCTTTCCTGGACCATTACCTATAACACACCTCTATGTTATTTTATATTCTATATTCTATTCTTATCTATAACACGTGAGTGTTCAACATGGCTGTCCTGGGCCCTCTTTGATACACTTTCTTAGTGATCGGCTCTCATGGGTGGGTTCAGGTATCATCTCAATGAGGACCGCTCTTAGATCGACATATTTAGGCCAAGCCTTTCTCCTAAACTCTAGTCCCATGTCGCCATATTGGGTGCTCATCCAACTGGATGACCCATAAGTATCTCTAACTCAATGTAGCTAAACCAGAACTCATAATCTTTCCCTCAAACATTCCCCTTTTCCTAATTTCCTTCTCTTTTCCAGTCACCCAGGTTTAAAACCTCAGTCATCCTTGACTCTTTGAGCTCTCTCCCTCTGCCCCTCCACATCCAATCAGTTGCCAGGTCTATTGTCCCTCAACAATATATCTGAAATCTATCTTCTCTCCACTCCTGAGGCCACCCTAGTTAAGTCCATCATCTTTTGCCAGGGACTATGGCAATTGTCTCCTAATTGGTCCCCTCTTTCTTTTCCCTCCATTCATCCTGCCTGTAAAACAGGTGACCCTGGGCAAGTCACTGAACCTCTCTGGGCCTCAGTTTCCTAATCTGTAAAAAAAGGGGGGGGTTGGGCTAGTTGGTCTCTGGGGTCCTTTCCAAATCCAGGTCCATGATCCTTTTTAACTGCATAGGTTCTGAAGCTTGGAGAAGCTGGGCGATTTGCCAAGGATTATCCAGCCAGTACGAGTCAGAGGCAGGACTTGAACTCAGATCCTCTTGGGGCCAATACTTCATTACTCTACCTACAGGGTTATTTGTGTAAGGGCTGCATTTCTTGCTTTAGCTGACCTCCTTCTGCCATCCACCTGTCAAGTGTGATTCTTCATTGACCCCATTTGGGGTTTTCTTGGCAGAGATACTGGAGTGGTTTGCCGTTTCCTTTTCCAGCTCATTTTACAGATGAGGAAACTGAGGCAAACAGGGTAAAGTGACTTGCCCAGAGTCACACAGCTTGTAGGTATCTGAGGTAGGATTTGAACTCAGGTTTTCCAAGCACTGCACTCTTTCCACTTTGCCAGCCACCTGGCTTCTGGCCATCTCTTTTTTTCCCCTCTTCAAAGAGGCAAAGGGCAGAGCAGGGAGGCAAAGAACAGATGTTTACTAGGGCCAGCCCTTCCTTTTCTGAACTTTGAATTTCTCCTGTACAATGGGAATAACAATACTCAAATTACCTACTTCACAGAGTATAGTGATGAAAGTGCTTCAAAAAAATCTCAGTGAATTTAGAAACATGAGCTCAATCAATCAGTCAATCAATCAACAAACCTATTAAGTGCTTACTATATACCTGGCCCTATGCTAAGTCCCGTGGATCAAGATACAAAAGTGAGAAGAGTCAAAGACCTTACATTTTGGGAGGGGCAGGCAGCACGTACTTAGTGGGCATGGAATGTCCCATCCGATCAACCTTCACCCCCTCTCCTAGTAATTCACAGTAGTCTGATGAGAGGGGGTGGCCTAAAGCCTGGGGCAATCAGGAAAGGCCTCTTGGAGGAGGTGGCCTGTGAGTTGAGCCTGGGGGTTCCAAGATTCGGAGTCGAGAAGGGAAAGTAACTGGGGTAAGGGGGATAAGTTTTGAAAATGCATGGATAGAGGCTGAAGATGCCTTGTTACATAGGGGGACCAGCAATTCTGTTGGCTGGAGGACAGATTTTGAGAGTGGGACTAAATCATAGCAGAGAGCGTTAAAAGGCAAACAAGAATTTTTTTTTTAACCGAAAGGCAACAGGATGTTTCTTGAGTTATTATTAACCTAAAACACAAGCGATTAGGAAGCTAAATTCCTTGCTGTTTTTGAGATGCTCGGCAAAGGAGCTAAAGGAACACCTTTTCTGGATCATGGGCATCCCGAAGTCTTTTACCTGGTATAGATAATTGAGAGTTGAGTGTATTTCGAAGTGGTTTTCTTTTTCTTTGTAACTTTTAAGTCCGAAAGACTTTGGATCCAAGTCTGACACCGATGGGTGTTGTACTGGCACCATTAACATCTCCATGCCCCCAAACAATTCTCTAAAGACTACACCTTTATACCAGCAGGTGCTGGTCTACACTAGTGAAGGGAATATCCTCACTAAGAAATCTTTACACAAATGAAATCAGAACTAGTTTCCTCTCTCTCCTTCCTCACTTAAAAAAAAAAAAAGAGTCTAATATCCGAAGACCACAGACTGGTAGAACTAGGAGGGACCTTAGCGATCCCTCGAATTTTATTACAGAAAAAGAAACTGAGGCCCGGAGAGAGGGAAGTGTCTCGTCTAAACCAGCCTGGGGCAGAGCAGCGCAGGGAATAAAGTCCCAGTCTCGGGCCTCCCAGGCCAGTGTTTTCATTTCCCCTCGCAGGCTGCCTCTCTTCAGGCCCCTGCCGTAGGAATTCTGCAGATGCAGGTAACGGCAAAAATAACAAGGCGTGGTTTTCTCCGCAGAGCCAAGGCACATTTACTGGGAACTGCATGCGGACAAAAAGGGGTTTTGCAGAGGACTCGCCTGACAAATAGGTACAGATGGGGGTGGGGTGGAGGAGGGGCTGGGAATTAACTTTCCAGTGCGGTTCTCCGGCTCGGGCCACTCTGCTGGAGTCCAAGCTCGGAGCTCCACCCTCGGGGCGAGCTCCTGGCCACCTAAGCCCCGCCCCCGCCCGGCCGGCACTCAGCCCGGGGCTCCGCGGCCACCTGCCAGCCCCCCTCGGCCCCCGGGTGGCCTGCTCCCCTTACCTGGGGCTGGCCCGCCCACCTGTGCCCCGCCCCGTCCCGCTCTGTAGTCGCGGCGCTCCGCTCCTAGCTCCTGGCTCTGGGGCCTCCCTCCCGGGGGCGTTCGGAGGCCACGCCCCTTTCGAATCCCAACACCCCTGCGCCCTGTGATGTCACAGAAGCTTTGATACAAAGAAACCTTCGGCCCACGCGGGTCGCCCCAGCAACGGGAGAGGGTGGGGGCGGGGCCGAGGCCGTCGCCGCCTTCAACTGTTGCGGAAAGGACTGGGAAGAGTAGAAGGAGGAGGAGCAGGAGGAGGGAGAAGCAGGGGGAGATTGTTCCAGGCTGGACGCACGGCATCCTTCTGCTCCTGGCACCGCCGGGGCTGCCTCCTGCCTCCGAGGCTGCGGAATGCGCTCGCCTCCAGCTCCTCCGAGCCAGGTAAGGCGGCCTGGGGCAGCGCCGGGCTAGGGCACGGGCCGAGCGCCGGGGGACCTCCGAGGAGCAGCGGTGGCGGGGTACACCTGGCCCGGCCCGCGGGGGCCCCCCGAGAGCCCTTGGGGCGCAAGAAGTTCCTGGTTCGCTTGCAACTTCTCCCGCAGTCTGGCATCGCCGGCTCGCTTGCTGCCCTCTCTGGCCCGCAGCCCGCCCCTTGCCCGAGGGAAGTTGCTTCCTTCCCTCTCCGGCCCGGCCTGTCCAAGCAGCCCTGGGGAGGCCGGGGACTCGGTCCGGTCGGAGCCGGCCTGGGGTCAGATTACCTGGTTCTGAGTTTGCCGAGGTGCTGGGCGCGGGATCTGCCCCGAACCTGTTGGGCCAAGCTGGTCAATCCCCTACAGAAACTCTTTCGAGGAGTGGGGGAGGATAATACAATACTGCCCCCACTTCCCCATGCCACTCTTGTGCTGCGGGCAGCACCAAGGAAGAGGCATCCCTGTAAACCTCAGGGGCCAGGCCAGTCTCCTTGGGGCTTAGAGCACGGGGGCTCGGGATGTGTGTGTCTGTGTGGGGGGAATGTGTATTGTGGAGAAGAAACAGCTAGCGTACTCTTAGGGACTCCCCCCCCCCCCCCCACACACACACCCCCTCCCTCCTTGAGTGTCCGAGTCCTTGAAAAAGGCACGTTTTTCCTCCGCCTCCCATCACCCCTTACACAGATCCCTATGTCTGGGAGTACATAACCCTCACTTAATTCTGGGGCAGACGGCCCCTAGCCCTCCTAACAGCTAAGCCTCCTTCTGCCTCCCCCCCACCCACCTGCTTGGCATTGTGCCCCGGGCCATGGTAAAGAGCAGCCGCTGAATGAAACGCAGCTTGGTTGATAGGTGTATATTGAATGAATGTCTGGGGGTTGACCAGGGTTGCAGCTTCGTTGTCCGTCTACCTACCAGTAATTCGTTTTCATTTCTGCCTCTTTTTATCTTTGCATCCTATTAAACGCCTGCTGTGTGCAAGACACTATGCAGTATGCTGGAGACGTTGCTGCTGGTGTTTTCGTTTAATTTTGGGCCAGTACCCGAGATCTCATTGGTAGAGAATCAAGATGATTCTGCCACGGTGGGGCACTAAGAAATTAAAACACTTGGTCAAGATCGTATAACCTGTGTGTGGCTTGACCCTGGGCTTTCTGGCTCCATAACTGGCTCTATCCCCTCCATTCCCACTGTGCCAGACAGATTACACTGCAAATGGCCCCTGTGATCTGGGAGTTTATAACCTATGGCGGGAGGGCGACAGTAACAACATTTACATAGAAAAATGAACACTATGTAATTTGGGAAGGAAGAGACCCCTGACAACTGGAGACAAGAGCAAAGGCTTCTGCAAGATGTAAGTGAGGAGAGGCCCATGCAAAGGCATCTTTTTTTCCTGTGGATTAAATATATCTCTCTACTGTGGCAACCTTCTGCCAGCCTTTGATGCTTTGAAACTGGCAGGTGTCCTGTGGCAATATCCAGCTCCTCACTCTTTCCACAGCCACGATCTCCTAGTGACCAGAAAGGATAAGGGAGAATTGATTGTCCAAGTAATAGGCTTCCAAGTGTCCAGTGATAACTTTTGTTCCAGTCCCTTGGTGTTTCTGATCAAGCCTTCTTGGGTGCACATTGGATATTAGCAGATCTGTGTTACTGGTTGACTTCTTGGAGTCTGACCTTGAGTAGTCTCTGCCCAGCCTCTCAGAGATGTTTTTGTTCTAAGGCTCAAAGTAGATACTGTAGATAATGTGCAAAAACATGTTGTAATTCAGAGAGATAGGGAAACACAAGATGCTGTTATTACTCAGAAAGGTAGGCAGACCACTTGATTCTTCAAACACTAGCTATGTGTGACCCTGGACAAGTGATTTCATCTCTCAGTCCCCCTCCCCTCTGCCTTTCCCCATCTGTAAAATGGGCCTAAAAATGCTTTCACTACCGACCTGGATGGGTTGTTGAGAGGAGAGGTCCCTAAAGTGTTCTAGATATGGGTTGTCTGGAAAGTGCTTCAAAGTGTTGGAGAAGTGAGAGTTATTACTAACACTTGGTGAGGAGGTTGGTAAGGTCTGAGCAGCTCACCATCTGACAGTCCCTAACTCTTCTGATCTGGGTTTCCCCCCTTGCTGGTCAAAGTCATCTCCTCCAAGTTACAAGTCACTATCTTATTTTTTCCTATGAAAAGAGAGCATCTGCTTGGCCTCAGTTCAATTATGAGATAACTTGGGTAACAGGGATTAGGACCAAATTTCCAGTCTGGCACTTGTTAAAACCTGGTTTTTACTAAGCACCTACTGTGTGCTCAGTAAATAAGCACCTACTATGTGCCATGGACTGGAAAGTTGGACACAGGCACAAACATGGATTTAGAACTGAAAAGGAACTTTGAGGCCCCCTAGTTAGTCCAAGTCTCCCCTTTAACAGACAGGAAACTGAGGCCTAGGGCGGGGGGGTGGGTTGTTTTGTTTTTTTTTTAAGTAGGCTCTTCCCTGTATGCCTGCTGGCTAATCTGTGTGGTATTAAACATTGGAATTTTCATGGAAGAAAATCTCTCCATCCCCTATGCCTCCTGGCTCTTTTCTCTTCTGTAGGTCTTTGTGCCTACCCTGTGTTTGCTTAGATCGTCAAAGACCTGGGGCCTCTGACTCCCTTATTTTCCCAGAGCAGTTAATCTTTACAAGAGACCAAAGTTGACCTGGGGGCCAGGGCCTCACTCAGGTCAGATCACAAGGCTCCGCTTACTTCTGGTTGTCTGGAGATTTGATGTTCTCCTGATAGAAGAAGGTGACTGCCTGGGTCTTGGTTCTGTCCCTGTCAAGTTGTCTGGGCTGTGGTTTCTGTCTCTTAGAACAGATGTTCTTATAGACTGATGGTTCTTCAACTTTGAAAAGAATATTTTGACAACTGCCTTTTACTGGTTTCTTTTGTAATACTGTGCATTGTATGTTATATATTGAAAAAAATTATTCTGAGAGAGGGCTTTAGGGTTAACCAGACTGTCAGTGCCTCACAAAAGGTTATGACCCTGTCTTAGTGTGTCTGATTATTACAGGGGATAGGGCAACATTTCTAAAAAAAACTCTCCAAACTAGGATTGTTGGTCTGTTCACCTGGAAACAAGTACAGCATTTCAAGGATTAGGTGAAGGTGGAGTAGGAGGGCTGAGTTTCAAGGAAATGAAATAGCAGCCGAGTGACTTCCTTCCTCAAAGCTGGGACTCTCACCTCAGCTCCAAGACAGTCTGAGAAAGCCAGTGAGCAAAAATTGTGAGAGCCTGCCTCCTGGGAGCCTGGTGTACTGGCTCGTGCTAAAAGTCAGTGAATCAGCAGCAGCTCCTTTCTGGGTCTTTGAGAGACCCGGGTTTGATTCCTGCTTGGATGCTTGCCCCTGTGTAACCAAACCACATGACAGCTCTTGGCCTCAGTTTCCTTGTCTGTAAGCCAAGGGGACCATAGTAGGCAATTTTCAAGTTTACTTTTACTTCTATGAGATCCTGGTGAAATAGAGGAGAGAACTTGGGGTTTGTCCATTTTGGTGCTTTCACATTCATCACCATGTGTTTTGGGTTGGGTTGTTTTGTGGAGGGGGATATAAATATATATTCTAAGTATATAAAGTATGAATTAGATATATACATATTTAATTTCTATTTAATACATATAGGTCTGTTGATATCCATCTATTGATATATTTCTCTATCTTCCAAAAGGTTTAATAAGTTAAAACCACACTGACCTTGGAACAGCCTGTCTCCTGTATTTATTTATCTATGAATGTGTCATTTTTCCTTATTAGAATATGATCTCTCGGAGGCAAGAGACTGTCTCATTTTTTTTTCTTCTTTGCATTTCCTCCTCCTGGCACATGATAGGTGCTTAATAAATATGTGTGAGTAGGGATTGTTTCATTCTTTGTGTTTGTATCTCCAGCATGGCACAGTCCTTGGAACATAGTAGACAATTGTTGATAAAATATTTGTTAATTAATTGATGGTTGAGTTGCTTTGCGATCTAGTAATGGGCTGTATAAGAAACTGGGCCATGGAGAAGCATGTGTTCCATTCTCCTGTATAGTAAAAGTAGAAAATCTGAGTTCTGTTCATGGTTTAGTCTAAATGAATGAATAAATAACTAAATAAATCCCTTTGGGAGTGAAGGCTTTTAGGCATTGTTCCCTACCCTCAGATGCAGTGGGCAAAGTGGATAGAGAACCTGACTCAGAAATATCTGGGTTCAAGTCCCATTTCAGATATGCTGACTGTATGACCCTAGGTGAGTCCCTTTACCTCTCAGTTATCTGGGCAATCTCCAGTCCAGAGATTCTTAACTTTTTTTGTGTCCTGGCTTCTTGGTGTAATATTTTTTAAATTCATCAAATAAAATTCATGGGATTACAAATGAAACCAATTCTGTTGAAATTAAGATGTGATTTTTTTTTCCCCATCCAAGTTCACAGACTGCCTGAAATTTATCCAACTCCTGGTTAAGCATCCATTCTCTGACTTATAGGGAAGGTACTGACCTGCTTTGGTAGAGGGGGCTTTCTCAACTGGGAATCCCTATTCCACCCACTTTGCCAGGTGGAATGAGAGTGTATGGAGGAGAGGACCCCCACGCTCTATTAGAATGCTTTTCAGAGCTGGAGGTTGACTTCCTGTGATAAACCCCTGCTTCTCAGGGTTTCTAGCTACAGGCTCTCACTTTCTCTCTACAGTGCACTCCCCCTTCACTTGGAATCCCTAGTTCCTTAAAAGCATGTGTCACCCACCACCACCTACGTGAGACTGTTCCTAATCCCCACAGCTGGTGCTCCCTCCCCCAAAATTGCCTTGTATTAATATACACTTATATGTGTATGAGTTATCGGTCCTGATGGAATGTAAGCTCTATATAATTTCATTGGGACAAGCACTGTGCCTGGCACATATGTATACACATACACACACACATATATAGACATATATACACACAATGTGTGTGTATATCTATGTATCTATATATAATAGGCAATTAAGATAAATGCTTATGGATCATTTGAACTGGGTTCATTATGTTGGTTGATTTTGATTAGTACTCGTCGTCAGAGTATGACCAACAAAGTTGACTACTTCTTCCAATCATTACATCTTTTTTTTAAATTAAATTTTATGTTTATTTTTAGTTTACATCATTCATTCCCGCAAGATTTTGAGTTACAAATTTTCTCCCGTTTTTCTCCTACCCACCAGCCCAAAACAGCAATCCCACTGTATATTCCCTCCCCCAATCTCCTTTCTCCTATATCCTCCCCCATCTCCACTCCAACTTTCCAGTATGGCAAGATGGATCTCCATATCCCAGTGCCTATATACCTTATTTTCCCAGTTTCATGTAAAAAATAATAATAATTATATATATATACATATATATATATATTTTTTTTAAACACTTGATTTTGCAACTTTGAGTTCCAGATTCTTTTTTGATTAGTGTGTGTGTGTATGTATACATACATACATACATATGTCTATATAGGAGGGTATAGAGAAAGGACCCAACCTTACTGGGAAGATAAGCAATTCAATATAGGTTGTACATCTATAGTTACACAAAACATTTCCATAGTGGATATATTGTGAAAGACTAGCTATATTTCCTTCTATCCCATCCCGCCCCCCACTTGTTCTATTCTCTACTTGGACCCTGTCCCTTTTCAAAAGTGTGTGCTTCTAACTTCCCTCCCCCTGCCCTCCGCTCCATCATCCCCCCTCTCACCCCCTTACCCCCTACTCTCGTGTAGGACAGGATACCCAATTTAGTGTGTATGTCATTCCCTCCTTAAGCCAAATTCAATGAGAATAAGGTTGACCCATTCCCTTTTGTATTCCTGTTCTTCCTCTCCACTATAACAGTTTTCCCTTGCCTCTTCCCCATCTCCTCTTATTATATTCCTCTCTCACCTCTCAATTTCACCTTTTAAATATCATCCCTTCCTATTTAATTGATCCTGTGCCCTCTGTCTGTGTATACCTGTAGACATTTATACACACTCACATAATGTATTTATACTCACATATGTATTTATATGCACATATACCCTCCTATATAGACATATGTATGTATGTATGTATACATATACACACACATTTATATTCCCTTCAACTATCCTCATATTGAGAAAAGTTTCATAAGTTACAATCATAAATTACAAATAAGTTACAATTTACATGCCTACAATCCATGTAGGCATGTAAATGGTTCAACTTTGAGAAGTTCCTTATTATTTCTTTTCTGGGAACTCCAGAACCTGGCTATAATATTCCTAGGAGTTTTCTTTTGGGGATCTTTTCCAAGAGGTGATCAGTGGATTCTTTTAACTTCTATTTTGCCCTCTGGCTCTAAAACATCAGGGCAGTTTTCCTTGAGAATTTCTTGAAGGATGATTTCCAGGTTCTTTTCTCGATCATGGCTTTCAGGTAGTCCAATAATTTTTAAATTATCTCTCCTGGATCTATTTTCCAAGTCAGTGGTTTTTCCAATGAGATATTTCACACTGCCTTCTATTTTTTTCATTTGTTTGGATGTGTTTAATAATATCTTGATTTCTAATAAAGTCATTAGCTTTCATTTGTCCAGTCTAATTCTGAAGGAATTATTCTCTTCAGTGAGCTTTTGAAATTTTTTTCCATTTGGCAAATTTGGCTTTTTGTGGCATTATTCTCCCCATTGTCTTTTTGGGCCTTTTTTGCCATTTGAGTTAATCTATTTTTTAAGATGTTATTTTCTTCAATCAGGTTGTTGATTCACTTTTCATGGTTTTCTTGCATCATTCTCATTTCTCTTCCCAATTTTTCCTCCACTTCTCTTGATTTTCAAAGTCCTTCTTGAACTCCATCATGGTGTGTAACCAATTCATATTTTTCTTGGAAGCTTTTGGTGCAGGAGTTCTGACTTCCTTGTCTTCCCCCCATTCCATGCTTTGATCCTTTTTGTCCCCCAAAAAGGAATCTAAAGTTGGATTGCTGTGCTTGCTTTGCTTCCTTTGCTTGTTCGTGTTGCCAGTCAGTTATTTGACTTTTGAGCTCTTTGACATAATAGAACTCTGCTTCCAGAGAGGAGAGCTTTGTCCCAAATCCTGGGATTTTTGCAAATGCCGGAGCTATTAGGAAGGCACCTTCTCTGTAGCCCCCACAAATTCTAGCTCACTGGTCACACACCTCAGGACCACCACCCAAGACCGAGATCTAGATCCAGACAGGTTAAAGCAAGAGTGATTACCCTTTGACTGGTGGTTTGGCCCCCCCTACAATCTGCAGGTCAGGAGTTCTGAAGCAACCTCTCGGGGGCTGCCTCCTCCACTTCTAGCTCTGGGGGCAGTGACTGGACCCACTCGTCTGCCTCCCTAAGTTCCAACAGAGTTCTATACTGCCCTCTCACTTTTTCTTTGGCATTTATGGGTTGATAATTCTGGAAACCACCACTGCTGCTGGTGATCCACTCTCCCAAAGTCTGCTGCAGCTGCTGCAGTTTGGGGCCACCCTGGGGCTAAAACTGCACAGCTCACTCAGGGCTGGGCTCTGCTCCCAGTGCACTGCAATAAACCCTTCCTGTCGGCTTGCCAGGCTGCCTTCAGTGGGAGATTTGTTTCTCTCTGTCACTTTGTGGGTTCTCTAGCTCTAAAGTTTGTTTAGAGTCATATTCATTAGATCTTTTAAAGGAGTTCTTAACCATGTTTTCATCCTGGACCCCCTCTGGAGGTCTGCTGAAGCCTTTGGGCCCCCCCTCAGAGTAATATGCTTACCGTCAAAATATATTATGTAGGAAACCAATTCTGTTGAAATATATAACACTTTTAAAATTCAGGGACCCCAGGTTATTGACCCTTGTTTAAGATATTAGTAACTTCCACATAGATCTTCCTTGTTCCATCTCTTAGCACAGTGCCTGGCATATAATAGGCACTTAATAAATGCTCATTACAGCAGCCCTGCTGTGCAGGGGACGTGCTTGGAGAATCCAAGTGACTTATGATAATAATTGACATTTTTATAGCACGATGAGGTTTCCAAAGCTCTTTGTATGTACACTCAAGCCTCCTCACAACAGTCCTGCTAGGGGGGTGGTGTTATTATCCCCATTTTACGGTTGAGGAAACCAGGTTCAGAGAGTTCAGTTAGCACATAGTGATTAAATGCTTACTGTATACTAGGTACCATTCTAAATTCTGGGGACATGAAGAAAGGCAAAAACACAGTGACTGCCCTCAAGGAGCTCCCGCTCTAATGGGGGAGACCACTGTAAATAGCCAGATATGACCAAGTTAGACAGAATAGCTCTACAGTCACAGCTGGGAAGTGTCTGAGATGGGCAGGATTTGAATGCACCTCCCTGGAGCTCCCAGGGATAGCTGCTGCAGGCCTTCTCTCCCTAGCATGATGCTCTATCTTGTGTACTCCTGCTTTTGTTAAGGCCTCATGACTAATTCAGCCTAATTGAGGAGGCCTGTTTAATTAGAGCCCTTTCCTTGTCAACTGACACCTGTAGCACAGGAGGGGGGGGATTTTTTCTCTCTCTCTTCCCCCGCCCCCCCCCCCCCCGAAATTGGAGGAGGGGAGAACCCAGCAGTGGAGGAGAGATGATGTATCCTAGGAGAGCTTTGTCATTTTTTTCTGCCATCACGTAAGAGACCTTTGTCACCTAGCTCTGCCCCAAATCACACAGGGTAGTAAAGGGAAAATTTAAATGCAGCAAACATAGATTAAGGGTTTATTGTTCTGTGAGGCTCTGTAGAAAGTTGTATTCAAGGCCCCATGAAGATTAAATTAGATTTAATAATTGTGGGCAAGATCTGTGATCTACAAAAGACAAAAAGGGAAACTGAGGCTTGGAAAGCCCTCCCCCCTCCCCAAGAGTGCTTATATTCTTCTACTTGGGGGACTTAACTAGGAAAATTTGGGCAGGCTTCACAGAGGTGGTGAAGAAAGAGGAGGATTCTGGGATGACCACGAATGTTCCAGGTATGGGGGTTTCCTACCCAGAGTGAGAAGTCAAATCTCCATCATTGATGAGATGGGACCTTTGAAGTCTCTGCTGGTTCTGAACTTTTAAGATTAACCCAGCCCAGTGGGAAGGATGGAGTAGGCGCTCAGGGCAGACTTCAGGAAGGCTGAATTGCAAGGAGTCCATTTAAGGAGGCTGTCACTAATTCTACAAACATCTATTAAAAGCCTACTGTTTGCAAAGCACCATGTTATACAAGGGAGAACACAATAGAATTAGTTGTTGACAAATTAGGGCCTGAGCTAAGGAGATACTTTGTGAGGTCACAGAAGTAGAAAGGACGGGATTTAGAATTAACTAATGATAGGTTGGGACAAAGGGATTAGGGGCGTTAGAGAGACAGGGCACCATAGGGAGAAGAACCTGGCTTTGCAGTGGAAAGGTCTGTGTTCAAATCCCACCCCTGCCTCATGCTTCCTGTGTGATCTTGGGTATATTTCTTCATCCTCACCAACCCCTTTCCAGTATAAATATAGGGGCAAGCAGGACTAGAACAGGACTTCTTAACTTGGGGTCTGTGAAGCCTTAAAATTTGATTTTAATTATTTAATTAATCTCAATAGTGTTGGCTGCTTTATAATCCTCAGTATTTGATTCATTTAAAAACATGGTTCTTAGACAGGCTTCATGACCCAAGAAAAACGAAGAGTCCCTGAGCTAGACGGCCTCGAAGGACCCTTTCATTCTGGGGCCTTTGACATAGCTCCAAACAGAGTAAGAATCTCTAGCAGTTACATAACTGGCGTTTGAAGGTCAGAAAAATGCCTTCAGACGCCTGAGAGGTGAATTCTACCCATCTGAGAGTGGGGGAGAGTCCCCACTAATGAGAAGAGGGAACATCTGGATGGTGGCCAGAGGGGAGAGAACTTTTGTGAGGGGCCTGATCTCATCTGTTCTACTTTTTACCCCGTTCTTCTTTTTCCTAAACATAAATGCCCTCCCTATCCCAGATCAGGGCAGTAGTGACCCCAAGCAAGCTTGAGACCCATGTCTTCCCTTCTGCCTAGCCACTGTTTGTGATTTTTTGAGCTATCATAAAAAGTAAAGAACGGTGTTACTGAGAGAAGACTTTTCTGGCATAAAAACCTGTTTGCTTATTAAAAGCAGATTATTAAAAAGTGAGCCTGGACCTTTCCTCCCCGCATGGTATATATTCTAAGCAGCTGCCTGACTTAGAATTCTGTTATTATTAATACCTCACATAGCCATTATGGTGACAGAGTACTTCCTGGCCTCTTACAGGGTCTTTTTACATTTTTTTTTTTAATCAATGCTCAAAAAAAATCCTTAACTATTATTATTTTCTACTAATGAACCTCTTCCCTCTAACAGCTAAATCTAATCAAGCCAAACAAATCAAGTTTACCCCCTGAGGGTGGTGCCTCCATCTTGAGTCAAGGCAGGGATCCAAATTCCAAAGTCCTTTCAATACTTTTACATTGTTGTCATGCAAATTGCTCTCCTGGTTTTGTTTACTGCCTCTCTCTCAGTTCATTCACATTTTCCCTTTTTTTCCTAGTTCCTCATCTTCATAATTCCCTAGGGAGAGATGTATTCCATTATTTTCTCCCACCACCCCCAGTCAGTATGACCTAATTAATGGGCACCCACTGGGTCATCCATCCTATGAGAGAGAGGCTGCTGTCAATGTACATTTTTGAGACCTTTTCCTCTGTTTTTAGCCTCCTTGGGCTGTTACCTGGGAGTGTTATAGCCAGGTCAAAGAGTATGTACGTTTGGTGACTTTTAGGGTCTAATCCCAACTTTGTTTCCAAAATTTGGCAGACCAATTCAGAGCTCTGTTAGCAGGGAATTAGTATGCCTATCTTCCCCCCATATCACCTCCACAAATCACTGCCCTCTTTCATCACCTGTGCCTTTCTGAGTGGGAGGTGAAATCTCAATTATTTTACCTTTCTCTTATTGGTGATTTGGAGCATTTTTAAAATATGGTTATTGACAGTTTGCATTTCTTCTTTGGAAAACTGCCTGTGGGAAACAGCTTTTGTTTGTATTGATATGTGTGTATATATATGTGGGTATATATGTATATGCACATTACATATAAATATTTTCATATATTCATTTATATATCTATGCCTATAAATATTTATAAACATACTATATCTACTTACACAAATATAGATATATCTATGAATATATATGCTCTATGTAGATCTAGATATACCCTATGTATTGTGTGTGTGTGTATATATATATATATATGGTTTTGTTTGTTTGTTTTGTTTTGTTTTTTGGTTTTTTGGAGGGCAATTGGGGTTAAGTAACTTGCCCAAGGCCACACGGCTAGGTTTTTGTTTGTGTGTGTGTTAAGTGTCTGAGGCCGGATCCGAACTCAGGTCCTTCTGACTCCAGGGCCGATGCTCTACTCACTGCGCCACCTAGCCGCCTCCTTATATATATATTTCAGCTATTAGATCTTTATAAAAAAATTTTCTGCAAAGATTTTTTTTTTTTGGCCTATGCACTTCTAGTTCTAGTTGCATTGATTTTGTTTATGCAAAGCCTTTTCAATTTTATATATTCAAAGCTGCCCTTTTTATCTTCTGCAATCACTTCCATTCCTTGTTTGCTAGGTGGCTCAGTGAATAGAGAACCGGCCCTGGAGTCAGAAGGACCTGAGTTCAAAATCTGGCCTCAGACACTTAACACAAATACTAGCTGAGGGACCTTGGGCAAGTCACTTAACCCCAGTTGCCCTCCAAAAAAGAAAAAAAAAAGAATTCATTTCTAAACCAGGGTTTAGAATCTAAATTCTAAAATAATTTCCTAAACCAGGGTTCTTTCCCTTTTATGTGTCCTGGGTCCCCTTTAGCAGTCTGGTGAAGCCTATGAATTCCTCAGAATAATGTTGTTGTTTTTTTTTAAATATAAAACTTTAAAAATATATAGGATTACATAGGAAACCAATTCACATAGTGGAAATACATAAAAATATTAAAAGATTAAATGCATTGACATGAAATACTTGGATTACAAAGGAAATCAATTATATTGAAATATGGTTATCAAAATATTTTTTTAAATGCCCCCAGACCTCCAGGTTAAAAACCCCTGCCCTCTCATTGGCTATGATTTATTTATTTATTCTCCTTTTTATTGTAGCATCATTGTGACCTTTTAGGTCAAATATCCATTTGGAATTGCTTGTATTCCATGGTGTTTGTCTAAGCTGAATTTCCAATTTTCCCAAGAGTTGTCAGAGGAGGAGACCTAGTACTTGTTTCCAGGGTTTATCGAACACTAGGCTGTTGTGTTCAATTGCTTACCAAGGTTTTTTCATTGGTCAGTTTTTTCTATTTTCTTAACTGGCACCAATTAATACTGCAGCAATGTTCAGCCTTTAATTTCTACTTTTAAAAACATTTCTCCTGAGAAGAAAATTCAGATTTTCCCTTCAGTTCCTTCATATTGATTTCTTTACTATTTTTTCCAATTCTATAAAGAAGTAAGAAGCAGTGTGGTACAATAATAATAATATTAATAAAACAGTAATAACAATAATAGTGGCATTTATAGAGAGCATTAAGGTTGGCAGCCATCTCTGCCGTGTACATACTGGTCACCATGGGCAAGTCACTTGACCTGTCTGGGCTCTTGGCAGCTCTTTGTAAGACTTTTAAGTTACAGAAAAGGTGCCAACCAGCACTATAAGAGGAATTTCCTCACCTGGGAGTTCCCTCTACCATTCAAGTCCCAGGTTCCAGCCAATCCCTATTTATTTCTGTAAAGAGAGTTTTTTATTTTGAGAGATTGATTCCCAGAGATCTCATGCATTTTTGCAGTTATTTTGAATGGAATTTAAAAAAAACCAACTTCTCTTTGGATTTTGTTAGTAACATGCAGAAGCCTTATTACTTGGGGTTGATTTCTTACTCAACTTCTTTACAGAAATGACTAACTGTTCCAATTAATGTTTTTATTGAATCTCCAGGATTCTCTCATCTATCATATTATATCTAGATAGAAGTAATTTTGCCTCCTGTTTTCCCATGTTTATTCCCTCAATTCATTTCTTCTGGTCTCATTGCTAGAACAGAATTTCATTGTAGATCTACCTGGACCCAGGTGGTGGTGGCTTTTTTTTTCCTGCTTTGAGAGTTCATTTCTGACTTGTCCACTTTCTGTTTCTGAAAATTGGGTGGTCTTAAATTCCCTGTTGTTCTATTAATCTGGAAACTGGATGTTTTCATAAATATTCGTTTAGGTCTTAAGTTTTGTTGATGTGAAATGGCTAATGATTTCCTTTGATTTCTGCCTTCATTTGTAGCGAATTTCATTTGATTCCCATAAAAACCCAGTGAGATTCTGAGCTATTGGGTTAGACTTCTGATTGATCTCCTTAGTCAGATTTTCTCCTCTTTATAAACTGTCCTGTCCTCAGCTGCTCTAATGATATTCCTAAATGCACAGGTCTCACCAGGACGTCTCCCTGCTCAGTAAATTCCTGCTCAACTGCAAAATGGGGTTAATAATAGCATCTACTATAGAGCACCGACCTTGGAGTCAGGAGGATCTGAGTTCAAATTTGGCCTCAGACACTTAACACTTACTAGCCATGTAACCTTGGGCAAGTCACTTAACCCCAATTGCCCTCCAAAAAGCAAAAAAATAAAAAAAATAGCATCTACCTCCCATAAAGAAGCTTAAATGTGAGAGTATTTGTAAAGTGCTTAACCAGAGCCTGATACACAGTAGGTGCTATGTAAATTCTTCCTCTTATCCTTAGGATCAAATACAAACCCCTTTGGTTTTCAATCTGGCTCCAATTTCCCTTTCCAGGTTTATTACACACTACTCTGGCTATGCCCTATAAAGACCCACCAGGCTGGCCCACTTGCCATGCCTCCATATGCAATTTTTCATCTCTAGTCTTTTCACACAGGCTATCACCCATGTTGGGAATACAGTCTGTCTTCACTTCTGCCTCTGAGCATTCTTAGGTCCCTTCACTTTCATTTCAACCTTGGAAATTTAGGGGATGCCCATCAGTTGAGGAATGGCTGAACAAGTTGTGTTGTGTGATCAGGATGGAGTACTGTTGTACTGTAAGAAATGATGAACAGGTTAATTTCAGAAAAACCTGGGAAGGCTTACATGAACTGATTCAAAGTGAAGTGAGCAGTACTAGGAAAACATTGTGCACAGTAACAGCTATATTATAATAGTGTTCAATTGTGAATGACTTAGCTATTCTCAGCAATCCAGTGATCTAAGACAGTTCCAAAGGATTTACGGAAAAATGCTGTCCACCTCCAGAGTACTGATGAACTCTGAATGCAGACTGAAGCATACTTTGTTTTTTTTTGCAGTATTACTAACATGGAAATGTTTTTCATGATTTCCCAAGTATAATTAGTATATTGCTTGCCTTTCACTGAGTGGGGAAGGGGGAAAGGCGAGAATTTGGAACTAAAAAAATATATTAAAAATATTTTTTGAAAGTTCAATTCAACCCTCTCACTTTTCTCTACAACCAGTGACACTGACCTCCTTTTTCTTCCTCCCACAAGACATTGTCCCCCAACTTTGGACATTTTCAGTGATTATTCCCCATGCCTGCAGTGCTCCTCTCCTGGCTTCCCTGGCTTCCTTCGAGCCCCAAACAAAACCTTCCTTTTTGCAACCCCAGCCTCCTAAAATGCTAATGCCATTCTTTTATCAATTCCTGTATATACGTGTGTTTACATATATATATATAAATATAATAGTTTACATGTTATCTCACACTGGATTGGGAGATCCTTCAGAGTAGGCATGGGGTGTAAAGCAGGCAATCTCCTGCTTAGTGTCTAATGTTGAGTGGACCACCTGTTCCTTTATCTGCAGAATCAGGGCTTAGTCTAGATGCCCTTTAAACGAGCATTTATTAAAGGTTTAGTGTTTGCTACACACTGTGCTAAGCCTGCGGGCACAAAGAGAGGCCAAAACACAAGAATAGTCCTTGAGGACTGAGGAGATTACCTTCGGAGCCCTTGTAGGAAAATGCAGAGTGTGGACGGAAGGTAACTTCAGAGGGGAAGGCACCAGCCGCTGAGGGTGGGGGTGGAGATAGTGCACCTGCCGAAGGGGATGTTTGTGTTGAGTCTTAAAAGAAGCCAGGAATTCTAAGGAACTGGGAACGAGGAGGGAGGCAGAGCATTCCAGGTCCTGGGCTTTGCAGCTTTGGGTCACATGATCGGATTAAGATCTCCCAGGTCTGCCTTGGTGGAGGGCACTTCCACCCTGGGAGTTCCCACACAACCCAACCCCTCCTCCTCCCCCTTCCACAAATCTGATAAGGCCAGTCATGTAAATATTATGATAATAGTTTTACAGGTGAAGAAACAGGTGCAGGGAGATCAGGGTCAGGTTCAAAGCCAAGGCTCCCAATTTGCACTTTCAATTAACAGACACTACCTCTTCAGCTGTCAACCTTTGCTTCATGAGAATCCTTCTTCCTCCCAGTTTTCTGGAGGGCTTCCAGAGCCAGGTGCTTATTAGTTGTGTGATCTTGGGCAAGTCACTTATTCCCCATTCACCCTCAATTTCCTCAGTTGCAAAATAGGGTTAATTATAGCACCTATCAGGCGGCTAGGTGGTGCAGTGAATGAGCACTGGCCCTGGAGTCAGGAGGACCTGAGTTCAAATCCAGCCTCAGATACTTAACACTAGCCGTGAGACTTTGGGCAAGTCATTTAACCCCAATTGCCCTGCCTTCTCCCCTCCAAAAAATAAAGAAAAAAATAATAGCACCTACCTGACAGAAGGGTTATGAGGCTCAAACATGAGAGTATTTGTAAAGAGCTTAACTCAGAGCTTGGCACACAGTAGGTACTATATAAATGCTAGCTATTAGGCAGCCATGGGGCACAATAGTACAGAGTGCTGGTCCTGGAGTCAGGAAGACTCATCTCTTTGAGTTCAAATCCAGCCTCAGATACTTAATGGCTGTGTGACCCTGGTCAAGTCATTTCACCCCGTTTGCCTCAGTTTCTCCATCTGTAAAATGAGCTTGGAGAAGGTAATGGCAAACCACTCCAGTATCTTTGCCAAGAAAATCCAATTGGGTCACAGAGAGTTGAACTCAACTGAATAACAACTACTATTAATCATATGAGGATTATTTAAAGGAATTGGGGATATGTAGCCTGGGGAGTAGTAGATTTAGGGGGGTGGGGGTTTTATAAATTTATTATTTGTTTTTAACATAAAAAAATATTGAGTTAGACATTCTCTCCCTCCCTTCTGCCCTGTCTCTATTGAGAAACGAATCATGGTTTTAGAGACTGGCTCAGTAATATCCTGTTAATACAGTTCACTAAGAAGGCAAACTATGATAGCAGTTATACATATGGAATCATGCAAAACCTAAGGGGGGGCTTCATGGCTGTACTCACATGCTTGAAGAGCTGTCCTAGGTAGGGGACCCAGGATAGCAGTTAGGCTCGAGGCTAGAAGGAACTTCCTAGGAATTCAGGCTGTCCACAGGTTGAGTGGGCTGCCAAGCAGAGGCTGATGGACACATATGGACAATCTCTAACAGTGGGGATGCCTCAAGGATTTGGGTTGGGGGGCTGCTGAAGGCCCTTCCAGTTCTGTGATCTCTGCGGCTGAGTCCTAGATCCAATGACACATTACCTTGTATTCAGTAAGTGCTTAATAAATGTAGGTTGGATTGAATTGATTCTGCCCAGGCCCCCAGCATACACAGCCACTGTGGCCTTGGGGCAGTGTGTGAAGCATCTCACCAAGCCAGCTCTCCTCCAGTTCATTTGATTGGATGAGGAGGGGCCAGAGGGTAGAGATGTCTAGCTTTAGACCTTGGGGATTGGGGCATTTAGCTGAGGCTTGGTCTCTAAGCTGATAGGAGGGAGCCTCAGCCTGGGTTTTTGGACACACCGGTCACTTGCTAACAGATGAATGTAGGGTGGGCCTTTGTCTGATTCTCCTGACCAGCCAAGAGGTGTAGAAGGGGGCTGTGTGTGCCTGGAGGCTGAGACAGGGGAGGAGACCTCCACCAACCCTCCCTCTCCCCCAACACAAATCTGACCAGCCTGGCTGGCCAAGACCGACATGGGGACGATAACCCCTGGGTCTGACTTCCTTAAAAAAACATGATGTTATGTAACCGCCAAGCTCATTCTTACTGACTCAACCTGCTTCTCTTTATAACCTAGTGGGTTCTTTCCCAGCCAACAGGAAAGTGTTTTCTCATTTGAATAAAAGTCATGTAGAGGTTATCACAGATGTGCTCTCTCAGGGGGAGAAAAGAGAGAGGGTGAAGGGAGTGAAAAGAATAGAGGGGCCCAGGCAGAATGGAATAATATGATAGGTGGGGTGGTTTTCTTGGGGGTACGGTTCCTCCCTTGCTTTATATCCCCCCCCCCTTTTCTGTACAAGCCCTAGCAAAGCTCTGGTTTTTAGTGGCAAACCTTGGTTCCTTTGACATTTAATACCTGTGTGAACATGGATGAGTCTCTTAGGCTCCTTGGGGCCCCCTCCTTCTCTCTCCATGGTTAAATGAGGGTTGGATTAGAGGGGCTTTGGGATCCTTCCCACCTTTGATCCCTTCAAGAGAAACATAAATCTTGAATGTTATAAGCCGGGAATTCCTTAGGCGGCATTTCAGGGCAAAGGCCACAGCCTGTCTGCAAACAGCAGGGAAGATTCTTTTTGCTAACAGGAGTTCACAGCTTCTCCAACCCCCCAAAACTTCAACCAGAAGGATCCTCAGGGGCCATTTCGTCAGCCTCCTCACTTTACAGAAGGGGAAACTGAGGCCCAGGAAGGGCAAGCATTCCCCTCCCCCATTTTACAGATAAGGACATTGAGGCTCTGAAGTCACAAGAGTTTGTAAGTTCCAGGGCTTAGCTCTTCATACTCAGAAGACCAGGGTATCAGGATGCCCGTCATCTGGGTAGGAGAAAAGGGGCCAATAGAAGGTGGTAGGTGAGGTGAGTCAGCAAGGAGGAGGAAAGGAAAAAGTGCAAGGGGAAGGGGGGTGGAGGTAGGAAAAAATCCCCTTGTGCCAGACAGACTTTTTTTTTAAGTGAGATTTCATGTCTTCCTGTTTCTTTCTGTGTGTGTGTGTGTGTGTGTGTGTGTGTGTGTGTGTGTGTGTGTGTGTGTGTGTGTGTGTGTGTGTGTGTGTGTGTTCAGGCTGGCTCAGCCTCTCTGGATTGCAAACATCAATGTCATAAGAAAGTGGCTGGTGTGTTTTCTGAGCTCTCAGGAGCCTGGGAATTAGTTGTAAAGTCAGTTCCCCTGGAGGGGGCCCAGGAGGTGTCTTAGCATCAGGGCTAAATTTAAAGCAGTTTAGGGGCAGGGCAGGCTTGGGGGTGGGGGGCACTGCCAGAGGTGTGAAAAGAGGCTTTCTTGGAGGGGCTCTGGGTAGGGAGGTACACCTCCCCTCAAACACACACACCCTTCACCCTCAGCCAGCATCACCAGCTGGGAAAGACAGCTTGGGGGAGTGTGAGGCTGCCAGGCACACAGGCTTTATTTCCCCTATTAAAATTCTCAGGCTTGGCTTTCTCGGTGTGCACACCTGGGAGCAATCTGGAGCTAAATGGAGAAGAAAACCGCTCCCCTCCTCCCTTCTCCTTTTCTCTCTTCCCTCCCTCCTCCCTTCTCCCCTCTCCCCTTCCTCCTTTTTTCCTCTTGCCCTTCTTTTCCCTCTTCCCTTCCACCTGCCCTCTCCCCTCCCCTCCTGTCCTCCCTCCTTTCCTTTTTTCTTCCCCCTTGTCTCCTTCCCTTTCTTCCCAAGAGACAGCCTGAGGGTCCTGGCTACCCAGAGGTACCTGGGTACCTTGCAGCCCATTTTAGCACCTTCAGATCCTGTAGTGAGCGGTCTGGGTTCTTAGAGTAGAGAAGAGACTGGTGAGTATCAAGGAGCCTCCAAGCATTTCTTAGGTACCAGTTTTGTACAAAGACACATGTCAAACCGTCCCTGCCTTCAAGGGGCTTACATTCTACCAAGGGGAAACGGCATGAATGTCCACAGGTATCCAAGAAATAAATCACAAGACATTTTTAGGAGGGAGAGGCCACCAGAATCCAGGAGGGTTCGGAAAGGGACTCCTAGAGAAGGTGGGGTTCCGAGGACACCAAAGCATGTTTCTTTATTCATCCCTATTGGGTGGGGGGAAAAGAGGGGCATCAAACATCCCTCAGGTTTCTTGAATCCGTCTACACCCACTACATTCATTCTTCCTCTAGCTCCCTCATGTTTTCATTTTCAATTGTTTTCATTAAAGAGTGGTAAAGGAGAAAACCCCCAACAGCATTCTCTTTGTCTTTCACTGCCTCCCCTTTCCCCTCAAGATCATCAGTGGTGGTGGAAGGAGTCCACAAGACACTTGCTGGCTGTGTGCTCCTGGGCCTACTCAGGTAGTGAGTGGATCTGTGCTCCTGGTCAAGGTACTTAATTCTCTGGGCCTCAGTTTCCTCAGCTATAAAATAGGGGATGGGGGTTTGGATTTGGTCATCTCCAAGATCCCTCTCAAGGCTAACTGTGCTCCTAGGTGGTTGGAAATTCCTGTTTGGAGCTTTGTTCCAAACATCATTTAGAGAGGGTGGGGGAAGGCTTCTGTATCTGTTCAGCACATGTTTTCTGGGAACCGAGTTATGTATTAATTTCCCTTCTGATGTTGTGCCTAGCAGTCTGGTGGCCAAGTGGTTCTGAAGCCACCGTGTCCAGCCAGCCTTTAACTACTGCAGTTGGCCTGGGTCTGTTCTTGCTGATGTGCCCACTACAGAGGGCCATTATCAGCACGGGACTAATGCACACCATTATCCTATGGGGCTACGAGGGAGAGCTGAATAAGGCTGCCACTCTGGCCTCCATGGGCTTTGTGGATTATCCCTGCCTAAACCAGGGCTTTTAAACCTTTTTGGTGTCCTGGATCCCTTTGGCAGTACTCAGCTGAAGCCTGTGGCCCCCTTCTCAGAATAAGGTTTTAAATGCATCAAATAAAATACATGCTGGTGATTATTATATTTGGGCATTTTTTTTTTTTGCTGCTTTGTGGCTTGTACATGGGGTGGTTGTTGTTCATTCTTTTTTTTTTTTCAGTCACGTCCAACCCTTTGTGACCCTATTTGGGGTTTTCTTGGCAAAGATACTGGTGTGGTTTACCATTCCTTGTCCAGTTCATTTTACAGATAAGGAAACTGTGGCAAATAGGGCTAAGTGACTTGCCCAGGGTCACACATCTAGTAAGTGGGGGAAGATGTGGCTTCCTGTGCCACCTAGCCGTCCATGGGGAATGGGTGCTAAACCTTAGAGGGATTTTTCCTAGGTTCCTTAGGCCAAGTGAAGTGTGAACCCCTTATGTCTCCTACTTCCTGCCAACCTGGGTGTTTTGTGCCACAAATACCCTCCTAATAGAAGAGTTAAAACTAGTATAAATGAAACATGCATAGTCTAACAAAACTAATCTTTTTTTTTCTTTTTGGAGGGCAGTTGGGGTTAAGTAACTTGCCCAAAGTCACACGGCTAGGACAAAACCAATCTTAAAGCTTATGTTTTGGCTTTTTGTACATCTCCTATCATTGGCTCAGTGACCTTAAGCTGTTAACACGCGTAGCCTAAAGTTAGTTGATTGCATTAAAGTCCTGCAGGGAGTGAATAAGTAAATTAGGAAGGGATTAGGGACTACTCCAGAGTGGCTCAGTTGAGCTCTGATTTCGACTCAAACTAAGCAGAGATTTTTTTCATTAGCCAGGTGTTCCAGTACAAGCAGCTGCATTAACATGGTTGGGAGGATATCTCTATCTGGCTCACTCTTTCTTTTGGGTCAATGTTCAGGTCTTAAGAAAATCTCTTTTATCTCAAGCTCTTGGACCGGGGCACAGAGATAAAAATCCTTCCTTGTGCTTTGGTCCCCAGAGTCCCCTGCCCATGAGGGTGCAGTGTTTGTTGGAAATCAGGCTCCAAAGAAATGGGGCTATAGCAAGAGAGAATTGTGACTTAAAACAGATCACTTGTCCTCGTTCAGCCTGGTGTATCGTGGAGAGGAGGGAGCACAGGTTGGAGAGGGAGATGACTTGGTTTCTAATACAGCCTCCAGCATTTACTACCTGGGTGATGTTGGGCAGTGGTTCAGCCCTCTGGATCTCCATGATGAAGAAGGTCCAGCCTTTCATCTGTTATCCCTGGCAGCCATTCACCTAGCTCTTATTTTCTGACCATAACCAGGGCCCTGGGGCCAATGGCTGCTGCAGGGTCCCAGCCTTCCAGAAGAGGATGAGCAGAGGGTCAGAGCAGTGGAAGCAGGGCTGGTAGAAGGGGGCCAGAGCCAGGCTAGGGTACCTCAGGCCAAAGTTGTTCTTTTTCCCCTGTTCCTGTGGCTTTTGAGGACTGGTCTTCTGTTTCTGGTGACCCCAGAGGCTTCAGCAGCTCCTCCTAGAACAAAGAAGCTTCTGTGGCATTGGGCATTTGGGCTGCGTGGCCGTGCCCAGTTGAAGGGATGGAGAGAAGTAGGGCACCTCCGAACAGAGTTCTTGTCAGGCCATTCAATGAGCTCAGCCAGTCTCTCTAGCCTTACTCTCTCACCAGGAAAGCCAGGTCATGCCAGAGGGTGGGGAGGGCTTTGGAAAATTGAAGGACCTGGGGCAGGGCCAGGGGCAGAGATTCAGGTTGGGTCTGCTGGGAGACAGAGGGGAATTAGCTGTTGCCTGGCTGGCTGGGGTACCCCTCCCATGAGCATCTATACTAGGATACCCTGGTATAAGGAAGCAGTTTGGATTCAGCTGTGGGTAAACAGTGTGACTATCTTGTTTGTTTCTTTTCTAAATCCAGGGAATTTGGGTACTTTAACTGGAGGGTTTGGGGGGGGGGTGCAGTCAGTGGGTAGATTTGGCCGCAGTAACTTTAAGTTGAGGTTGGCATTCCTGGGGTGGGATAATAAATGAGGGCTGTGCATTCTCTCTGTGGGCTTGGATGGTCTTCTCCCTTCTAGTTCAGTTTCACTGAGTTCCTTTTCAAGACCAGAGGCATTTAGAAAGCCTCGGTAAATTAACCCTAATCAGACTCTTTCCCCTATATTTTTTTTCCAGCCAAAGGACCCTTCGACCAACTATTCTTTTGGTACAGGATGGTGGAGTCTGAGAAAGCTCTGGCTTTGGTCAAGTCCATAGTTCCAGTCAAATTGTCAAACATTTATTGAGTGCTTACTGTATACAAGATTGTCATTCTGGAAAACCCACGTTTATATCCTGCCCCTGCTTTCCACTGGCTTGTCACTCTGGGCATTTAACCTCTTGGTGCTCAGATGTCTCTCCAAGTATTAACTCTGCTGCTGAATCTCAATTGTTAGAGGGCATTTCCTAGACCCAAGTTCTAGGACCAGAAACCCCTTCCCATCCACCCCCCCCCATGTGCCAGGCACTGTGCTCAGTCAAGCATGGGTCAGCAGAGAACCCCCATCATTCCCTACCCCAAGGTCTACATTCTCCGTGGAATAAATACAAGAGCTGAGACAAAGAGATTGCAACTGAGAGAGATGGACGGGGGATGAAGCAGGTCTTCCCTTTTCTCTGTTGAGGAGGACACATTTCAGAGGAAGGCACATGTTGTCACACATGTCCCCTGCTTGGTTTTGGTTTCATTTGGTTTAGCTGTACTTTGGTAGGTCTCTGTTGGGGGAAACTCTCTGATAGACCCAGTAATAATAATAGCACCCACTTCATAGGGTGGATGTCAGGATCAAATAAGTTAATGTTGGAATGGTGAGACAGGGACCACTTAAAATGTTTATGTCATTTGTTTTTTTAAATGGATTCATTTCTGAATATATATATTTATACACACACGCACATATATATCCCTCCTCTCCCTTAGCTAACATTTGTAACAGATTTTTAAAATCTTTTTATATTTGTATTTATAATTTTTCATTATTTAAATTAAAATTAAATAAATAAATGTTATTTATTATTATGTTATTATATTATTCTTATATATTTACTATTTATTTCTATTTATCTGGGTGAAGCAATTCATCAAAGTCAACAGTATTTGACAGTATATGTAATATTACACTCATAAGTCCCCAACCTCTTCTATGAAGGAAGGAATGGAACTTTTTTTTTTTTTAGGAATAAAACAATTGGAAAAAAGCCCCAAGAGGATGCTAATATCCAGGCTGTGGGGAAATCAGAAAAGACCTTGTGTAGAAGGTGGTGGCTGAGCTGTGTGCTTTGAAGGAGGGTAGGGATTCTTGGCGTTGGCTATTGGGGGGGGGGGGGCAAGGAAGCATGTTCTAAGAATGGGGGGAGAAGACAGAAGATGGATGACTGTTCATGGGATCATAGCTCCTTAGGTAGAAGGGGCTTCAGAAGCCATTGGGTCCATCTCTTTGAGGAAGGGAGGGGAATTGCCCATACTCACACAGGTGGTGAGATTTGATCTTCTGACTTCAGAGTCAGAGTGCTTACCACCAAACTGCATTGTTGTTTCTGGGACATCCAGCAAGCTTGATACCAATTGACTGATTATTCCAAGGCTCTTCAGTGAATATGGGGTGTTAAAAGACCTAGAGACAGTAATTCACTCAGAGAGACCAAGTCAGAGACCCCCGTTATCACAGATGGAGGGAGAGAGAAGAGGTCTGAGGAAGCACAAGGACCTCCTTATCTATAAAAGGACCACTCTTTGAACCATACGTCCTTTAAGATCCTTCCCCAGTCTGGATCTGTGATTCTTCCTCTTGCAAGGAATTCACCTAAGTGATTTCACAGGAACCTTTTCCCCGGGGCCCCTGCCCTCCTGATTGATTCTCGTCCCCTTTTAAGATCTTTCCGACCCCCGGAAGTAGGCCCCAGTGGGCAGCAAACTGGCCAGTGCAAGATGGCCACGTGTTTCTGAATGCCTTGCATTTTGGACCAGCCCTCCTTTGGGAGGGAAGAGCTGCCTGGCCAGCCCACCCAGATACTAACGGGTTCCTGTCCTAGACTCTCTCGTTTTCACCTCCTGTCCTGGTGAAGATAAAATCAGAAACCCCAAAGGCAAGCCACCCTCCAATCTAGCCGTGTAAGTAATTAAGCCCTCACTTCAAACAACCACATTTTTTAAAAAGCTGTAATTTTTGTAGCTGAAAATAGCCGCCTGTTCCGAGAGCCAGAGGAGCTCTTGATCCGGCCCGTTTTAACTTCACCTTGGAGTCTTTCTAGATTGTGGCCCAGGCCCTTTGCAGTGACTTATAGGTCTTGTTCATCAGTGACCTGTAGGGGAAACTGAGTTTCTCCTTCCCCACACAGGCTTGGAACTTTTTGTTAGATTATGATGGAATGTCTTCTCAGGGTAGAACATTTTTCTTATTATCTCTCCCAAGACCCAGCATTTATTCCTTCTGTACCTTTCCTAATACTATTGCCCCCGTCTAAAAGGTCTTTTCTCCCCTGTGCACTAGGGAAGACTGGGTTGTGGGGTGGGATGTAAATGGGGTGAGGAGTCTCAAATCCTGACTTTGCCAGCGACTGTCCGGGTGACTTTAGACCACTCATCTCTCCTCCCTAGGTCTCAATTTCCTCCTTGACAAATTGATGGGATTAGGCTCTGACTCTTAAGGCCGCTCTCAGCTTGAAATGTTTCATCCTGCAATGGTGTCTCCTTGTTTCTTCAAGGCCTAGGTCAGGGCTGTCTTCTTCCACTTCTAGGCTTGATGTAAGGAGGAGGGGAGTGGTTACCTTGGGGAGGTCCGACGCTCCCCCTGTGGAGTGAAACCCAGATACCCACTTTGGGCAATGTCTCAACTGCATAGACGGGTCCTCCGAGGCTTTCTGAGACTGTGTGTCCATGGGAAGTGAGCCAGGTGCCTTTTGTCTTTGTAGCCCCAGAACTTAGCAAGGTGCATGGTACATAGTAGGTACTTTTAGTAAATTCTTGTTGGTATTGATCAGCTGATTATTCTGAGGTTCTTCAGTGAGTGTTGGGTGTTGAGACCCAGAGATACAGCAAATCACACAGAGAGACAGCCAGAGACTCCCAGACATAGATATGGAGACCCCCAGACAGACACACACACACACACACACCCTTCCCAAAGAAAGCCCTGCCCCAGGGAGACAGACCCACTCACCACCCCCAACATAGAGAGAGACCCTCCCCAGACACAGAGAGAGACAGACCCCCGGATAGTGGGAGAAACTCCCCCCAGACACAGAGACAGATACAAAGACAGAGTCAGGGCTGGTCACAGAGACCGAAGGAAGGAAAGAAAGACTGAACACAAAGTGGCAGAGATTTTGAAAGTGCTGGAAGTAGAATGGGTATTCAGATGGCCTCACCAAGGCTTGGATTTGTCCCAGGGGGCCTTGAGAAATGAGCTTTTAAAGAACCAAGAGCTGGGAGATTTCTCCCCAGTTTTTTTCCCTCCCAGCATGTCAGGATTCAGACCAGCCGGGGTCTACTCCATCTCTGGTTCGAGGACCAGATACCATGCCACGTCGGAATTAGAACTGGTGCCCTGTCTTCAGTTTGGGGCTTGTGGTGTTCTTCCCTAGCCCTACCACAACAGAAGAAATCCATCTGCCCTGGATTTCAAGTTGCCAAAAATAAAGACTGTGGCACAGAAGGGCTAGAGACCTGTTAATTAGCAGTGCTTTTCCCCTGACTGACTCACTGTTGAGCTGTCCTGTTTGGGGATCGAAGCCCCTGGGAGCTTCAGAAGGAAGAGGATTGTCTGGTGGCTGGAGGGAATCCCTGCTTTGTACACCTGTGACTGGACCTGGTTGACTCCATTTTAGAGGGGGAAAATCTGGGTGGCAAAGAAACCTCTGAGCCTTTAAAGACTTGGGGACAAGACCTGGTTCCCTTGCTGTGTGAGCTGAGGCACCAAGTCATTCACCTCTCCCGGCTTCCTCCCCAACTAAATGATAGGGTGGGGCTATATCAAGACCTTCTCAGCCTTTCTTGTGCATTGGACCCCTTTCATCTGCCACTGGGAGCCTCTGAACCCCATGCTGGGGTTAGACTTCTGGGTGAAGGATTTGCTCGTTTTCATTAAACGTTAGGGAAAGTGACTTAGTGGGTAGAGCCCTCTAGACCTGGAGTCAGAAAGACTCATCTTCCTGAGTTCAAATCCAGCCCCAGACACTAGCTGTGTGACCCTGGGCAAGTCACTTTACCTTGCTTGTGTCAGTTTCCTCATCTGTCAAATGAGCTGGAAAAGGAAATACCAAACCCTTCCAGTATCTCTGCCAAGAAAACCCCAAATTGGGTCACAAAAGAGTCAACTGAACAGCTTTAACTCCTAGAAAAGTTGGGCTTGAAGCTGGGAGCAGCCCTGGTAATATTTGCTTTATCTACTCATGGTATATGTAGTTACAGACCAAAGCACTTAGGCATTTGGACTCTGTTTAAATAGTGTGGGTGCCAAAATACAGAGCTCTTCTCCAGAAGGTATTAATGATCAAGCCCTATTTAGGCCCTTAAGTTATGATGCAGTCCACCCCCACCCCTCTTTACCTAAGTGTGGAGACCCAGCGCTCTGTGGGATGAAGCTGCTTGTGGGGCTTCTGGTCTGCCCTGCCTATCCTGCCTCCAGCTTGCTCCTGGGCACTGCCAGTCCTGGAGCAGAGGATGAGGAGCTCTCCCTAAAGGGAGGATGGTCAGGGTCTGAGGCTCAGGAGATGGCCTTTGTTCCCAGAGTCACAGCACTCAGCCAGCCCAGGAGCTTGGCTGTGTGTGTGTGTGTGTGTTCTGTTGGATCAGAGGTTCCTGCTTGAGAGGAGCAGCCTGTCTCCAGTCTGGCCTGGACAGTGGTAGTAGAAAGAAGTGTAATAATAACCCTTTACTTAACTAAGTTCCTCTTCTAAATTCTTGGGAAGAAGACAGTGCATTTTATAGGTGAGGAAACCGAGACTCAGAGAGGTTAATCAGTAAGCTTTTTTTTTCCTCCTTCCTTTCTTCCTTCCTTCCCTCCCTCCCTCCTTTCTTTCTTTCCTTCCTTCCTTCCTTTCTTTATCAGGGTTAAATGACTTGCCCAGGGTCACACAGTCAGTATGTATCTGAGGTTGGATTTTAATTCAGGCCTTCCTAACTCCAGGGCCACTGCTCTATCCACTGTGCTACCTAGCTGCCCTTTCAACAAGAATAAGCACTTTCTTTGTGCCAGGTATTGGGGGTGGAAATAGGAAGAATAAAACAATTCCTTTTCCTAAGGATCTTCTCATGGGAGAGGCCACAAGGCTGTCTATAAAAACACACAGAATCAATCTCAAGAAAAGAAGTAGAATGTCACTAAGTAGGGGGTAGTTGATTTGTCCAAGTGCCATAACCAGGAGTTAGAAGGGTCAGGACTGGACCCCGGGGTAAGGGTCTGTGTCATTCTGACAGTCACCGGGTCTGCCCTGCATTACCTGCCGACCTTGGGCACCTTGCTTTCCCTTCTCCCTGCCTCAGGACTTGCTCTCCGAGCTCTTCTCCAGCCGGATCTCTGTTTTAACATCTTCCTTTTTGGTCTTGCAGTTAATTGTAGCTTGTCATCAGCTCTTCAGAAGGCAAATCATCACCATCACCATCATAACATTTGTATAACACTTGAAGGTTTGTAAAATGCTTTCTTTCTCTGGATTCTCCTTTGATTCCCATAGTAACTGTGAGGGAGGGGCTAATATCTCCTTTTTACAGAAGAGGTGAAGTGACTTGCCCAGGGTCTCAGAGCTAGTAAGTGTCTGTGGCAGAGTTTGAACTCCAGAGCTTCCCCTGCCCCACCTAGTTGCCATAATAGTTGTTAGCATGTGGGTCTATATTAAGCCAAATACAAAGTAGGGGGAAGGGGTGTGTGTGTGTTCGTGCTCAAGCTCGAGTGTGCTCGAACATCTATATACATGCACACATATACCCAGGAAGGTAGGTGCTGTTGTTTATTCCCTTTTTACAGATAAAGAAACTGAGGCTGAAGGGGATGAAGGGACTTCCTGAGGGTCACACAGCCTGTATCTCACACACACACACTCTCTCTCTCTCTCTCTCTCTCTCTCTCTCTCTCTCTCTCTCTGAGGGACGTCAGAATTCTTGTTGCACATACCATTGGTAGGTCTTGACCTCAGTTCCTCAACTTCCCCATTTCTCCAGTCCTGCTTCCTTTCAGAAGGCCCTTAACAGGCCCCTCAGCCACAAGCAGTTTCCCCTTTTGGGCCACCACCCATCCACTTTGTGTTTAACTTAATATGGAATGAGTTTTTCATATTTTATCTCCATTAGAATGTAAGCTCCTTGAGGGCAGGGTCTGTTTTTGTCTGTCTTGTATGTTCGGGACCTAGCACCCAGCAGGGGCTTAATAGTTGTTGACTTGGCAGATTAATTTAACTGACTGTTTTGTTCAATAGATTTTGGTTGATTTACTTGCTTGACTAGATGGCCTTCTGGGCCTGGGCCCACCTTGGACCTCCTATGGCTGAGAGCTGCCCCAACTCCCAAATTTCCAAACTTGAGAGATTCCTTTGATGAACTATCTCAGCTTCCACCCCTCCCACTCCTGTTCACTTAGGGTTTCTTGATAATTATGTATTTTCTTCAATCCCATTGGCATCCCTTGCTCCCCTACCCAGTCAGCTTAGACTCCGTGGTTAGTCACTTTTAATAAAGTGACTTTATAATAAAAAATAAATAAAACTGTATTAATAGCTTCTGTTTTTATATCACATTAAATCATTTCCAAATGTATACCTGCCTCCCCACAGCCATCCTTTGTTACATGAAGCAGATTGACTAAGTATGCTGTGTTCCACATCCATAGTCCCCCACCCTTGCAAAGGAAGGAGGGGAGATACGAAGTATATTTTCTGAGCTAGGTCATTGTAAGGCATTCCATCCCATTCCTTTCATTTTGTTTTGTTTTGTTTTTCCATTTATGTTGTTGAAGGAATTGTGTGTATTATTTTCCTGGTCACAGCTGTCTTCCCATGATGGAATGAAGTTTTCACTCTCACTGTTTCTTGGGATGCAGTAATGATTTTCCATTACAACTTTACCATAACTTGTTTGGCCATTATCGATGAGCACTTTTGTTGGGCTCCTGCTTTTTTTCCTCCCAGGTCTTTGGGACCACAGAAGGTCTATGACTATTTGGTGTACATGGGACCCGTCTACCTCTGGCTTCCTTGGGGTATTTAGCCCAGGTAGGGGAGTCTCTGGGAAATCTCAAAATGCCACCCTTATTTGCTCTTCCATGGGTTGGGCTGGTCCTCAGTCCCAAGTCACCCTCAGCCCTCGTCTCAATGAATCAGCACAGGAAAAGCCACAAAGCCATTATAACCAGGTCTGACCCTAACTCACCTGTCACTGTTCATTACTCAGTGGTCCTTTTTACTGACCTCACCTTGGTCAGAAAGAGACACAGAATGTCACTAAAATGCAGAGTACAGGGGTTTTTTACTACAGAACACTCCAAGCCTTGGCACCTCATTTGACTTCCTTGGCATGTTCTGGATGGTCCTGATTCTTAATCCAAGGTCACCTACTCCCAGCCCTTCCCATTGGGCCAGGCTGGTTTCTTCCTCGCCTTTTCTGCCGTTGGCCCTGGTTTCTTCATCTGTAAAATGGAAGCCATGATCTCATAGGGTTGGTGTTTGGATTGAGAGAATGTAAAGTCCTTAGCACAAGGCCTGGCACATAGTAGGTCTTTACTTGTTCCCTTCTCCTCCCCTCCCTCACTTCTCTCACTGGCAGCTCCTCCTGCTCCCAAACTCTTTTGTTATGAGTGTGACATTCAGAATTCATCTTCTTTGGTCAGCACCGAACCAGTCCCCTGAGACTCAGCTGCTTTTGCCACTGGGCTGAGACACCTGGTGATTATGACCAAATTAGGTAACTCTGGAGAGTGAACGGCCCTTAGGGGCAGAATCTGCCTTAAAACTGGAAGGGAACTCAGGGGCGGCTCCCATTTTACAGATGAGGAAACTGAGGTCTAGAGAGGTGAGGGCTGGCCCGGGCCCCCCTTAGCAGGGATCCAAATCCAGGACTGACCCCAGAACCAAGGTTCTGGAGTATTCTGTAGCAAAAGGCCACTGTATTCTGCTGTCTCTGTTTTTTATCACTACTTTGTGTCTCTGTCTCTTTCTGACCCTATGTCTCTGCACCCCTTTCTCTTTCATTGTCTCTGTCTCTGTTTCTCTGTCTATCTCTGTCCCACTTTAGACCCAGGGCTGGTAGAAATTTCCAGATTAGGCTCTTTCCCCTTTCACTGCCGATGCTTCTCCTTGGGGAGAGAGGATTCCTGTTCAGGTCCAGAGTGGATGTGACCCCTCTGAGGGCCTTCCAGCTCTGAGCTGCTTCTGGGAAAGTCTTAGACACACAGCCAAAGCTTTGTTTCTAGGGAGTTGGGACTGAAGGTAATGATTTGGAACCAGAGGCTCCTGGGCCCTGGGTGTCTGGCCAACACCTGTATTCAAATGGAAAGAGCTGCATTCCTGCACTCTCCTGTAGAAATTCCAGCTTGGGTCATCAAGCCTGCCCTTCCCTGATAGGCATCTGCCCGAAGGGGCCCTCATTAATTATCCTCTGACCTTTCTGGCTAGGACATTCCAACCTGGGCTTGTGGTATGCCTATTAATCTGGGCTCTGGAAGCTGGCCCAAGAGCCCTCCTTAGGCTTGAAAGAGATCAGTCCTAGATCTGGGCTGGGAGAGACTCAGAGCCCTGGAATCCAGCACCTATGTCTTGGGGAAGGGGAAACTGAGACCCAGTGACTTGTCCAAGGTCACAAAGAAAGTAGTAATAATAAGTATAGTATAATTATATATATATGTGTATAAATACATATAGTGTGTGTATATAATGTACACACAATAGTATATATAATGTATATACAATGTATATATTACATATAGTATAGAATATATTATAATATATAGCATATATGATATGTTAATATATTATATACAGTATAAAATATTTGGATATATAGTGTGTGTATATATAAATAATATATATGGTAATGATAATAACAGCACTAACATAAAGCTGTAGGGCTGGCAGAGTACTTTATTTTAGCTCATTTGATCTTCCTAACCTTGTTTTATAGGAAACCAAGGCCAGAAAGGTGACTTAACCAGAGTCATACCACTAGTAAACATTTGAGGCAGGATTTGAACAGGGGGTCTGCCTTATTCCAGGGCAGCTAAGTGGCATAGTGGAAAGAGTGGATAGTTCAAATCCAGTCTTAGATACTTACTGGCTGTGTGACCTTGGGTAAGTCACTTAACCCTATTTGCCTCAGTTTCCTTATCTGTAAAATGAGCTGGAGAAGGAAATGGCAAACCAGTGCATTATTATCATTGTCAACTGAAATGGCTGAACAACAGCCACAGCAAAAACTGCCTTGTTCCAGGTTGAGCACTGACCACAAGGCTAAGTTGGGGTTTGAACTCATGTCCCTCCTTCTAGTATGGCCGGGTGAGAGATGCCACCTTGGATCTCAAGGCCAGTCTAGCCGAGTGTGGGAAGAGTCATTACTCTCTAGAAGTTGGCCATCAGGTGAATGGATCCTATACCCCCACCCTGAAAGCTATCTGCAGAATCATAGTGAGGGCTGACCCAATCCCAGTGGATGCCTGGAGTATGGAAGAATGACCCCTATACTCAACCGAACTTTAGTTAATTCACCGGACCTGGGGGTTCCTAATCTTCCTCTCCTGTTTTGACTGTAATTCTCATTCTCCCCACTCCCTCCCTTGATCTACACATGCTGTCTGTGTAAGTGAAACTTTCTGCCTCCCTCAAAAAAGGAACAGGTTTTGACATCCCCATTGCTGAATACCCTGATGTGGTATTCTGATAACGGTTTTCATCACTTGCCTAAACATTGAGACTAGACTGAAAGAAACATGTTCCTGAGGCCAGGCAGTTTGCCCATCTTTCCCTTCTCCCCCCACCCTTGTTTTCTTTCCCTCACCTCCCCAGGGTGTGCGTGTGAATCCCAGGCACTCGCCCTATAGCATGTTGGGGAATAAATCAGGAAGGGTGTACTATTGGAGGCTATTTTTACTGAATGTTGTTGAGGCAGGCTCAGTCCCTTGGTTCTTCCACATTACTTTGGAGAGAATGGAGCATAAGGGGGTGGGGGATGGGGGACGGAGGGTACAAGGGGCCTTGCCAACTCATTCCAAACATGTTCTCTAAGGGAGGTTAGATACCATCTTATAGCATCCTAAAGAATGGGTCATTAAATAGCATTGGGAGGGGAGAGCAAGTGTGGGAAGGAAAGAACTCTGTTCCAGGACAGAAAACCAGTGCCCAGCATTTCTGGCCACACTGAGCTAGAAATGGGAAAATGTTGGCTTTTGGAATGAGAAGAATCTGCCTCTCCATCCATCTCTTCTGTGTAGCATTTCTGAATGGGGAAAAAGCTGACAATGCCCTGGGAGAGGTATTTTTTCCACATCCTGGGAATATCACTGAAATCGCAGGTCTGGTCCCTAATCCCATCTTTCATATGGAAGATATGTTGTTTCCCTTAATTCTTTTTTTAAGTAGGTAAAATTAAAGGTCATTCTCTGATTTATTTCTTGCCTAGCCTTAGTCACTGAATGGGTGTTGCCTCAGTCAAACCAAGACCTGAGAAAAGAAGGCCAAGGTCTCCCACTGCATCTGTGGCCATCTCCAGTGTCTTGATCTATCTTGCCACTGGACCAAGATGACTCCAGAGAAGAAAGCAAGGCTGGTGACTTTGCCCCTGCCTCACTTAAATTCAGTTCATTTGCCCATCAGGGCATCACCTCCCTGAAGTCCCTCACATGCAGAACAAACAACCCCATGTTTCCCTTGATGGGCTATAAGTTCCCTGAGGGCTCAAAGACTATTTTACTTCTGTCTTTGCATCCCCAGTGCCTAGGACTGTGCCCTGGCATTGAGTTGGTGCTTATGGTTGATGAGTCTCAGGGGAGTGATGCCACAGTCAGGGCCGTTGGGAAGTGGAAACATTTTTTTGTCACTGAGGACATTTTGCTCCGTGGAGGTGTGTGGGTGGATAGCTGCAGGGCTAGGGACCCAGTTGACTCATTATGTGGTTTTCTCTTTTCTCCTCTTCCCTCCTCCCCCTGAGGAACCTAGGAAAGTGGAGCATTATCAAGTCCCCAGGGCCATGGAGATTTCCCTCTCCCACTTGTCCTAGCACCTTAGTCTTTTCAGCTGTCTCTGAATTCAGCCAGCATCAACTTCGAGCAGGACAAGTGACTTTGGGGTCCTTCTGCTGGGTTGGTATTGCCCTCTTGAGATACCTATGGGCAGAGGCTCCAACCTCCAGGATCCAGCTGGTTCCAGCTGGATCCTCCCCCACCCTCTGTCCCCTTCATCCTCATGCCAGCTCTGTACCTAAACATCAGTCAGGAAGACTCCAGGCATGGAGAAGTTCCCAGGGTAGCCTCTGAGGGGGCTCTAGCCCCCATTCCACTTAGGGCTGAAGGCTCTGTGCTAACTTGTATTTTCCTACAAGTATGGGTCCAGCATCCTTTGTTTTAGTATCAAAGAGGTCTGCCTGCCATAGTGGACTGTGAATGATATCCCAGCAGCCCTAGAGACCCATCTTGTTGTGCAGCCCAAGAAATGCCTTGCAGTTGTGAGGGGTCACATAGCAAATAATAATGTATTAAAGTTGGAGTTAAGAAGACCTAAATTCAAAACCTGGCTGAGACATAAACTAGCTGTGTGACCTTGGGCAAGTCATTTGACTTCCACCTCAGTTTCCTAACCTGTAAAATGGGGATAATAATAGCATTTACTTCCCAAGTTTGCGGTGAGGACTGGAGATACCTTATGTAAAGCACCTTATTGGTGCTAGCTGTATTATGTAAAGCTTAATGAGGACTTGTTCCTGCCTCTGGGGAGGGAAGGGGATGGGCTGAAGGGGCCCCATGGAGACCACACTGGGCCTTGGGAAGGAGGCTTGTGTCACAGCAGGGAAGGGGATCCTCAGGGGGCCCTGTACCCCCAAGCTCTTTCCCAGATTCCCCTGCCTCCCAGTGGGCTGCATTCCAATGTTTATTTGTAAGCTGGTTGTTTCTAGGGATGAAATAACATGCTCTTTGGAGAGGAACATTATTTAGCCTTGGTGTAAGTGCTGTCCAGGGGAACGATGGACTGGCTACTTAAGGAGGCCGGGGGCCAGGGGTTTTCCCCTCACTCCAGATCATGCAAAAGGCTTCTGGAATGACACTTCTTGTTGGATAGGCCAAGAAGGGATGGGTGGGTCTCAGAGATTCTGAGAACCCTGCCCCCTCTGAGATGCTGTGGATTGTGATAGTGTGGTTAACTATTAGTAAGGGCCTGATGTTAATCACGGCAGCTAGGTGGCAACATAGTGCACACAGCGCCCAGCCTGGAGTTAGGAACACCTGTGTCTAAGTCACTTGATTTCTGGACCTCAGTAAACTTACCTGTAAAATGGGCCTAAGGGGAATGATAGCTCCTGTTTCACTGGGTTCTTGTGAGGATCGAAGGAAGGAATGTATGTAAAGGGCTTAAAGAACTATGAAAATCCACATCCCCAGGCATTGTTTCTCTCTTCCCTCCTCCCTTTTCTTCCCTCTCTTTCCCCATCTCTCCTCCTTTCTATTTGGACTCTCTCTTTCTCCCTCCTCCTTCTCCTTCTATCTTCTCTCTCTCTCTCTCTCTCTCTCTCTCTCTCTCTCTCTCTCTGTCCCTTTTCTCCCTTCCTCTCTTCCTTTCCTTCTCTCCATCTCTTTCCTTCTCTTTCTCTCCCCTTCTCCTCTCACCTCCCCCTCCCCCATCCAGGTTTCAGAAGTTTCTAGGTAGATTAGAGCTAAATTTATAAGAATGCTCTGCTTCCAGGGAATCACATTTGTCATCTCATAAAATGAATATTGAAAAAGTAAGCTTCCCAGAAGGCATCTGGGGGAGCAAAGATCAGAAAGCTAGGGCGGTCTTTGCCTTTGGAGAGATTTGGGGGCTTGCTGACCCTCCCACCGACAGTGGGCGATCCAAGCGCCTCTATTTCACTGCCCCGACAAGCAGAGCCAGCCCTCCTGGGAGGTTTTGTTCTAGCCACTAACTCCTGAACTAGGAGCTGCCTTGCCAGTGAACCTGCTCTCTCACTAGGAATGGCATGCGTCATCCCCAGACACATTTCTGCATTCCACTCTCTGTGTGCATGGGTGGGGGGTGTCCCAAATTCTTTCTAAAGCTGCTGGATTCCCCAAAGCGCCGAATCTATTTTCCAGATGTGGAGTAGAGATGGGGAAAGTCCTCGCCCCTAGGGACTTGACTTTTTAAAAATTTTAATTTTATTTCTTTCAGCTAACAGAAATCTATTTTCTTTTCCTCTCATTCTGTCCCTTTTTACAAAAATCATCTTAACAGAAATACCCAGGCAAGCTAAACAGACCAGGTCCCCAAATATACATCTCATTCTGTACCCTGTGACCTAAAATACTGTATAAATAAAGATGTTACCCCCATTCCCCACACAGAGAGGGGAGGGAGGAGAGAGGGAGTGATGATTCCGTTACTGGGAGTTACTGGGAGGCGAGTACAAAAAAGAAACTTTTCCAACCAGCTCAGCCATTATAATCCCTCTCTCTACCCACCCTGTTCCGGATCTGATCATTGATGAGACCTGAGGGCTTGTGCATGTCATTTTCTTTTTGGTGGTGTTTGCAGATCCTGCTGTCCTCAGAGTCAAGTGTGAAAGGGCTTCCAATCAGTCCTTCTGGATCTTTGTATCATTGATTTAGAGTGAGGCTATCTGGTCCAAACCGCTTGTCTGAATGATGAGTAAACTAAGGCCCAGAGGTTCAATGACATACCCAGGGTCACATAGGGAGTGAGTCTGAGGCAGGATTAGAATCTTTCAGGTTATCAGTCCGCATTTATTAAGCACCTGCTGTGTTCCAGGCACTGACAGTTATCTCATTTAATCCTCACAACTGCCCTGTGATACCTAGGTGCTCTTAATTATCCCTATTTTACAGTTTAGGAAACTGAGGCAAACAAGTGACTTGCCTAGGGTCACACAGCCAGTAAGTGTTGGAGGCTGAATTTGAGTTCAGGCCTTTTGACTCCAGACCCAGTGCTCTATCATTTATACCTCCTAGAAAACAAACAAAAGGTTGGTGCCTGCTCTCAAATAAGTCTAGAATATCAGATTTAGAAACCCTCAAGGTCATGGAGCCATTTTACAGATGGAGAAACCCAAAGAGAGTACAGCCAGGATTTGAACTCAGCTCCTTGATTCTCTTTGCAACTTTATTTCTTAGTTCCCCCGGATGTTCTTCCCCATTGTTTTTCCATATGAATTAGGGATATATGATATATTTTTATGATGTATTTTTAGACCATAGCTCCTTGTTACTGTACTCAGTGAATTTTGTAAATTAATGTTGTGCATAATACCACTTAAATATAAAATAATATAGAAATTATTTGTAATTTATATATTAATAATTTACATAAGCATAATTAATAATGTATATGTTCATTTGCCTTCCCCGAAGGCTGGGAGGGCCTGGCTTAGTATGGTGTGTTTTTTTAGCAGTACTTATATTTTTGGTGGGAGGATAGAGGCCTGTATGTGTCAGAAGTGGGGCTTGAACCCAATTTGGGGCAATCCAAAAGATACTCCCACATAACTGTCCTTTCCCTCCTTTTTATCCATCCGTCCTTTCTTTCTGCTCCCAACCCCTTCAACTTCTCTTCTCCAGAAGCATCCTCTTCCTTCACTAAATCCTTTTATGACCATGGTGAAGTCAGTAGATATTTATCAAGTACCTACTTGCAGCTGAAACCGTCTTACCTGCATGGTCTCCCCCTATTAGCAAGCAGGCTTCTGGAGAGCAGGGACTGTCTTGCCTTTCTGTTTGTATCCCCAGCACTTACTGCAATGCTTGCCACACAGTGAATGCTTAATACATACCTTTTCATTTATTCACCAGTTCATTCATTCATTCATTTATTCGTACTTCATGCCAGGCACTCTGATAAATGTTAGCGATACAAGACAAATGGGAAACACACCCTGACTTCAGAGACCTGGGACATCTTTAAATCAGCCAGGCAGAGCAATAAATGGCAGAACCAGGATTTGAAACCAAGTCCTGGGACTCCAAATCCCATGCTTTTCCTACCATGCTAGGCTGCAAAGGCCTGCCAGACTCCGCCATAGTGGATACCCAAATGGTTACGATAAATCCTGGATTCCACATTTTAGTGAGGACATTGACGAGATAGAATGTGGCCAAACCCATCATGTAAGGGGTCTTCAAACCATATCATAGAAAGATCTATTGAAGGAATAGGATTAACTCACAATCTAATGAGAGAGAGAGAAATCATATATAAAGGTATGGGACAGAGCCCCAGGAATTCCATTAGAGATCTCCCACCGTTATGATATCTGTCCATGAAGTCAGCACTCTGAGCCTTGGCATATATGTTCTGGGTCTGCCTTACTGTGTTAACCTCTCCAGAGGCCTTTGTGTTTTGTCTTATCTACTGGGAAATCATGAGAAACTTACCCCGATACCTTACTGAAATCCAGGTAGTTCTGCTGCTGTTCTAACAGTGGTGACTCTGTCAGAGAAGAGGTTAGTCTGGTATGACTTGTTTTTGATGTGCCCATGTTGGCTTGTAATAGCCTCTGTCAGAGTGCTTGCTAACCATCCCCTTTAATCATACATTCTAGAATGTCGCCGCAGAAGGAAGTCAGACTCCTGACCCCTATCATTTAGAGTTTCTCTTTTCCTTCCCTTTTGAGAATGGAGAGAGCTGAAGGCCTGGTTCCGACCTGTCACCTCCATCTCCTCCAGAATTTTACAAACCTCCTGGATGACAGCTGGACAGTCATAAACGTTTCCTCATTGCCTTCAGATGGAATCGCTCCAGCCTTGGTAACTTGTCTCTACTAAGGACAGCTGGATGGCCTCAGTCTCCTCAGTTGTGTTAGGTTCCAAATCCCTATGCGTCAAGGTTTCATACTTTGCAAGGAAGGGAAGCAGGGGAAAAGTTTAATAGTTGTCTTTTTTCTTAAAAACAAAAAAAGTTTTATTGCTATTTTTATTTTTAAAATCACATTCTCATTTCCCAATCCTATGCCCATAGTAGAAAACCTTTGTGTTCACCCTGTTCCCCACCCTGGTGCAGGCCCCCAGCATCTCACATCTGGCCTGTTTCAGTAACCTTTGGGTCCATCCTTTGCTCAGGTACCAAAGGGATCTTCCTGATCTGACCCTGTCACCACCACCCTTACTTACTTAACTCCAGTGGCTTCTTCCTCCCTATAAAATCGATTCTCAAATCCTCCATTTAGGGCTTGTTCCTGTTCCTCATATGAGAAGTGTTTCCCAGCTTGGTGCCTTTGCACAGACTCTTACCCAATACCCTTAGGGCTCTCCTTCCTCACTCCTACCTCATGGCTTCCTTCAAGATGCCGCTCGACCCCCCTGCTGAGATTCCTTCTGAGATTGCCTCCTCTTTTTACTATATAGATGTACATAGTCATTGGCATGTGGGCTGCCCCTCTTAGACTGGGAACTCCTTGAGGGCAGGAACAGTGGTTTTGCTTTTCTTTGTATTCTAGTGGTCCTGTAACTACCTTGATTATCTTCTTAACCCCCTTCCCCAAAATGGATCTTTAAAAAAAGACCCTTTGTTTGTCCTTAGCATTCATAGCAGACTCAGCTCTGTTTGAGATTCACTGACCTGGAAATTCCGGTTTCTTCTCAGAAAGAGCCTTGACCCTAAAGTCAGAGGACCTGCTTTCGAATCTGCCTCTGATAGTTACCAGCTGCAGAGTTAGGCTTGAAAGACTTCTAACGTTCCCGCCAGCTTCTCTCTCTTCCCCCTCCACTCTCTTCACTGTCTTCCCCCTCCACTCTCTCCACTACCTTCCCCCTCCACTCTCTCCACTCTCTTCCCCTCTCCACCCTCTCCTCTCTCCCTATCCTCTATCCCTTCCTCCTCCTCTCTCTCTTTTCCTCCCTCTACCTCTCTCTATCTCTCTCTTTCTATCTGTCTCTCCCTCCCGTCCCCCTCTTTCACTCTCTCTTTCCCTCCCTCTCACTCCTCTCCCATCTTTCTCTGCCTCTCTCCTCCCCCTTCTCCACCTCCCTCTCCCTTTCTTCCTCCCTCTTTCCATCCTCTCTCTCTCTCTCTGTGTCTCTTTCTCTCCCCCTTTCTCCCTCCTTTCCAGCCTCCCTTCTCTCTCTCTTTCTTCCCCCTTCTCTTTCCCTTTCTCCCTCCCTCTCCTCCACTTTCCCCTCCCCTTTCCTCTATTTCCTACAAGGGCAGGTGCTCAGTTGTATTAGCCACACTTTAACCTTAGAGAGTAGTACAGTTGAAGACCCCAGTTCAGTTAGAATGATTTGGGGGGGCAGTGCACCCACAGAAGGAGTGGCCTGGAGGCTGGCGCCTGGCCCCTGGAGCCTGGCAGCTCAGGGAGCTTTTTCTACTTGGGAGAAGTCAAGGATGCTGATTTGCTGAGGGCTTTCAGACCTGTTGCTGCCAGGAACATCTTCCTGGGCCAGCAAGGCTGTAAGCTGCTGCTGGTAGGCTCCTTCTTTCTGAACATCTCCAGGCCTTTGCACAGACCCCACACCTGTAATTTCTGGCCACCTCTTGGAACTCCTGGCTTCCTTTAAGGCTCAGCTGAAATGCGCCTCCTCCTAGGGACCCTCTCCTGATGCTCCCTAGTTATTAGTATTCCCTGTTACTCTGAAATCATTTGATGTTTGTATAATATTTACTAATCCACCTGCTTGTTTTCCCCAAGAGAACATCAGTTCCTGGAGAGCAGGGACCGTTATCTTTGTCTTCCTATCACCAGGGCTGGCACTTGGTTGTTGTTCAGGTATTTTCAGTCACATCTGACTCTTCATGACCCCATTTTGGGGTTTTCTTGGCAATGACACTGAAGTGGTTTGCCATTTTCTTCTGCAGCTCATTTGACAGATAAGGAAACTGAGGCAAACAGAGGGAAGTGACTTGCCCAGGGTCATACAGTTAGTAAGTGTCCAATACCAGATTTGAACTCAGGAATGTCTTCCTGACTCAGCTCTCTGTGCACTAAGGCACCACCCAACTGCCCTGATGCCTAGTATTTGCATAATAAATGCTTGTTCAGTTGAATTTAATTAATTCCCGGAGACTCTTGAAACTAGCCTGGCCTACAGTCTCCCTTGGATGGGCCTTGAAAGTCATTTATTCCTTTGTGTCTCTTCCCCAGTTTTTTGTCCCACCCTCAATGCCATTTTGTTTGGGGGTAATGAGCTAATAAGATGCCTTGAACATTGTATAGGAAAATAATTTGTAAGGATTATATGCTTGGGGCAGGTAGGTGGTGCAGTGGATAGAGCGCCAGGCCCTGGAGTCAGGAGGACCTGAGTTCAAATCTGGCCTCAGACACTTAACACTTACTAGCCATGTGACCTTGGGCAAGTCACATAACCCCAACTACCCTGCATTCCCCTCTCCAAAAAAAAAAAAAAAGGAATACACGCTTGTATGCCAGCCCTTGCCCCCATGGCCAACCAACTCACCAAGGTTTTCTTTGGTCGTTGGGTCCGTGTTATCATTGGACTGGCAGTGTCCTGCCCATGACCAAGAGAGTTCATGAAGAGAGCCAGAAGCATCACCTTCTGAATGGGCCCCATCCAGAGTCTGATGAAGGGCCTGGCTGGTGTTGGCCACTTACCCTTCGCCAAGGCCTAGTGGATAACTGGCTTCAGTTTTCATTTGGTAGTAGCAGAGATGACATTCACCCTCTTCTGTCCCTGTAATTTGATTTAGAGTAGGAAGGGCCCTGGGAAAACATCCAGGGCCCACCGCTCATTGGGTCCTTGTCTCCTCCATTGGGATAGAAGCTCAAGGGAAGAAGATTGTTTCTTTGTACTTGTATCTCCAATGCCTAGCACTGTGCCTGCCACCCAGTAAGCAGTTAATCAATAGTATTATTAATTATAAATATTATTAATAAACAATAAATATTATGCAAATATATCCATAAATACTTGTTGATTGTAAATCACTGAACTTTGAAGTCAAGAAGACCTCCTTCCCACCAAGGTCTCCAAGAAAATGGAGGTTCAAATTCTACCTTCACCCTGGATTAACCACTTGAACCTGGCAAATCATATAAGCTTTTGGGCCTCAGTTTCCTCATCTGTAAAATAGGGTTGACAGTAGCACCTGCTTCACAAAGCTGATTTGAGGGTCAAGTGAGATGATAGGGTCATAGCTTTGTATTCTAGAAGGAATCTCGGAGTCTGTCTAATCCAGCACTCCCATTTTACAGATAAGGAAACTGAAGCCCAGTGTCAGGGTGTCTGAGACAGGATTTGAACTCAGATCTCCAAATCCAGCACTCTTTGCATCGTACTGTGATGCCTCAGACTCAAAATCGAGACTCCTTCTGGTGTGCCACTCCTAGCATTCCCTTAAGGCAGGTGTTGAAGGCAGATATGTTGCCCCCATCTCTATTTATACACAGGATCATCAGAGGCCATGGATCTGATGGCCTTTTGGGTCTCACCCCTCATCCGTGCTGTGCCTTTCTCTCTCTGTGTCCCAGGGCAGTGAGATCCAGGACCCTGCCTACGTGGATAGTGAGAACACCCTCGGAGAGTCCGACCTCTTTCCTGAGGACGAGGCCATGACGCTGGCCCAGCACGAAGTCCTCCATGAGTCTGACATGGACAGCGCCATTGACAGTGCCCCGAGTCTGGAAGTATCTGACATGAGTCCAGGAGAGGAGAAGGACGGGGTTCTCGGAGGCCTCTTTCTTCCAGGTGACAAGTAAGTCCAAAGCCTGGGCCAGAAGAACAGCCCCTAGGGCTGATGAAGGCCTCTCCTCATAAGGTCCCAGCTGAGTACAATTCCTCCTTCCCTTTCCTGTTGTGAGCTGATGGACAGACAGCAGTGCTGCTGCTGGGACAGGGAGGGATGCCCCGTACAGGGGGAGGGAAATGGAATAAGCATTATCTAGAGCCTATGTGCCAAGTATCTCATTAGATCTTCTCAACCACCTGTGAGATAGATGCTATTATTGTCTCCATCTTACAGCTGAGGAAACTGAGGCAGACATGTTAAGTGACTTGCCCAGGGTCATACAGCCAGTGAGCGTCTGAGGCCAGATTTGAACTCAGGTCCTTCTGATTCTACTGTGCCACCACCTTTGGAGGTGGGAAGAGCACCTGGTGGGCTGAATTGCTGAGCTGCCCATTAGTGGACGGCTAATGGTTGTGAAATCAGATCTAGGCTTGAATCCTGGCTCTTCTGCTTATTACCCATGTGACCTTGGGCACATTGCTTCCCCTCTATGAGTCTTGTTTTTCACTTGTGTAAAACTGTGTGTCCCCAGACAAGGGAGTGAATTTCCTCAGGTCCCACAGCCACTCTGGAGTCTGAACTCTGTCCAGACTGACTCCTTATCCTCTAGCACAGATGGGATAAGTGGGATCAGGAACGGCCCCCTGGGGAAGTGGTGCTTGAGCTGAGGTGCTGCACAGCAGAAGTGAGGAGACAGGAGAGAGGGCATTCCAGGCATGCTTGGAGCTGGCAGAAAGGGTGGTGTTTATGAGAAGCAGCGGGAGACAGGCCAGCGAGGCTGGACCAGAGGATGCGTCAAGGAGGGCAACAGTGATGAGTCTGCACTTTCCAACCGTGCTTTTCTTGGTCTTCCAGGTCATTTATCCCCAACCCATCTGCAACATCCGATCTCTCTACACACTCGACAGCTTCTCTCATCAGTAATGAAGAGCAATTTGAAGACTATGGGGAAGGGGAAGATGTAGACTTTAACCCCAGCAGCCCCTGTCCCGATGATGAAGCTAGAACCAATGTCTACTCTGACCTGGGGTCCTCCGTGTCTTCCAGGTGGCTGCTCTGGGTCTAGGATAGGAAATGGGACTTGATTTGGGTTTGGGGTTCAGAGAAGAGATGGGGGAGCAGCTTGGTGCTTCTGTACCAAGGAAAATAAGACAGAGCTACTCTTGGAGAAGGCAGCCTGGTGCCTGGCCTGACGTAAGCTCTTAATAAATGCTTGTTGACCCACTGAGCAACCCTCCTGCCTCATTTGAGACCTGCAGCTAGCAGCCTGGGCTGGGGCCAGTTCAAGCCAGTTCTCACTAATTGTTCAGTTTTCAGTGGAAGCATTTACATCTCAGAAATCAGCAACCCTGCAAATCAGGGCTTGATTTATTAGGGTATTTTTTTCCCATTGTCTAGATTTAAGAAAGTGATGGAGAAAATGTTAATAAGACAGATTAAACTTAGAAGTGTGTCCTGAATACATCCCTCCCACCCTTCCAGACCCAGTTGTTAAACATTTACTAGCATATTCCTGGCTCCAAGTCAGGGGTCTCAGGCTTGGTCACCTCCGTACCCTAGCTCATTCTATACTGGATGCTCCTCCCTGGGAGTTGGGAGAAAGAGGAAGACCTGAGTCTCTGTGACAGCTTTTTTGAGCCACTGAGGTCTGTTTTCCTGTCTCCACGAATCTGTCATCTAATATCTGGGAAAGACACCAGTTGAAATTTATCTGGGGAAATTGCTGAGAGGCAAAAGTGCCTACTTAGACCTCAGACCTTGGTCTTCCTCACCTTTAAATGGACATTAACCTACTTAACTCCCTTCCATTCTCTATCTCCAGCATATTGTAAGGATCTAAATCTAACCAGTACCAAGGGTGATTTCTGTCATTGAAATGCTCCCAGAAGTTCTAGGGAGTTCAGACATTCCTGAAGTGCACTCACTGAATTTGGAGTCAGCAGAGATCTAGATTCAAATCCTGTCCCAAATATTTGCTAGTTTTGTGAATGTGGGCAAGACATTAAATTTCCTCACTTATAATACAGAGCTTATGATTATAATAATAATACTTGTAGTGTATACCCGACCTGGGCTGTGAGAGGCAAATCCGACTGTGTGTTTGCATTTGTGAACTTAAAAAGTACTACGCTTATTGTTGTTGTCTATTTTTATCAGGGCCATCTTGTTTATGTTTATCATGGCTGTGTGTCCCCCTTGGGACCTCAGCTCAGGAGGATGTTTTAACCAGTTAGATGAGGTCGATGATAAGTAAAGTTATCTCCTTCCTACCAACCAACAGCGCAGGACAGACCCCTAGGAAAACGAGGCACGTCTACAGCAATGAATTGCTGGAAGTCTACTGCTCCCAGTGCTGTAAGAAGATCAGTCTGCTGAATGATTTGGAAGCCAGGCTAAAGAATCTGAAGGCCAACAGGTGAGTAAGCATTGGCCCCAGAGAGGATTTCTGGATGCTCTGGATTCAGGTGTGACCTGAGGGAGTATGAATGAGAGGAGTACATTCATTCCATTGGGCTCTCTTATACTGGGCCAGCTGGGGGTTGTGTCTTCCCAGCCGGCTGGTCAGCTTGGTCCCTCCGGTGGGTCTGGAGAGGGGCCTTTGTTTAGCAGAGCATGGACTCTGAGGTCAGGTGACTTTGATTTGAATCCCAGCATTGTTGTGTGATCTTGGGCAAATCACTTTACTTCCCTAGGTTTGGGTTCTTGTATAACATGAAGGGATTGGACAGGTGCCCTCCGAGGTGCCTTCTAGCCCAGTGCTCTAACCTATTATCTTAAGATCTAATTTGGGATCTGTAAGTAGCTGAGAGCTTGACCCATTGTGGTTGACCAGGGAGAAAGTTGGGACCTGCCTCTCCTGTACTGGGATGAAAAGGGGATGGCCAGGCAAGGGCTTGGAGGTGGGAAAACACCAGAGAGGGTTCACAGAGCAGCAAATGCAGTCCCATTTTATGTAGAATAACCAGGGAAGGAGCTTCTCCTACCTCCCTGTGTTGTTTCAAAGATAATAAACCTCCCCCCGCCCCACCAAACCTTGATCCTGAATGTGTTTGATGGTCTGTTTTGAGTTAAAACCAAGGCTGATCTCAGTTGTTTCTTCTTTCCTCTCCTCTAGCCCCAATCGGAAGATCTCTAGCACAGCATTTGGACGGTAAGACCCCGTCCACCTTTTGTGGATTTCTCTGGGACTGACTTAATGTTTTGTTTCTACTTGTCTTTGTGACTTCCAGATAGCCCCTCTTCCCTCCCCTGACTATTCCGTCCCACTCTCAGGCAGCACTATTCTAGACACTTAACAGTTGACATGAAATAATGGGACATTCCAAATATAAATGTCCAACAGAAGTTTTCCTGACTACAGTACAAAACAAATAGCCTTGGTTCCATTCCCCCAGACTAACAGAGTCCTGAGTGAGAAGACTCCGCCATATGAACATTGACACTTGGCTAGAAATGTCACAAGCTCTTTGAGTGTGGCCCCGTGAGGTGGTGTACATAACTCCTGTCTTCAAGGGACTTACAGTCTTGGATTCTCTCTCTTAAAGCATGAAGTTTGTTTGGTTTATTTGCTTAAGTAAATTTTTATCATTATCATTTTTAAAAATAAATCCAACATATCCTTTCCTAGGTAAGTTTTCCATTACAATCAAAGAATTATTTTAAAAAGGAAAAGAGAATAACTTTCTCTTAATAGATGATTGCCTTCCATTCCACTGATACACAGGCTGGTTCTTTCATCCCGTCCATTTGGCCTTTCTGAAAGAGTCTTTTTTAAGGCTGATGGTAGGATTATGACATGGGGGAAAGAGCACTGTGTTTGAAACGCTGACCACCCATGTGAACCTGTGTTGGCCCAGGACCTTTCTGGCCCTTCATCTCCTCATATGTAAAAATGAGGACCTTCAGCAAGGTGACCACTAAAGTTCCTGCCACTTCTAAATCTATGGACTCTGGTTCAGGTATCCTAAACTGTACTGATGTCTATTTGTGGCACCAAACACGTAGGGTATTTTGAGGTTCCTTAATCTTATTGGGTTCATAAAGGTATTATTTTTGGGTTTCTCTGAAGAATAGCTTCCAGGAACGGGACCATGCAACTGGTCTACTCGCTCATTGGACTGGTGGTTCTAGACCTCCATACCCATGTCCATCAGAGTAGTGGGTATATGCCCTGATGCTACCCCCCAGCTAGGGTTGGGCTGCCCCATAAGGATGGGAAGCTTTCTGGGCACATAATAGCAGCCCCTTCTGCCACCATTAATCTTTAAGCATATACTGTAAGGTGGGTGCAGGGGCATCTTGGAGCAGTAGATGGAGAGGTGGCCTCAGGGCCAGAAGGACGTGAGTTCAAGACCTGACTCTGGGACCTTAGACAAGGGCCTCTGACAACTCTAAGACCAGGAGTTTTAGAGGAAGTACTGCCTGATGTTGGTGGAGGGAGTTTCCTCACCAAGCAGCTCCCTAAACTGAGGAAATCAAGCCCAGTCTCTGTTGCTAACTCTAATTATGCTAAGTCCTGGGGAGACACAGAGAAAACCAGACTAGTTCCTGCCCTCAAGAAGTGTCTGCCCTCAAGAAGTGTCCACTTTGACATTCACAGACAACTCATGCACAACAGTAATTTCAGCAGTAGTAATGGCAGCACGGAGGACCTGTTCCGGGACAGCATTGACTCCTGTGATAATGACCTCACAGAGAAGGTGAGGGCAGGCTGGGGTCTCCATCTGCACCCTTGTTTCTCATGGGGTATTGGGGGCATACAAAGAGAATCTGAACTGTTTACATTGAGGGATGGGGTGGGACATGAAAGGAGCAACAGCTGCTGTAACAGTGGTATCCCAAGCTACTGGAAACCCCAGGGCACTGTTAGAGTCTACGGGGAAGACAATTCAGCAGGACTTTATTAAATACCGACTGTGTATCTGACTGGGAAGGGGCAGCGGGATGCATGTACCTGCCCCATCCTGCAGTGGGGACCTGGATTCCTCCTGCATTTTTTAGCCATGCACAAGCCTGAGATGCTCTGTCCCCTTCGTCCACCTGCTCTAACTCCTTCCTGTTGCATGTAGGTGAGCTTCCTGGAGAAAAAGGTGACTGAGCTGGAGAACGACAGCCTGACCAATGGAGACCTGAAGAGCAAATTGAAACAAGAAAACACTCAGCTCGTCCACAGGTATTGACATGCCCGCCCTTCCTGGGGAAGGAGCAGGCTGGAAGCTGTGCCACTGGGGAAGGGGAGAGGACTGAAGAAGGGAGGATCTGGGCTGCTGGGGAAATTGAGGTCCAGACAGTCTGCCCCCCGCCCCTTCTCCAGTCACTAAGGGCTTAGAACCAGAGGGCAGTGGGTAGAACACTGATTTGAGCCTGCTGGCTGCCTCTCCGCAGGGTACATGAGCTAGAAGAGATCATGAAGGACCAGGAGACGACGGCAGAGCAGACCCTGGGGGAGGAGATCAGACGGCACCGGGAGTTGTTCAGCAAACTCGAGAAGGAAAAGGGCACTGAGATCGAGCTGCTAAACACAAGGTGGGTGTCTCCCTCTCCAGGTTCCAGTGAATCCGTGGACTGTCAGTCCCACAGACAGTATTTGGAATATTGGAATATTAGACTAAATATTGGATTGAGGCAGTGATTAAAGATACAGCCATTGACCCTCACAATGACCTGGGGAGGTAGGTACCGTGTGTATTAGCTCCATTTTATAGATCAGAGCTTGCATTCTGTTTGTAATAAGAGTGCCCAGGAGAACTTAAAACCCTTTTACATGGATAATCTAATGAATCCTGGCCATACCCCTCTAAGTTAAGAAGAAACAGGTTAATCTCCCCATTTTAGAGCTTGGGAAATGACTTTCTCAAGGGCTCCCAGGCAGATGAGGGGCAAAGCCCCTGTGATACTCTACTCACTCCCAGCCCAGGTTTTCTCTGCTGTTGAGCTTGGTTATATAGAAGAAACCAGAGGCTTATTTAAATCAGAAAAATGTGTCTGCAGGGCTGGTGGGGTATCTTTTACCCTCCCCTTCCTTCTGACACATTCTCTCTGATCTAGTGGCACTGGCCTCCTGGCTCTTCCACCAGTCTTTTGGCTCCGGGCATTTTCTCTGTCCCTTGTACCTGGAACTTGCTCTCTCTTCCATACTGACTGCTGATCTCCCCTCCCTGGCTTTCTTTTAAGTCCTAACTAGAATCTTAACTCCTACAGGAAGCCTTCCCCAACCCCTCTTAATTCCAGTGACTTCCTTCTGTTAATTATCTCCTATTTGCCCTATGAATTTATCCTTGCTTTTTATATATTGGTTTTCATATTGTCTCCCCCATCAGATTGTAAGCTCCTTGAGGGCAGGGATTGACCTTTGCTTTTTTTTGTATCCCTGGTGTTTAGCACAGAGCTTGGCATATAGTAGGTGCTTAATAAATGCTTATTAAATTGAGAATGGTGTGTGATGATAGATTTAAAGCTATACAGGACCTTGGATTCCACTTAGGCTGATCCCTTATTTTGCAGATGAGGAGTGTGAGACCCGGGGAGGGTCTGGAGACTTGCCCCAGGTCGCATAGCTAATAAGCATGTGGGATTGGAACCTGGGTCTTCTTGGCACAAAGTCCAGCACCATCCACCAAGGCATGCTGCTTGTCAGGTCCATGGCAGTGTCACTGGGGAATGGGTGTGGTTGGGAAGGGAGTTGAGAGCACTGACCCTGGGTTCAAACACTCATTAGTTGAATGGCCCTGAGCAAGTCACATAACTCCTGCCTGTCTCAATTTCCTCATCTATAAAACAAGGATAGTGATCTTTATACTTTTTCCCTTTATGGCTTGGTTTGAGGACAGGCCTTGTTGGAGTGAGTCTCTTCTGTTTTCTGGGCTTTCCTTCCCCCACGTTTCAAACAGGAGGCTGGGTCTAGATGATGCCCCAGAGCTAATGTTCTCTGGTTCCCCAAGGTGGGATATTAGGAGAGCAGACCTTCTGAAGAGGGCTAGAAGTCACCTGGGGTGCCAGCTGTGTGGGTTGCCTTTGATGCTGAAAAGAGCAGCTTTTGTCCTCTGCACAAAGGACAATCTGGAGTCTTTCTTCTGTCCTCCCAGGCTCAGGCCTCCAAAGCTTGTCCAGTCCCTGGGTGGTCTGACATGCCCTTCCCGACTAGGGCCTGCGTTAGGAATGCCAGGCAGAGTGGCCAGTGGCCAGGGCCCTGGCTGCTTCCTCATTACTCATTAGAGTATATTTGAGTATACTTTACAAGTATATATTACATTGAGTATACATTACAAGTGTATATTATATACAGGGCCCTGGCCGCTGGCCACTCTGCCTGGCATTCCTAACGCATATATATATGGGGAGCATTCTGTTATATATATATGTTTATATATTAATATATATTATATAACATATTAATATATTATGATATATTAATATATATTTATATATATATATATATTTTTATACATATATATAACAGAATGCTCCCCATTTAGAATCCCAAGGCCTTGCTTCAAACCATGGCCCTGAGTGAGGATCCTGCTGCAGAAATCACTGAAATGTCCTTTCCTTTTAGAAATTTTTATGGTGCTTTGAATAGCATGGCAGTGTGGACTTCACTTAAAAGCGGCCATAGTCCAAAGAATGCCCCCCGCCCAAAACCTTGAAAAGTTTAATATTTTTTTCAGTGAAAAGCATTTTCTCCCACTTTTGCCCTAGCCTCTTCCCCCTTGAAAAAGAAAAACAAAACCCTTGTAAACGAATAAATCTACATAGTTGAGCAAAACAAATTCTGTTTCCTCTCTGTTGGGAGGTGGGAAGTGTGTTTTACAAGGAGGCATGGTGGGCTCATTCCATGGGTCAGAGGAATTCAGGCTTTCAAAATGGTTTCAGTTCAAGAGTTTTGAAGTAGTTGTGGTCTTATTCAATTCTGACCACACCAAGTGTTAACAATAGTGTTCCTACTAAGACATATTCTTTTAAGATGATGTGGTCATCTGTGCAAAATTAAATGTTTGGGTTTTTTAAGTCAAGTTTCTTTAGTAAACAAGGAAATACAGTTGAATATATATATATATATTTGTGTATGCAAATATAAAAATTAATTCTTTTTAAAATTTTTTTCTCAATTACATGTAAACAAAAATTTTTAACATTGAAAAAAATTTTTTTGAGTTCCAAACTCTCTCCCTTCCTCCCTCTCCTTGCCCCTCCTTGAGAAGGTAGGCAATTTGTATAGGTTATACATGTGCCTATTAACCACCTTGCAGACCAGAAAATCCCAAGAATAATAAAGTAAAAAAAGAGTCAATGAGTTTTTGATGATAAGCCACGTGACCATGGCATGGTAGAGTGGAACACAACGTTTCTTTAGAGTCAGAGGACCTGAATTTAAATCCCAACTCTGAAGTCCTCACTAGCTAAAACTTCATGAGTCACTGGTTAAGTAACTCCCACAGTGAGGAAGAAGTGTCAAACCCAGGACTTCCTGAGTAAGTCCATCCCCTGGGTCCTGCCATAGCGCCTCTGGGGAAACAGTTATGACGGACCAGGATTTCACATTAGAGAGCATGTCCCCCTAGGCTCTTGGTGCAAATTGTTCCCCTGGGGACTAGTGGGTTTGTTTATTTACGTTGACAACCTAGATCCTATTTTTAATTTCCACTCTAGAGGCTGGGTTCGAAGAGTTCCCATTATGTTAATCCCAGCAGTGGGCCCCCTCATACCTGACTGCTCCCTCCTGTCCTCCTGGTAGAAGGCAGTGATACCCAGGAGAGCTCAGAACTGAGAACAAGAAGGCCACAGCTCTGGTCCCAGCATGGCCACTGACCTGCTGTGTGGCTATGGGCAGAAAACTTTTCCTTTCTGGGCTGCAGCTGCCGCTTTTATCAAATGAGTAGGGACTCCAGTGATACCTTGTCCACATTCTAGGGTTTGATGATACAGAGATGTGTTGTCAGATGCAGCTCCTAGCCTTGCTGGAGTTGAATAACCTGTATCATTCCTTTAACACCTCCAGGATCAGAGTCTGTACACACTTCACTGGGGCAGGTTGTGCCTCCTTTGGACAAAAACCTTAGTTTAATAAATGGTTGCCCTGAGTTACTGGGGCTTTAAAAAATAAATCTCCCTTTTCCACCTGGGTAATAAACCTGTCAGAAATTAGCAAGGCTGATCCTCTGACCTGGTCTGTATGGGAAACCTTCCCAACTTGATATACTGATACCTGCCAAAGTTGGTATTGTTCTGAGATGCCCCAGTGAGGCATCTAAGGAGAAACCCAAGGAAGGGGCATATTAGGTGGATGGGGGTAACGTAAAGTAACTTGTGAAGAGTGCCCCAAGTTCAGGGCAAGGGCTGAGTGAGGGAGGAGAGGGTATTTTCTACTGGGGGGATGGAATCAGAGACAACTTCCTGGAAGAGGTGATTTATTGTAGAAACTGAAAGCAGATTCATCATTGGCAAATGGTGGTTTTGATTCTGAGAGCCAGATCTGTTAAACCTAAAGCCGGGTATTTGTTGTTTTAGGCATTTGGTCTCTTTTCAGGGAAGAAGTTATGTTGGGGGTCGAAATTCTGAAGGTGTGAGTCCATGAGTGAAACTGACATTGGTTTCTCTGCACCCCGTCCCCTTGCCCCCCACTTCCCACAGGGTACAACAGTTAGAAGAAGAGAACGCAGAACTAACAACCACAGTGACGCGTCTAAAGTCCCAGACAGAGAAATTAGATGAGGTAAGATAGTTTTTTAATTAACATATATATTTTTGTTTTTATATTATTTTGATTTCCACATGTTTCCCCCCCCCCCCCCCCGGGGTTTGGCGTTTTGGAAATTGTCAGTTGCTTTGTGGCACAGACAAGGCAGGATCTGGTGTGTAGGTGGGTTGGGGTGGGTGGAAGGGTCATGGATTTGGGATTTATTCAGAGATGGTGGACAAGTTTCCTTGGATGTTAGCTGACTCTCTCCCAGCTCCCTTCAGACATCAATCCCCATGTCTTTTGGTAACAGTGTCCTATCTCTGAATGGATGGGGTGGTGGGCGTCTCAATCATTTCAGGAGCGGCAGCGGATGTCTGACCGGCTAGAAGACACCAGCCTCCGGCTCAAGGATGAGATGGACTTGTACAAGCGAATGATGGACAAGCTTCGGCAGAATCGGATAGAGTACCACAAGGAGCGAGAGGCCACTCAGGAGGTGGGTCACCTGCATTCAAGATCACTGAATGCTGGGGTCCAGTTAGTAAAGCATCACAACTTGGCCATCTGGGTTGGAGGTCTGGGCTCCCCAAGAAGCCCGTTTAGTAGAGCTGTTGTGGTGTGGGGGACTTGGAGTAGGAAAACCTGAGTTAGAATTCCTCCTTAGACACTTACTAGCTGCACGAGGCAGCCACACAAGTCACTTAACCTCTGTTTACCTCAGTTTCCTTGTCTGTAAAATGAGGGGCTGAACTAGATATCTCTTCCAGTTCTTCATCTGTGATTCAGCCCTAGGAGGTAAGTAGTGTAAGTATTGTGATTGCCATTTTTTCAGGTAAGAAAAGAAATGCAGGCTCTATCCATCTCTAAATCTATGAGCCTAGTAATACTGTTACGTATGTTTTGTGGAACATAAAGTCCTAAGTATGTTTTTTTGTCTTATGCCCATAGCTTGGTAGAGTGGAACACAGTAGATGCATAATAAGTGCTTGTTACATTGAAATGAACTTAACCTATTTGGGCCCTCATTCCTACAGCTCATTGAGGACCTGAGGAAAGAGCTGGAGCACCTCCAGCTTTACAAACTGGACTGTGAGCGGCCTGGCCGGGGACGGAGCTCCTCTTCTAGCATGAGTGAATTCAATGCCAGGGCCCGGGAAATTGAACTGGAACATGAGATCAAGCGGCTCAAGCAGGTGAGTAAGGGATGGGTGGACTCCAGTGGGGTTGGAGCATGAGTTCATCCACTGCCTAACCTTCCCTTCCAAGATGCAGCAGAGAGAAGAAGCAGCAACCACAACCAGGGGCACCAGGTTACTCTCAGTAGCATGACTCAGTAGCTCCTACCAGAGCCTCACACCAGGCAAAGTGACAGGTGGATAGATGGAGAGGTAGGCAGGTCAATGGAAAAGTGGAGAAATAGATGAAGAGATGGATGGATGAATGGCTAGATGACACAGTTATCCAATCAGGAGGCTCAAAGGCAGAGACATCCTTAGAGTGGGCAAGGCTACTGGTAAAGAGGGGGAGAGCTGGGAGTTACTATAATATAAAAGAGAAAAAAATAAAAGGAAAAAATGTCCTTCCTTGGCCTTAGGAGTTATGTTAAAAAAAAAAAGAATTAAAAGCACAAAATTTTCTTAGAGTAGAAGAAATTAAGAAAAAGGCAAACTGAGTGCCAAGGAACTAGATGAAAGTAAGAACCGGCAACCACTCACCTTATTGCTATATAACTTTAAGGTTTCCAAAGTGCTCAAAAGAAAGGCAGTAGAAAAAATAGATTTGGAATTCAAGGTCTTGAGTTTGAATCCTGGATCTTTCACTTAATGTCCAAGTGACCTAGGGCAAGTCACTTCCTCCTTTGGGTTACTGTTTCCTCCTCTGGCATTACTGTAACCTCTCAGGCCCCATGAGGTAGAGAGTTCAGTCTTTTTCTCCCCATTTTTCAGGTAAGGAAACAGAGGCTGAGGGAGATTTTCATTTGTCCTACAGCTAGAAAGTAGGTGATGTGAGCTGGGGGTTCAAACCTGTTTCTTGACTTTTTGTCCATCACTATCCCCTGCCCTGAAAGTCTCTCTAGAATCATAGAATGTGCTTTTCTCTGTTCCACTCCAACATCTTCAGTGGCCTCTCCAAGACTACAAGTTGCACAGAAGGTGCCAATCTGCATTGGTAGATGGAGTTCCTTCCCCTGGGAGCAGTGTCACAAGTTCAGTTCATAACTCTATCCCTACATACTGTAATAGAGGGGAGTTTGAGTCTTAGTTGCTTTCTAGCTATATGATTCTGAGAAGGCAACCTATCTCAGCCCCAATTTCTACATCTATAAAATAGGAATAATAATGGTAGCTAAACCTCATAGGGTAGTTGTCAGGGTCAAGTTAGGTAGTGTATGTAAAATGCTCTGTAGCCTTTAAAGTTCCGTATAAAAGTTAAGTATGTCATATGGTGCTGGTGATGGTGTTCTTAACTATCACACACAGTATTAGGTGATTGGTATAACAGGTAGGGGACTGGCCTCAAGTTAGAAATATCTGGGTTCAGATCCTGCCTGTGACATTTACTGATTATACACCCCAGGTGAAATACTCTCTCTGAGCTCAGTTCCTCATCTGTAAAATGAAAGGGTTGGATTAACTGGGGTCTGAGTTACTAAGATTCAGGGCGGGGCCTGGAGGAAGCAGGAGGCATCTGCCTGAGAATCCCACCTCTGACACATTAGCTGTATGACCACCATGGCCAAATCACTTCCCTCCCCAAGCCTCAGTTTCCCCATCTGTAAAATGTAGTGCCATGATTGTGGGGATCAGATCAGATGAAATACATTGAGCTCCTTGTAAATGTTGAAGAGCTGGACAAATTGGACCGGCGGGTTCTGTGGATTGTCTTGTTCTTTCTAGTAGAGGGATTCTTAACCTGGAGTCTGTGACCTTGGATGGGAAAACAACGGCGTCTTTATTTCCACTAACCTCTAACTGAAGTCTGTATTTTCTTCATCATGAATGTGAGCAGCAAGCATGGTTCTGAGAAGGGCTCCCTGGCTTCACCGGGCTGCTGCAGGGTCTGAGACGCGGTAACAACAAAGAGCCCCTGTTCTGGAGAGAGCCTGGTGGGGAGGCCCTAAATACAACTCCATGAATCTCCTGCCTTTGCACAGATGGTGTTTTCAGATGACTTCCCCAGGGCACAGCTGGGCACATTCCCATGGTGTGCTGGGCACGTTCCTTGGCTCAAGCCTCCCCTCTCTGCCTCTGACCACAATGCCCCACCCCACCCCTTCCCTTCCCACTCCATATCATTAACACTAAGCCAGGCAGGGCCTCTGGATCCAAAGCTCACTCCACCCATGCTGAGTTGCCTGGAGTAAGGAGAAAGGCGGATAGTAGCCACTCTGTGTCAGGAGCAAGATTCGAACTCTGGGCTTCTTGACTTTGGGGCTGGTGTTCTAGCAATATGTTTTCACTTCCCAGGCAAGTGCCTCAACTCTATCTGGAACCCAATATACCCCTTCCCTTGGAAGGAGGTGAAGGGGACCTGAGCTAAGGGCTTACATTTAGTTGAACCCAATTATTTCTTCTAGGAACTCTTTTCTCATCTCTGCCTCATGAATTCCTTGTCTTCCTACAAGACACATCCCAAGTGCCACCTTCTACAGGAAGCCTTCCCTGGTCCCCTGAAGGGCCAGTGACCTTCCTCACTAGGGTACCTCACTGTATTTATTCCTTCTGTATTTATGTGTATGCTCACTGTCTTCCCAGGAGAACAGAAGCTCCTTGAGGGCAGAGACTGTTCCCTTTTGTCTCTGTATTATCAGTGCCTAGCACAGGGCCCAGCACATAGTAGGTGCTTTATGAAATACTGTTTGGTTGATTGAGGGCAGGGACTTTCATTTCAGGGGTTGAATCTCAAGCCTCAGCTCAGTGCCTGGCGCATAGTAAGTGCTCAGCCCTCGTTGACTGATTGATTGATTAATGATCTCTAACTCTTCTCTTTCCCTTATGCTTTTGACAGGAAAACCAGAAGCTCCGAGATCAGAATGATGACCTGAACGGGCAGATTTTAAGTCTCAGTCTTTATGAAGCAAAGAATCTCTTTGCCACTCAGACCAAGGCCCAGTCTCTGGCCGCGGAGATCGACTCGGCCTCCCGGGATGAGGTGAGGAAAGGCTCAGTCCTTGAGGAGCCCCAGGGCTCCCCACTGGATCCTTAAGGAAGGCATCTCTTCAAAAAGAAAAGAAAAAAGCACGCCTGCCCTGGACATGGGTTAGCGCTGTGGTTCTGGTCTCAAGCTTTCTTGTCCCTGCGAGGGACAGGGGGTGGAGACTGGCAGATACCAGACTTTGCCAGGTGATTCTGAGTCACAGACATTAGAAGAGACTGACCCCCTTCATTTTACAGATGAGGAAACTGAGGCCTAGGAAAGTGCATGGGACACAGATGTCAAGCTCAGAGGCCAGAGATGGGGAAACAGGCTGTGTCACGAAGTTAGAAAGTGTCAGAGGTAGTATTTGAACCAGGGGCTCCTGTCTTCAAGTCAGCACCACAGTATATTTAACCTGAATTTTGTAAATGACCACAGGAATTCTCTTTCAATCTGCTCTATAGCCCAGGAAGTTACTACCTCCTCTAAAAGCTGTTCCCTTCCTTTTTACCCTCCTCCTCATCCCCCAGGGTTTTATAAATGCTTTCTCTTTTTCAGTGTTGATTCAGAGTTGGTTTTCTTTTTGACCCTTTGCCTGGGGAGGGGCTGAAACTACCATCTTCATAGGTTTTGGATCTAAATAATGATAATTTATTAAAATAGTAATTTAATAATTGCAACAGTTTTAAAATACATTTTAATTTACAGATATCTTTTGTTTTTGTATCACTGACATCTCTTTCCAGGGATCATTTTACTAAAATGTCTTTTTCTTCCCCTGCCCTTAAAGTAAAAAACAAGAGGCAGGCATCTCCCTTCTGGGTGAGACTACTAAACTTGCCATGCCTTGTGGCTTTGGACAACTTACCTACTCTCATTGATTCTTAGTTTCCTCAGCTGTAAAATGAAGGGATTGGGTCAGATGGCCTTGAAGGTGCTTCCTAGCTCCAGATTTACTTCCTCAGGCCCCTGTATCCCCAGAAATACTGCTTGATGTCATAGCAATGATCCATTTCAGGGCTAGGAATTGTTTTAGGTTCCTGATGTAAAATTCTTACCCCAAACCATGTGTTTCAGTTTGTTTTTTTTTTTTAACATAGGAGGACTTTTGACTCATTTCCCCAAGTTAAAAGGAAACCTTATCCCACCTGATCAGTCCATTGTGACTCATACCTGGCTTGGCTTTTTTGGAGACCTAGGTTGCTTCAGCCGAGGTCTGTAAGCTTGTGCCAGTCAGAACAGGGCAAGATCCTTGGCTTTGCTTGCAGAAGGCTGGGTTTTCATTGGGCATCTCTGATCTGTCCCTAACAGCTTATGGAAGCCCTCAAAGAACAAGAGGAGATAAACTACCGACTGAGACAGTATATGGACAAGATCATTCTTGCCATCCTGGACCACAACCCGTCAATCCTGGAGATCAAAAACTGAAAGGAGATGTAGGGCTCAAGGTGGGAGTGGGACCAATTAAGAGCTTGGGAGAGCAGCAGCCACCCGACACCTTCTGCACATGTCACTGGATTTAAGAGTCACTAATACTGTAAATGTCTATACATACAGCCGTGTGTGTATGTGTGTGTATAATTGGATATGAAAGAAAATGAATGTGTGTGAATGTTAATATTAAGGATGGTATGGGGTTGATCCTTTAGTTAAAAAGGTCTGCTTTGGTTAGCTTTTCATGCACTTTGTTCTACCTTTGCAGGAAAGAGGGTTGGCAGAGGGAATAAGAGATTATTATTGTAATAACAATGTAACTGAAAACTTGTGTTACAGATACTGGATGAAATGACTACCTCTGGTTGTAAGGATTTTTTAAAGATCTATCTCTATTGTTGGAGGTGCCCCCCTTACCTCCTACAAGATAGAGAACAAAGCAATGACTTTTCCAGTAACTTGAATACCTAGTAGCCTTGTGACTAGGATTAGCTTGATACCATTCTCCCTTTGCCTTCACCAGTGGCACATCCTGCCAGGGCGCAGATATTTGGGCCAGGAAAGAGAAGTTGGTCTTTAAGTAGAAAATCATGGAGGAGAAAGTCACTGCTTCTGATCTTTGGTGTGTTTGGGGGTAGAGGGCTTATAATTACCATAATCACTTGCTGGCAAAGAGTGGTTTGTCACTTAATGTCTACCTCTCCATTTCACACACCATTCATAATGACTAGTAACTGGTACTGGGTTGGTGTTTGAATGGCTTTGGGTCTCATGAGCATTAAGCAGCTGTTTCTACAACTTAACCCCAGTTTTCAGGGGACTTAGAATTCAAGCTGTTTAATTTCTTTTTTGGGTGGACTCTTGGCCTTTATTTTTTAAGGTTTCCCTTGCACTCCTACATTCCTACTACTTCCCCCTTTGTTTCTGTTTTTGTGTGTGTTGTGTATATGTGAGAGTGTGTGTGTGTGTGTGTGTGTGTGTGTGTGTGTGTGTGTGTTTAAGAAAATGAAGATGCTTAAATTTGTGTTAGGCAGGGAAGAGATGTTTGGAAAGAGTGGGAGATGGTGATGGTGTAAGTCACTTATAGTCAAACTGAAGGTTCATTTTGGGGTAAGAAGGGTTTTATTCCCAGCAACTTTCATCCCATACCATTACCTTCTATCCCTGAACATCTGAATGGCCAGCATCTAGATCTGGACACCCATGGGCCGTGTCTGTGTGGGGGCTGAAACTAACATCCTCAAAGATTTTGGATCTAACCAAGAGGGGCTTACTTACCCATATTTTAAAGTCCCAATGTGACCTAATATGGTGGTGTCTATGTTTGTAATCTAGGAGGCAGAGACTGGCATATATCTTGAGATGAGGAGTTCTGAGTAGCAGAATCAGATTGTCTGCATCACACTTGGCATAAATATGGTGAACCTCTAGGAATGGGGCGCACCAGGCTCTAAGGAGGGGCAAACTGACCCAAATGAGAAACTGAGTTGGTTGTTGATTAGCAATAGGACTGGGAGTATGAGTAGCCCCTCCCCTTCCAACCCAGGCTAGATAGAAAAGACCCATTTTTTAATCCCTACTAGATGTCCCCCACACAATCCTGAAGCCAGGCTGAATCCTCTTGGGGTATGGGGTTTTGCCATCAAAGGAATTGGATACAAAAATCAGGGTCCTGCAGTCTGCTGGGATGTGAAGCTCTTTTGTTCTGAATATTCAAACAGCCCTTTGTTACCTGCACTGAAGAGAAAGAGTGAGGTTGTCTGTGGGACATGACTGGAGTAGCCCAAGAGAACTGGGATAGACTTTCATCATTCTCCCGACACTTGGTGGGGGATTCACACTAAGGGTCTTTTATCTACACTCAAATAGAAACTGAGCTCTTTGGCAGTTGGCAACGTCTTCCTCTCCCCACCCCTGAAATTTTCACATTTGTCTTGAGTTTTTCTATTCCTTTGTAATACATTTCCCCATTCCCCTTAATCTAAAGATATATATATATATATATATAAATATAGATAAATATCTATATATAATGTATATTTATTTTTCCCTCTTCAGTTTCTTGTTTTCTTCAGCACTGTCATGTGAAAAAGAATGTCTGGGCATGTTGGAGAAGGGGATGTGGAGGGATGTGGAGGGGGATCCATCATGGAAGCAAAAAAAAAATGAAGTGGAAAAGTTTGTTTGGTTTTTTTCCCCCCTAATTTAAAAATCTGGTTTGTGAGAGCAGCTACAGGAGCTGGACTTTCCCCTAACACGGGATCTTGGCATTTTGTAAGCTGAGTTTTCCCCTAATAGGGAAGACTGACAAAAAGCAATTGTTGTTTTATGTAGGGAATAATGAATTAGCCTCCAACACATGTAGGCCATGTGACCCTGGGCAAATCCTCAGGAGAGACTTAAAGACTAAAGGTACTGAGTGGGCACCTTTTTGCATTGATGGGGGGAATTTTCTCATCTGGAGTTCCCTATAGCTATGACATCACAGATCCATTAAAAAAAGAATTAGCAGAGCAGGTAGGTGGCACACTAGCTCTGGAGACAGGAGGACCTGAGTTCAAATGTGACCTCAGACACTGGACTCTTACTAGCTGTGTGATGGTGGGCAAGTCACTTAACCCTGATTGCCTAACCAAAAATAAATAAATTAAAAGAAATAACCACTCAAATCATATTGACCTGTTAACAGTTCATGTGTGATTCATCTTCTGAGGATTCTCAAAGCCTTCAGCAAAGTCATTCCATGAGCCTACTTGTGTATGAGGTACTTCATGGGAAATCCAGTGATGGAATGGGTATGAAAAGAAGGTTAGATATTAAGGGGAGAGGATCTAGGAAAAAGAAAATGGAATGAATGGACTGGAAGAGGTAAGGGAAAAAATCAGAAAGCAAGTGGGGGAGAGAGGCAGAAATTCAAAAAACAAAACTCCAGGGATGGCAGTCATATCTGAATTCAGCAGCTAAAGAGAATTCAGGACGTTTTAAGCAAAGGAAAGAAAAATAAGCCAAGAACCCTAGCACATTCCAGCCCATCTAGGGATCATCCAAAGAAAGAGCTTGAGAGTAGGTTTCCAAAAAATGTCAGTTGATGTATTTTTTTCTTTTTGTGTTGTTTTGATTGTATCCAGTACAGTGTGTGTTGTGCCCCCTCCCCTCATAGAGGTCTGCCTCAGTGGGGACACCTAGAAAAATTGTCAGGTACTTAAGTTGCCACAAATATATGGAGGAATTTGTGCATGGTGCAAAGAGGATCCAGCTTTGTTAACAAACAGAAGCAAACAGGAATCCTAGAAACTTTTTTGGCCCAGTCCCTCTTTTATGAGGCACCTGGGCAGGTCTGGTGGCTTTGCTTGTTTCCTTACTCTTCCCAGGTCACATCAGGTACTGCTTTCTCTGGGTTGGTGGCTGTTTGTACAGCTGTTCAAAGGAGAAAGAGATGTTCTGAAATCAGAAAGGCCAAACACTAGTGTGGGCTCTCTCTCTAACACTCTCTCTCTCTCTCTCTCTCTCTCTCTCTCTCTCTCTCTCTCCCCTCTCTTTCATATTCTCAACACCTGATTTAAAGGATCAAGTCTTATGTAACACTTATTTAAGGTTAAGTTCAGTGTAGGTGTCTTAATAATTTTTTAATTTTTAAAATCAATTATTGAAGTCTTTTAAAAATACCTTTAAAAGCTGTCAGAATCAATGGTAATTAAGCCAACCTGCTTCATTCATCCCAGTGGACGAACAAGTCTCATTGTCCAAACAATGAACTTTGAGGCAACTGTGGAAGGTAGGTGTGTGTGTGTGTGTGTGTGTGTGTGTGTGTGTGTGTGTGTGTGTGTGTGTGTGTGAGAGAGAGAGAGAGAGAGAGAGAGATAAGGGAGGAGGGAAATGAAGGAGAAACCAGCTGCCATTTTATTTGTGATACTGCATCTTTTTCTTCTCCTTTTGGGTCAAGAGATATTATCTTTTTGTTCAGTAGGGACTTATCTCCATGTCTACCTGAAGACCTTCCTTCCCACTCCTGCATCCTCCAGGTCTATTTCATTTAGATGAAAATTTGGGGCAAAGACCAAAGGTTGCCATCTCAGATGGAAATGCCTAGGATCATAGTCTTAGAACTGGGAGGGACCTTTGGAAGGCCGTCCAGTCCAACCCCCTCATTTTACACATATGGAAACTGAGGCACTAAAGAGAGGAAGTGACTTACCTAGGGTCAAACAACTAGTAAGTGTTAAAGGAAGGCTATGAAAAATTTCCCTGGTATCAGCCCTATAGTTTGATTAGCTTTTGTATGGAATTTGACAGAAAGCAAGCATTAAGAGAGAGTAGTGAAGGCATGGAAAGAAGTCAACTTCTGTTGTTATTGTCTAGATCCTGTTTTGTTTTTTTTTTCATGAGAACTAGAAAGTTCTGGGAAAAACAAATAGGGCTTTACAATTTCCTGATGGGAAAGGTTTCTGTAGCCTCTTCCAGTTCCAGGTACAGGATTCTGTGACTCCTTTCCATGGTGGATGACTGTCAGGGAGCCAGGTGGGGATGTGAGAAGGCAGGAAGAAGTATCCTGCACCTAAGTGCTTTATGTATATTATCAAATTTTGCCCTCACAAAAACACCCTGTAGGGTAGATGCTATTATCAATCCCATTTTACAGATGAAGAAACTGAGGCCCAGAGAAGTTAAGACACTTTATAGAGGTCACAAAGCTAGTTAAGTATCCAAGGCAGTACTTGAACCCAGGGTTTCCTAATTCCAAGTTCAGCACTCTAGCCACAAGCAGCTTGGCCACTCATCTCGATGAGTGATTCAGGAAAGTCATTTCTCTGAGCCTAACTTTCTTCCTCATGGAAAAAGCGGTGGGGCCGTTAGACTAGATCAACAAATCAACAAGCATTTGTGCCAAGCACCATGTAAGAGGCTGAGAATGGATACAAAGACAAAAGTGAAACAGTTTCTACTCTTAAGGAGTTTACATTCTCATGGGAGAGGTTTATGTCAGTTTCTTAGTGAGAGTTCCCTTTCCTCCCTTACTTCAGCATGAAAGCACCATTAGGGCTCAGGGTAGATTCGGTCCACCTGAAATCCTGCTGCCTGACTGGGACCTGTCCCCCTGGTGGTTATACAGTGAGTTGTTCATGGGCACCACAGCTAGTCTCTCTGTCAGATGCCAGCAGCCCCATCATTGAGCCCAGATGTGGGCTGATGGCCCTGATTTTTGCCAGAGATGGAATTGAGCCTGATAGGACAAGTAAAGGCACTCCCCCCCTTTTTTTTTGTTTTCTGTAGACACAGACCCTGCATCAGCAGGAAGTCTCAAAGAAGTCCATATTTGCTTTTACCTTCACTGAAGGAAATATATATCCAGTCGGTCTCTTTCAGGCTGTAGGAGATGAGTGATGGGGGTCCTCTTCATGGCCTCCTTCCCCTTCCAGTGCCAATCCCAGCTGATCTTTGGGCCCTGTTCCGTTCTAACAGAGACACTGTAGTATAGGGCAGGGCTTCATAATCTGGAGTCTAAGGACTGCTCGCCCCACCCCCTTTCAATGGTGTCAAGTCTATGAACTTGGATGGGAAAAAATTTACCTATTTTCATTTTCTTTTAATATAAGTTTACTTCGATTATGAATGTAGGCAACAGATATTATTCTGAGGTCTATGGGCTTCACCAGACTGCCACTGGGGTCCAGGACAAATAGGGTAAGAACCTGGATAGAGAGCTGGCCTCAAATCCAGGGAGACTTGAGTTCAGATCCTACCTCTGACACTGTGGTCCTAGGTAAGTCATTTAACCTTATCAGTGTGTAGACTTGTGGTGTGAGACTTGGATAGAAACAGGAGCCACTAATTCATACATAAGGATTCCTTGCAGGCAGCAGTTTTAAAATATTATATATGCATATAATTTTTATTTTGTGAAATATTTTCCAATTACATTTTAATCTGGTTTGAGCCACACTTGGGAGTGTTGTGGGCCATGGGCTTTGTGATTGACACCTCTGTTCTAGGCAGCAATCTTAGACTGTTCTGAGAAGATGCTGAACCTGCATTGGGGAGGGAATTTCCTTACCTGGAAGTTCTTTATATCAATGCAGTTGAAACCAGAGGTCCAGTCCCTATCCTTATCTAACAATTTTATGTAATTTTATAACTTCCTTTTCTTTTTTACTCCCAGCCAAAGGTAGACTTAAGTCACTTTGATATCAGTTACCTTGGAAACAATATGAATCACAGGCAAGTCTGTTGTGTTTTTTTCCCCACATATTGTGCATGTGTGACTTTTTTTATAGCTTTAGAAGAAATTGGCACAGCTCTCTAAGGAATTAATGAAATTCTAGAGAGTTTCGGGTTGTGGCATATTGTGTATGCTAATGGACAGTGTTTTAACTTTGGCAGTCACTGTGCTGGGGTAAGCTAAGCCTCAAGGATTCCCAGGAGACTCATGGTTGCTCCTTTTAATGATGACACAAGTTAAATGAACTGTTAACCAAGACTTAGTCAAGTCTCCAACACTGCCTCATACCCTGGAGGCTTTCCCCCTGGCATGTGTTTTCATTGGCTCAATGATTCAGGAATCTCCTTGGAAAATGATAGGACTTCCTCCCAGAAGCCTTAAAGACAAATAGTAGTACCCATGAAGGATCTTTTGAAGAGTTTGTCAAGGAAGAAACAAAGGTAAAACTGAGTCAATAGTCAAAGAGAAGACAGGAAGGCAGAGAACTTGGGTTTATATATGGGGCAGCTAGGTGGCTCCATAGTGCATAGTGTCAGGTTCCTGAGTTCAAATTTGACCTCAGACACTAGCTGGGTGACCGTGGGCAAGCCACTGAACCCTGTTTGCCTCAGTTTCCTCATCTGTCATATGAGCTGGAAAAGGAGATGGTAAACCACGTATGTCTCTTTGCCTAGAAAACCCCAAATAAGGTTATAAAGAGACATGACTGAAAAATGCTGAACAACAACAAAAATCTGAGTTTATAGGATTGTATATTCAGAGGTAGAAGGGACCTTAAGGGCCAGCTAAATCTAAACCCCTCATTTTGCACAAGGTCACACACATAGTAAGCTCCAAAGACCATATTTGCACTCAGGTCCTCTGACTCATCTCAATACTCTTTCCACTGGCTTTGTAAATTTTGATTAGTCACTTCCTCTCTCTTGTCCTTTGGACTTGCTGACTTCTAAAGCCCCTTCCCACTCTAACTCCTATGATTTTAAACTGAGTTCAATTCTTCATTGGCTTACATAAATCCTTGTTCCCAAAGCTATCTTGGATTCAGAGGGGAGGAGAAAGCTTTTTCCTTAAAACATACTTGGGAATTGTACTTTCTTCTGCCTTGCTGAGTAGAAAACTGGTGGTTTCATCTCCTCCGCTACCAAGATTTTCTGGGGGGAGGGTAGAACAAGGGAAACTTTCATGAGAGTTGCTTTAAAGTCAACTCACCTCCTTTCCCATTCCCATTAGACCTCCTCCTGCACCCCCCCCCCAAAAAAAAACAACAACTATGCTACCGTTTTCCCCTAAATCAGCTCATTTTCATTGCCATCACTAATACTTGGTTAGGCCAGTTGGTTGAAACCAATGGTGGCAACAGCAACAGGCAGGGTTGTGGTGAGTTTTCCCCCCAAGATGGCAGCAATAAATCTACAAGTTAAGAGTGCAGATACAAATGATGATAGAGTTTAGAGAGAGTATTTTGGTGTTCTGAGATTGGATTTGGGGGGATATTTTTAAGTTCAGCAAACTCATCAAATAACAAGGTCTAAGTGGGTCATGAGTCAAAGAACTAGGAAAGATTGAGGGGATACTCTATATCAGGGTTGTCTGGTATAATTGTGTCAAGGGTGAGAGTTTGGTTACATCTAAGGTCTACAATAGCTAACTGTTTTGGAGCAGTAGGGACCATGTAAATGAATTAATTCAAGGAACACCCATCAACTGGGTTTTGGTGCTAAGTATCTCTTCCTTTCTCTGCCTTTTCTCCTCAACCCTTGACATCTCTTTGGGAATCAGGACACCTTCTGGGTAACTACTGTTGGTATTTCACTTTGGGATGCATGAATTTTGATTCTGGTATCTAGCTGGGAGTCCAGAGTAGTAAAGATAATCGTGCTGAGAACAGCACTACTCAAGGATTGTTCCTGCCTTTTCCAAGCTTGAGAAAACTGGAAATAATATGGGTGTAGGGCAGGACTCCCCCAAAAGGTTTAACTGGACAAAGGTCCTGATGGAGGTAATCAATATTCATGATCATCCATTGGCGGATGGGTACACCAATGGCCTGAGTCCTTAACCATGATGCCCAGTAATAGCCTGTCCTGATGGACTTGTGGCTGAACCACATCAGACTCCAGGGGAGTAAGAGAATAGAACAGAAGGATGCTACTGGTTGGATAGCCATTTTCCTATTCTCCAGCACTAATTGGCTTTGGGACACCCACTTCTTGAAATCAAACACTAAACTCACTGTGTGACCTTGGGCAAGTCACTTGTCTTTTCTGGGCCTCCCCTGCCATTTCTGAAAAATGACCAGAGTGAATTACAGGAACCTTCCCACTCTGATGTTTCTGTGGTTACACAAATTAGCTGAGTGATGAAAATCCAGGCTTTGGATAAATGGACAGCATGGTGGGGAAGGGACCAAACACTCATCGTACTTTTCATTTGCCATCTTTCAGAACCAGGGTTGATTGGCTGCTGCTTAAATGAGGGAGGTAGGGAGCTAAGGAATATCTAAAGCAACTTTTGAGAGAAGCTTGTTTCTACAAAGCTGAGACCTTTAATGGAATGTATCCACACTGTACACACACAATGTGGTTTCCTACACCAAGGCCACTCTCCTATGTTAAACTTGTATGGAATTTGGAGTTTGGGTTTTTTCCCTTCAAAACTTAGATGTTCCTGATATGGCTATAAGCCTTCGAGTCTCTCTCCAGCTCTGATTTTCCAGGGAGCAGGAAGTTACATTCCGAAGCTATCCGTGTCGTACTCACGGTATGCTTGAAATACCGTTTGCACTTGAATGAATTTTCCTAGAAACTGCATTGTGGGACCATTTAGGGTTTTTTTGGTTTGTTTTTTGTTTTTTGGTTGTGTTGCCCAGGCCATATGGATCTCTTGTTTGCATGTGTTAGGGGTCTTCTGGACGTGTGCCTTTCCTTCACTGTCTTGACTGTACAGAATTTTTCACGGTTACCTGTAATTTGGGGTACTTTTTTTTTAAACTCATTTGTCTTATGTAACCTGGCCCTGGCTTCCCTCTCCCAAGACCTGTAAATGTATAAATACAATGCACTGTATTTGAATTTCATGGACCATGAGGAGATGTAAAGAAAATAAATATTCATAGACAGGTCTATACATACTTCTCCAAAAGATTTAGGCCCTTAAAATGACTTTCCACTTGGCAATGAACATTTGATCATTTTGTACAGATTATTATTATTATTATTATTGTTATTTTGGAAAGATCAGGGGAACACAGAACTATTTAGCCCTTCTTTGACTGTCCTGCACATTTTATTTTAGAAGTATTGTATCTGAGAAAACAGTTACTCTTGTAAAATTACTGCCCATGGAATCCCAGTAACATACTTGAGGAAGGAACGGGGTTTGCAAATACTGCTGTCACATTACAGATTCCTGACTGGTTTTGTTGGGTTAGCTTCAAACAACTGCACGGGATTATTAAAAGAGGAACAGCTTCTAGTTTTGTTGTTACCCTTGAAAACTAGGGGTAAAGCAAGGGTAGCTGCCTGAGTATCACTAAGCAGGAGTCTAGCTCCTGTGAACGTGGTGGTTTGGACCACTAAGTCAGAGTTTAATAGATCCTGCTCCATGCAGAAGGGATTTATCGAGTGCAATTTTAAACTTTTGATTAATTTTGATCAAGTAATTGTTCAAACCATGTGATTTTTAAGTAATTTGATGAAGAGACACTCCCTGACAAACAGATGATCCCTTTTGTTCTAAGATGTGGGCAGCTAATAACCGCCTTTCCTCTGCACCCAGTTTTCTCCTGTTCCCTCCTCCTGGAGCCCAGGAAAAGGGAAGAGATTTGGCCACCTATTGCAATGCGAAATTTACATGTGTAGTCATCTAAAAAAGGTTAGAGTTAAAATTCTGCCTCAAGCAAAATGGAGTTCACTGCAATGACCTTAATCTGGAAATTTGTCTCAAGCCATTGGGGGTGGGAATGATGCTGGGACTTCACAGTAAGACACCCCTGGGGCAGAGAGCCAGGTATACACGCTCCTCCTACCCCTGGGTTCCTCTGACAAGATCATGTAACCCAGAGTGGGAGGCGGGCAGGAATGGTGCTTCCTTCTCTCTGTGTCCCAGAATCCCTATAACTTCTGGCTGGATTTTACTCTGAAAGGAAAGGGCTCTTGCTGATATTGGGTGAGCCCCATCCAGGGAACTGTAATGTTGTATAGACAAAGGTGTAAATAAATGATCTGCTTTTCTTGCCTGACTCAGAGTGTCTCTTTAATATGGGGGCATGTCTGCAGCAAGAGGAGAGGGAAACCTCTAGTGTGAACCACTAACTTTGCTGGAAAAATACTCAAACTCATTAATAGCCAGAGATGCAAATGAAAACAAATGAGAGGTACTGCCCTGCTTATCAAACTGGTAAAAAAAATAATAATTAAATGCATGGGAACTCAGTGCTGGTAGAGAACGGATTGCTGATTCCCATTGCTCGTGGAATCTTTAGATAACAGCCTAGCAGGATTACAGTCTTTGAACCAACGATTGCTTTGTTGGGACTATAGAAAACAAGACCAAAAAGTTGTCAGTTCAAAGATTTTTATGACATCATTAGCTCTAGTCCCCTCCCCTCCTAAAACAACAAAGAAAAAACCCTAGAAGAAATCTGATTATCCTGCAATAAAGAGAATGGCTAGTAAATGATGGTACATTCATGGTCCATTATTTTCATAATATCATCCGTCACTCCTAATTCTACAATAAATATAAAAACAAACGAAGCAGTTTGAATGTCCCTCAGTAGAGAAAGAATTAAGTGGCATATTGGTGGTCAAAGGGTTTTTTTTTTTTTAAGCGTCATTCTGAATTCTTAAAAAACAACCAGAAGCAATCCAAATGTCCTTCAATAGGGAAATTATTAAATAAATTGTGGTATATACATGTTTTGGTGCTATAATGCAATTAATATAATAAGGAATGAGGACTATATTATGAAAAATGCAAAGTTAAAATAAGCAGAAGACTATAGTATACACCACAGCCTTTATGAATGAAAAAGGAAATGGGTGAAGAAAGAATTTTTTTTTTTGGAAGGGGGGAAGACAGGGCAATTGGAGCTAAGTGACTTGCCCAAGGTCACATGGTTAGTAACTATTAAGTGTCTGAGGCCAAATTTGAACTCAGGTTCTGACTCCAGGACTGGTGCTCTATTCATTGCGCCACCTAGCGGCCCCAGAAGAAAGAATTCTGATGGAAATTTAGAGGGGTGATAAATGTTTGGACATCTCATGTGCTGAAATGGGGATTTATTTGAATCTAAGGATCTGCAGTACAATGCTGATGGGTTGTATGAGGTTTTTCATATTGCTTATGGGGATCAATCAACCTGTTCTTCCTACTTCTGTTCTTTTTTTAAAATTGTTTTTAGTTTTCAATATTCACTTCCATAAGATTTTGAGTTCCAAATTTTCTCTCCCTCCCCTCCCCCACCCAAGATGGCATGCAGTCTGATACAGACTCTACATACACATTCATATTAAACATTTTCACATTAGTCATGTTGTAAAAAAGCATTAAAACCAATGGGAAGAGCCATGAGAAATAAGAAACAAAACAAAAAGAGCAAGTAGTCTGCTTCCATCTGCATTGAGACTCCATAGTTCTTTCTCGCGATGCTTCTGTTGTTAAAGTGAGGATTCCACACCCCTGGACCAGGGAGCTCAACCCAACCAGTCTTATGCCTTTGGGTAGCATGCCCAGGCCTGTTGGGACTGACAGGGATGGGGATAGATTCTTTCTGGGATTATGGTAATCATGCCCATCATTTAAGGTTTTATATTCATACTAATATGTTTCTACAGCTGTTTTAAGGTTTTTTACAAAAGGTTTTGCAAATGTTTCCCTTGCAAAATGTTTCCCTTGCAACAACCCTGAGCTCGGTAGTTACACATATTATAATACCCATCTTAATTACACATGGAGAGCTAGACTTTCAGAGAGGTGTTGGAACTTGTCTAGAGTCAAATAATTAATATTTGTAAATAATGAGTAGTGAATAGTTAGACCTGGGGCAGTTTGGTGGCCCAGAAGGATGACAGCTGGATTTGGAGTCAGGAAGACATGAATTAGCCACTTTCCTGGGTAAATTGCCTCAGTTTCCTCATTTGTAAAAGGAGTTGGATTTGATAGGCCTTCAAGGTCCTTTCTAGCTCTAAATCTACAGTCTCAGTAATGCCTTTCCTACTCTATCAGGGTACTGTTCAGTTGAGCATAGCACAGGGCCTTTTCTGGACCTGGTAATCTAGTCTTAGCTCCACAATTAGACTGAATAAACATGTTTATTGTGAGAGGCAACTTAGGGAATGCATTGAGAACTGATCTCAGAGTCAGGAAAGACCTTGGTTCTAGTTCTGTCTCTTGATATCAACTGCCTGCATGACCCCCCCATCCCCCACAAATCCCTTCTCTGAGTCTTTAGTCACTCTCTAAGACTATAAGCTGGAGAGAAGGTTCTGACCTACATTGGTAGAGAGGGTTTGTTCCTTGGGAGGATTCTATGCTGATGAAATCACAGGTCTGCCCTAAAACAAAATACTAAAAGATTTTTAATTCCTTGAAATTGAAGGTGAGTTTTATTTTTGGTATTATTTATTATAACTAGACCTTTTACTTAACCTTACTTTTGTCCTCAGGAGTGGAGTTTCAAATATGTATTTTTCTATCGACATCCAGTTTTCTCTTTCTCCATTGGCCCCACATAGGACAGGGACCTATTTAGGATGCCCACTGGGAAGATCTGGGTGCTAGGCTTACATTGAAAGGAATGCCAGCCTTGTTTCAATGATATAATCCAGTGAATAATTCAATTAAATTCATTTCCACTAGTAGCAGCTACTTACTATCTGTGTGATCCCTGTGTGACCTGAAGTCCCTTGACCTTCAGTTTTCTCCTCTGTAAATTGAAGAGCAGTTAGATAGTACCATAATGCATAGAAGGCTGGGCTTAGAGTCAGGAAGACTCAGCTTCCTGAGTTCAAATCTGGCCTCAGATACTTTCTAGCTGTGTGACGCTTGGCAAGTCACTTAACTTTTATCTCAGTTTACCTCAGTTTCCTCATCTGTCAAATAAGCTGGAAATGGCAAACCACTCTAGCATCTTTGCCAAGAAAACCCCAAATGGGGTCATGAAGAGTTGGACCTGACAGAACAACAACAAAATGAAGGGGTTGGAGTAGTTGATCTATAAGGATTCATTTCAGCTCTAACCCGTGATCATATAGCATCCTTTGGCTATTCCCAGGTCCAGCCTATTTGTTTTGGGTAATTTTTCTATTTGTAACCCAAACCCCCATCTAATATTTTATTCTATTGCTAGTCTATATCAGTGAAAGTGCAAAAGCACTTAAGGCACAAAACTGTAAACAAAGGAATCACGAGGTTAAACATTCTCTAAACCCTTACACAAAGGATTACAATCTCTTATACTTCCAGGGGAGTAATGTAACTGCCCTTTTGATCCCTATACCTCCCCAAGAGTGGGTGAGTACAGTCACTTAACTCATCTTATTAGGGGATGCTTACAATATGGTGCTATCTACCTTTTGGAGTGCCTTTCCTGGGATTCCCAGGGGGTGGAGAGGAGAATGACTGAAAGACTTCTTGGTTCTAAAGTCATTGTGATCCAAATAAAGTATTCAGATTCAGAGGCTATACACTCCATGTAGTTGGTTTCTCTCTCTCCCCTCCCACCCCAACTTCAGTTCCATATCTTCTGACTCCTGTCTATTTTGCCGATTTTTAAACTTTCTATCTTATAGGGTACTCCCCCCCCAATCAGAGTTTTTTGCTGACTGGTGCTGTCGCCACACTGTAGTCATATATACAGCCCAAGTCAATATAATCTGCCAAGGGCATAGATCAGACCAGGTCACTCCTGTACAAGAGCTACCAGGTGCTCCCTCTTGTCTATAAGATAAAATATAATCCCAGATTGGTTTTTAAGGTCTTCCACAATCTGACTCTAGCCTACCTTTTTAGACATTTCACATAACTCCACTTAGTTTTTAAATAACAACCAAACTAGAGAGCTGTTCTCCAAATGCAGCACCCCATCTCCCTTCTTGGTACTCAAAATGGGCTCCCTTATGAGACTCAGGTCTGCTATGCCCCTCTCCCCAAGCTTCCCTTATCTTCCCATTTTAAGTACTTTCTTTCATCATGTTACCTTGGATTCACAGACTTATGTTTGGGCTGCACCTGTCCCTTAAGCTTTTTGAGGGTGGGGACTATGTTGTATTTGCTTAGGTAGTTCTAGCGCCTAGGACAGGGCATGACACATTATCAATCAATAAGCATTTATTAAACACTTTATGCTAAGCTCCAGTGGGGATGCAAAGAAAGGCAAAAACAACCATAGAATCTTGGATTTAAGTCTGGAAGGTAAGTTACAGGCCATTTCTTTCATGGTACAGCTGTGGAACCAGAGGCCAGCATGTTTCAAAGGTAGGACTTGAACCCAGATCTTACTGCCCAGCTCTGAATCCACGAGATCACACTCTCTCAGTTGGGGGTTAATGAGTTTTCTTGATGAAATTGTGGAACAATGATATTCTTTCCTTTTTTCTCTAGGGAAATTCTAAGCAAATGTTGTACTCACTGAAGGATTGAGCCAAAATTGTTAAATGTTCACCTGCATGTGAACTTGGACTTTGTGCTAATAATTATCAATAATAATTGATATTTATGTAGCACTTTTTATCTTTTAAATTTAATTTTAAAATAAACATTATGCTAAAATCTATTTTATTTTTATATCTTTGTTTTTGTTTTTTTATTTAATTTTTAAATTTATTTTTTAATTAAAAATCTATTTCCTCTTCCTCTCCCCTCTCCCCTTCCATGAAGAAAAAACCAACAAAACCCTTGAAACATATATGAAGAGTCAAGTCAAATAAACTCCAAAATTGACTATCCAAATATATATATGTATATATATAATACACACATACATACATATCTACATATCCATACATACACATACTTATACATATATGAGTTTATATACATACATACACATACACATATCCTGAGCCCATCACCTTTCTGTCAGGGTAGCATGCTTTTTCATTGGCCTCTCTGCAATTGTAGCTAGTCGCTGCCTTGATCAGAATTTTAAAGTTTTTCAAAGCCGATTTTCTTTATTATTATTATTATTATTATTTTAAATTTATCTATTTAGTTTTGGTTTACAACATTCAGTTCCATAGTCCCTTGAGTTTCAGATTTTCTCCCCCTCCTTCTCCTTCTCCCTTCCCCACCCCACCATGGCCCCATGCAATCAAATACAGGATCTACAAATACCTTCATATTAAACATTAGTCAAGTTGTAAAGAAGGATTATAATCAGTGAACAATGAGAAAGAAAAAACAAAACAAAACAAAATAAAACAGAAAAAAAGAGCAAGTAGTTTGCTACAATCTGCATTCAGATCCTGTAGTTCTTTCTCTGGATAAGGATATCCCTTTCCATCATGAGTCTTTTGGAGTTACTGTATAACCTTGCATTGCTGAGAGGAACCCAGTCCATCCAAGTTAGTCATCACACATACTATGTGTCTGTAACTGTACAAAGTTCTCCTGGCTCTGCTCCCCTCACTCAGCATCAGTTTATGTAAGTCTCTTCAGGTTATTATGAAGTCCGTTTCCTCCTCATTTCTTATAGCACAATAGTATCCCATTACATTCATATTACCACAACTTTTTCAGCCATTCCCCAATTGATGGACATCCCCTTGATTTCCAATTCTTTGCCACCACAAAAAGAGCTGCTATAAATATTTTTGTACTAATGGGCCCTTTTTCCACTTCTATGATCTCTTTGGGATACAGCCCTAGAAGTGCTATTGCTGGGTCAAAGGGTATATGCCCTTTGGGCATAGTTCCAGATTGCTCTCCAGAATGGTTGAATCAGTTCACAACTCTACCAACAGTGCATTAGTGTTCCAATTTTTCCACATCCTCTCCAGCATTTATCATTTTCCTATCTTGTCATCTTAGCCAATCTGACCAGTGAGATGTGGTACCTCAAAGTTATTTTGATTTGCATTTCTCTAATCAATAGTGATTTAGAGCATTTTTTCATATGCTTCTAGATATCTTTAATTTCTTCCTCTAAAAACTGCCTCTTCATATCCTTTGACCATTTATCAATTGGGGAATGACTTGTATTATTATAAATTTGACACAGTTCTCTGTATATTTTAGAAATGAGGCTTTTATCAGAGACACTGGTTGTAAAAATTCTTTTCTAATTTTCTACTTCCCTCCTTATCTTGGATACATTAACTTTATTTGTGCAAAACCTTTTCAATTTAATGTAATCAAAATTATCCATTTTGTGTTTCATAATGCAAAACTGATTTTCTTTACAATCTTGTTATTATAGAAATTATTTCAGCTCGCCTCACTCTGTATCAGCTTATACAAATCTTCCCAGGTTTCTCTGAAATCATACTCTTTATTGTTCTTTATTACACAATGGTATTCCAATGCACTCACAGACCAATAATGTTTTTGGTCATCTCCAGCTGATGAGCACCCCATGTACTTTATAGTTCTTTGCTGCTACAAAAAAGAGGTGTTATAAATACCATTGTATACATGGACCCTTTTTCTCTTTCTTTGCTCCCTTTGGGGTAAGCATGTTCAAGTTTGCAGAATTAGGTACTATAAATGTTTTTCAATTTTACAGATGGAGAAAATGAGGCTGAGAGAGGTTTAAGTGACTTAGTGCTAGGGATATGATTCAAACACTGGTCTCTTGCCTGACTCCCAGCCCAGTATGTTTGGCTTCACGGCTGCCTCTCTAAGTTAGAATAAGAGACACAATTTCTCCCAAAGATCCTACTCAAGACGTTATCCAGAAGGGTGAAGATGAAGACTACTTTCACGTTCATAAGATCATGAAACTAAAGCTGGAAAGGGACCTATCACAAACTTGGCAAAGGTCACACAAGGAGTATTCAAAGTAGACTCTGGCTCCAGAACCACGGAGAGCTCTTTCTATTATACTGTGATTTCTCAGGCTCAACTTTCAAGCTGTGTACAATCTCATTCCACCCCACGGCAGTTGGGGACAAAGGACTGGTGCATATTTACTAGTTGAGACATGGGGATGATTAAAAGCACAGCAACAAAACCACTCTGAAACCCTTACAGGAAAACAGCTGGCACCCAGCTAGAAGCTAGTAAAGTGGGAGATACAAACTTGAAGTCTTAGGTTGGAAACTGACGTGATCTGCCCCCGCTAATACTTCCAAACAGTTCCTTGGAGTCCAGGGCTTGGGGGTGGGGAAGTAGTGGGTGGTGGGTGGCTTTCTCTGTTGAATCTCACTTTGGAGATGAGTCACCACCTTGTGGGATTGCCTGCTGAATAGCTGTATGGCTGTCATATTCATAGGAGTCTCGATTTTGAAATGGGAGGAACTTGTGAAGTAATCTACAACAACCCCCTCATTTTTCAGGCAAGGGAACTGATGCCCCAGAGGTGATCTAACTTGCCCAAGGTCACACAGTCTTCCACTTCCTGAGTCCTTGGTGACAGAGAGAACCCACTGTTTGGGTTGATACTGTTTATCAAGGAAAAATCCCAAGATCTCCTCTAAGCTAAGAGATGCAATCTTTTACTCCCGCCAATCCTATCACAAATACCAGTAAAATGGGTGTTGCAGAAGGGTTCTTCCAATATCCTGCCCCCATGTGCCCTCTGGAGGGAGCCCTTGACCAAAAGATGGGGAGTAGCCAATAGAAACACCCTGGGTGAACACCACACATGGAAGACTGGGACTGAATTATAATAGCTGGCATTTACACAGACTTTACAAAGCAAAGCACTTTACTATATTATCTCACTTTCTCATTTGGTCCTTGAAAGCACCCCATGAAATGCTATGGTTATTACTATTTTGTGGCTAAGGAAGCAGGTTGAGAGGTTCTCCCAGTTAGTGAATGTCTGAGGCATGATTTGAACTCCCTACCTTAAAATCTGATAGTTACTAGAGAAATGGAAATTTGAAGGTAACTAGTGCTAGAGGACGGAAAGGTCCCAATCCCGAAACTCTGGAGTTAACAGGCTTCATTTCGAATGAAAAAGCCTCAGCCCAGTAGTTGTCTCCTATTAATAAAGAGTGAAGTGTGTGTGTGGGGGGGTGTCTGTGGTCTTGGATACAGAAATGCATAACCTGGGTTCTGAGTCAAGAGATGTGAGAAAATCCACTCAAGTGAGCCAGGGCCCTTTATGTTTGGGAGAGTCCCTGATACAAAGGTTATACATGGGATGTGTGGCAACCTGGGGTGTCCCCCCTCACACAAGAGTTCCAAAAAAGCCCTCCCAGTTTCAGGGCTTTCTGTGGTTCTCCATTCACATAAAATATTAGTTCTCCATCATCACCTCCTGATGTATTTACAGGAGTAAATGTATCTTCTAGTGTATCCTTCCTATCTAGTGTATCTTCCTTCAGTAAGTGCACCTTAGTGCCCATCCCACGTTCTGCACTCCAAACAAACTGACCTGTTGGCTATTTCCTGTACATGACATGCCACTTCCCAGCTCTGTGACTGCACATGCCTGGAACACCCTCTGTACTCCCCTCCACTCCTTGGGATCTATTGATCTCATCCTTAGTTAGAGTTTGGGGTTAGAATCTGGAAGACCTTAGTTTCACTTGTGGCTCAGACATTTGCTAGCTGTGTGACTCTGGGCAATTCACTTAACCTCTCTGGGCCTCAGTTTTCTTAATTGTAAAATGGATAAATTCACACCTATCCATCTAATGAGATAATATGTAAATAACATGCTACAGAGACCTATTTTTACTAATAGTTCATCAAAGTAGAAAGATTTCTGCTAAGTATTGCACGCAAATCAATATTCCTCTACTTTTTATAGACACACACTTATTTGTATGATTTTATTCAGAAAAACTACACTAGAATGGGGAGATAGCTCTACCTATATTTATAAGTATAGTTTTAGACTCCCCTCTTTTTGTCCCCTTCCCTCTTTCTCCACTTAAAACAAAAAGGCATTTTAGAAAGCATTTGCTATTAAGTAATTGAGAAGACCATGAAGTCCCTTACATCTAGTTCAAGTCTACTGTTGCTGACGCTTCCTGCCTCTCTCTGCTGCCATCTTCTGGGCTTCAGGTGGAATTTTCAGCTGAGATGCTACCTCTTCCCTAGAACCCCCAAAACTCTAGACTAGTCCCACCACCCAGCTTCTTTCCATTACCTTTCAGGGGAGTCAGTAGTTCAAAATACTTTTCATAATAATTCTAAGTTATTTTGATTTATAATATGGTAAACTCCAAAGATACAACCCACAGAAATAAAAACTCATTAAGAGTCCTAGATAAAGGATCGCTAGGTGGCTAAGTGTATAGAGCACTGGCCAGTGAATAGAGCCCTGGCCCTGGAGTCAGGAGGACCTGAGTTCAAATCCAGCCTCAGACACTTAACACTTACTAGCCATGTGACCTCGGGCAAGTCACTTAACCCCAATTGCCCTTCCAAAAAAAAGGGGAAAAAAAGTCCTAGATAATTTTTAATGATAAAAAGGATGAGACCAAAAAGTTTGAGAACTACTGCTTTAGGCTGATCTTGAACCAAAAGATTTTTTTCATTTTGACCCAACCGTGAAGCTTCATTTGGAGAAATCTCCAAAAAAAAGCGATTGAATGTTACAAATGTCTAGGTTTCCTCAAATGTAGGTAATGGGCCCCATCTCCCATTCAAGCACTCAATAATAGTATGGTTAGGACAGGCTTTAGACACCCACCTCCACTCTCCAAATGCAGACAGTACAAAGGACGCAAAACAGAATCACAAAACCCAATAAAATTCCCTCAGAAGGGTAAACCTTTGTCATTTCATTGAGTCCTTCGTTATCTGCCCAAATTACAACAGCCTGATTTATAAACTCAGAAGGTACCTTGGAAGCTTCTAAGAAAAGAATCCCCTTGCCATCAGATCTGAACTGTCAAAATAATTCACTGTAATCCTGAGGGGTAGTTTCTTGAGCCTCTCCCTGCCCCCCCCTCCCAAGTTGTGGCTTTGCTCTTGCAGAAGGAAGTCCCTTGTGTACGAGGTGGGCTGTCCTTTTCTTTCCCTAGCAGGGCCAGCACCCAAATTCTCAAACTTATAAAATCTTCAACTTGGAATCTTCCGCAAGGCAATTCCCAAAGACCATATTACCCAGGAAATCTACCTTCCCTTGCTAGTAGTGGAGATTCAGGGATCATGCCCCCTAAGAAATCAAGTTACGCATGTCCTCCTCCCCATCCCATACACAGGATGTTGGGGATCATGAACATGATGAACAGCCCTCTTAGGCCACAGTCTGCCAGATTCTTCTGCACTCATTCCATCAATGGCAGTTCCAATTGCTGCCATTTCTTGAACTGGACAAGTCTGCTCTTAGCAATTGTAGCCTCTGACCCATGTGGAAAAGCATATGCAGTAATCATGTATTCCTGCCCCATGACCCCCACCCCCAGGACACAGGTCTGATCTGCTGTGCACTTGTCTGTCTTCTGAACAGGGGGAAAGGGGATGGGGCTGTGTGTGTGGGGTGGAGAGGCCAGAAGATCTGTGAGCATACTCTTGAGTCTCAGTCAGCCTCGAGGCTTTTGAGTCACTGAAAATCACAGATGAACTCTGTCAAATTCTCCAGTCTGGAAAAACAGTCAGTCCCTGGACTGGGGAGATTGGGAGTCATAGATTCATTTTAAGGCTAAAAGAGAGTCTGGAGATCATTGGAATGATAGTAGCATGTACAGAGGACTTTAAAGCTTACAGAGCAATTTGCAAATATTATCTCACTTGATCTTCACAGCAAACCTGGGAGGTAGTTAAGTGAACTGCCCAGGATCACACAGCCAGTAACGATCTAAGGCTGAATTTAAACCCAGATCTCTCCTGACTCTAGGCTTGGTACTCTATCCACTGCAATAACCCTACTGCCCCTATGGTAGAGATTTTAGACATAGGATCATAGCTCTTGAGTTGAAAGGGCCTAGGATTATTGAAGGGAGAGAGACAGAGACAGAAAGAAAAAGAGGGAGAGAGAGACAGACAAACAGAGAGTCAGACAGACCACAGACACACAGACAGAAGGAGAGAAGGACACAGAGAGAGAAAAAGAGAGAGATAGAAACAGTCATAGAAACACAGAAAAAGAGCCAGAGACAGAGAGATGACAGAGAAAGACAGAGAGGCAGAGAGAAGGAGAGAGAGAGAGAGAGAGAGAGAGAGAGAGAGAGAGAGAGAGAGAGAGAGAGAGATTTACCAAAGGTCCCACAAACACACAATAAAAGGCAGTTAGAAATCAGACTCAGGTCCTCTGATTCTAAATAAGAGGCGGGACTTTCATTTATTTTCCCAGGATGCACTTCAGACTCTGTAGCACCTTTTAAAAGTACTCCTTTTCAGTGTCTTAACTTGTAGAACAATATGGGGATAAAAAGTAAAGGAAATGCTTGCCCTGTTGAAAACATTAATGACAATGATGAGAGAAACAGAGACAATAAAATTCACCCTAAGTTAGAAGAGGGACCAATTTTGAAGCTTTATAGATTTCCTAAAAGAAAACTTATTTGAGTTTGGCAAAGGTGGATAAGTACAGTAGCTCCAATTTTTGAGATTCCCTTCAAAGGTTTAATTTAGATGTTTCCATCTGCGACTTACATCTCCATGGGTTTGAAAAGAAAGGGTTTTGTGACCCATTTCAACTCCATTTAATAAGACCGCCAGTTCCTGCACCCCCAGGCTTGTTGCCACACTGACACTATTTCAAAAAAGCAATAGCAAATATTTTCTTCTTCCAAAGAGCAAGTGGGAAATTTTCCAGAGGCCTCTTTCCAGTGTGTATGGAGGGAAGAAGAGGAGGTGGCAGAATGGTGGGCACAAGGTGCCTGGCACATAGTGCCAAGGGGCTTAATAAATACTTGGGCAGTTGGGTGATGCAGTGCAGAGTGCCAGGCCTGGAGTCTTCCTGAGTTCAAATCTGGCCTCAGACACTTCCCAGCTGTGTGACCCTGGGCAAGTACCTTAAACCTGTTTGCCTCAGTTTCCTCATTTGTAAATAAACCAGAAAAGGAAACTACTCAGGTATCTGTAGCAAGAAAACCCCAAATGGGGTCACGGAGAATCAGATGTGACTGGAAAATAACTGCACACAAAAGGAAGTGCCATGGTCAGAACAATACTTTAGAAAAATACCACTGGCAGGTGAGTGGAGGATGTGCTGGACAGGAGAAGAGAGAGTCTGAAGGTAGGGGGATGGATTCGGTTATTGTAGCAGGCAGGAAGAGAGGGGGTGAAGGCCTGAATTCACTTTATGGCTTCATAATTGGCAAGAAGGAGACCTATGGGGAAATACTGTAAAGGTAGAAATGACAAGATTTGACAACAGGACAATAGGGCTTGACTCACCATTTTATAGATTATCCAGATTTAAGAAAGAGATGTAGAACATGCTAATATGCACATGCTTTTAAAAGTGTGTCCTGGGTATATTTTTTTTACTTGGAGAGCTGGTTGTTATTGTTAAATATTTACCTGAATGTTTAGGTTTTTGCAAATGTCAGGTTCATAATAGGAAAAAAAAGGATTTCACAAAAAGGAATTGCAAAAACACCAAATAAACAAAAATGGGGGCAGCTTAGGTGGTGCAGGGGCTAGAGCACAGACCCTAGAGTCAAGAGGACCCGAGTTCAAATTTGACGGCAGATACTGGCTAGCTGTGTGACCCTGGGCAAGTCACCTAACCCTGTTGGCTTCCCCCACTCCCCTCAAAGAAAAGGGACTGTGTTAGCCCAGGGACCTTAACAGTAGGTTAAGTGTAGGCTGGCATAGCCCTTTCTCAGAATCATGTTTTTAAATGTATAAAACATACAGTATTGCAAAAGGAAAACAGCTAAATACAGGAAATAAAATATTAAAAAAATTAAAATAGCTTTAATAAAAAATACACATTCACAGACCCTAGGTTAAGAGCCCAGGCAAGAGATGAATTATGGGTTCCTGGTCAGCTCTACTTCATATGATCCAAGGACAAGAATGAGTTTTTGAAGAATGCAAATAGCTCTGTTCCAGACACCCTTTTGCCCTCTGGGCATTCCCCTCACTAGGGTATGGGTTTAAGGTCTTTTGCAAACACTAGGGAATTTTGCGAAATAGAATATTTGGAGATCATTGATGTTTGTTTGCTTTCCCTTCTGAATCACCCCCACTGTTGGCACTGAGGGACTTCAGGGCATGTGACTGACAGATCTGGTCTGCAGCCTGGAGGTCAATCCTGCCACTTCTCCCTCAGCCTCTGCAATGAAAGGTTTGAGTGTATCCTGAGCTTTGACATTCAATGATCCTGGGGTGGGGTGGGGAAATGGATACTATGGAAATATACTCTGAACAGAGTCCAGATTCAAGTCTTCCCGGAGAATCCTCCCCCACAACCCTGAGTTTCCTCAGAACAGGGTGGGGGGACCTGTGGCCTCCAAGCCACATGCAGCCCTCTAGGTCCCCAAGTGAGGCCCTTTGACTGAATCCAAATTTCACAGAACAAACCCTCTTAATAAAAGGATTTGTTCTGTAAAACTTGGGCTCAGTCAAAGGGCCACACCTGAGGACCTAGAAGGCCACATGTGGCCTTGAGGCTGCAGGTTCCCTATCCCTGCCTTAGAAGGTTAAGAAAAATCCTTTCTTGGATGAGATGACCTCTGAGATCCTGTGTATCCATCAAAATCCAACTGGAAATGTTTCCTCTGAGAAGCCTTTCTCACCAAATCCTGTGTGAACTTAAGCCCTTTCCTTTTTCTAGGTCACAGCTTCCTAACTTGTAAAATGGGGCCAGGGAATGTGGATAAACCCTCTTCCAACTCTAATCAAGGAGCTATTTAGCCTAACTCCCTCATTTCACAGATGAGGAAACTTAGGTGACTTGTCCAGAGTCATACGGCAAATCAGTATCTGAGATGAGAGTCAAACTACCTAATAATTATAGGTAGCATTTATAACAATCTTTCTGGGATGCAAATATTATCTCCTTCCCTCCTTCACAACAACCCTGGGAGGTAGGCACAGTTAATTATTATCCCCGTTATACAGAGGAGGAAACTGAGGCCGAGAGAAATTAAATGGCTTGCTCAGGGTTACAAAACTAGTGTTTGGGGCTAAATCAGAACTCTGGTCTTACAGAAGGCCATCTAGTGCTCCAACCATTGTACTACCTGACTACCTGGTTCTGTGCTTCATCTTCCTGGCTCTAATATGTAACTGGAGTTGGTCTATTAGGAGATAAACCTGCAGCCAAGTGGCGTAGTGGATAGAACCCCGGGCTTGGGGGGTCAGTCTTCAAACCTGAGTTCAAATCCAGCCTCAGACACTTCCTTGGGCAAGCCACTTTAACCTAGTTTGTCTGTTTTCTCTTCTGGTCGGAGAAAATGACAAACCACTCCAGTATCTCTGCCAAGAAAGCCCCCAGTCGGGTCACAAAGAGTCAGAACAACAAACCTACCAGAAAATTCAGCCCAGGAAATGAAGTCCACACCTCCTAACCACGCGTAACTCACTTTACTTAAACTGTGAAATGGCCGGTCCGCGTCTTTCTTTCGTTCTAAGTAATACAGCCGGGCTCGTCTGCATCGGCGACCCTGCTTTTACAGAGAAGGAGGCGGAACCACGCGTGCAGCTAGAACTTTATTCAGACACCCTGAGCTCGTGGCCCCCGAGCCAGGACTTTGAACTTGGACTTCCCGAGCAGCGGCCTTTCCGCCAGAGCAGACCCTGGGATCAGGCCGTGCGGTGAAGGGAGGCGGACGCTAAGAAAGGGGCCCGGGTTCTGAGCCCCCGACGCTACTGCTGACCTCTTGGGGGGGGGCTTCTGCTTGCTTCTCTATCAGCATGCGTCTCCGCTACCCTCTCCTCCTTAGACCGCCCGCAGCTCCCGGTGCGGGGAGCAGCAGAGACCCTGCCCCCACCCCCACCCCGAGCCTGCGCTTGCTTTTCTCCCTGCTGTGGGTGCTGGGAGCACGAAGCTGTCCCGCGTGCTGCTCGGTCAAGTTGGGGCCGGGGAGGGGGCGAGGAATGACCTGCAGGGGGAGTGGGGGGGTGTACCACAGGCACTTTGCATTCAGACATACACGCATGTATACATGCACGTATGCACCCATGCACGAACGCATGCATCTACTGCCTCCTGGTGGCTCTCTTGCTCGGGGGAAGGAGGGCACCCGCACGAGCTCGCGGGGGAGGGGGGAACGTCTTTCGTGCCTTGAAATTGCGGGGACTGCCGGGGGAAGAGTGGGACGGAGGAACTCAGGGGCTACAGCTGGATGGCCCCGAGATATTGGGGGGATGTTGGCAGGGCTCCTGCGTGGGAGGGGCATCCTAGGGACCTAGGGGGGGCGGCGCGCATGTGGGGGACCTCTTCGGCAGAGCCGGGATGGGCCCGCGGGCCCAGATCGCTTCCCGCGGCTCCGGGGGGGCTTCCTTGGTCCTGCCGGGACCCCGAGAAGGCTTCCCCCGGGGCTGGCAGGGCAGCCTGGGCTGGCGGGCCGGCTTTTGCCAAGCCCCGGGGGCTGCTGCTGAGCACGCGCCCGGGGGAAGCCCGAGCTGGGCAAGGGGCCGGGCAGAGGCAGGGCCAGCGGCCGGGGAGAGGCCCTGGCCAGCCGTGGCCGCCCCGCCTGCCTTCCACTGACTGCTTTCGTCTGCAGCAATCCTGTCAGGCGCGGTGGCCAAGTGGTAAGGCGTCGGTCTCGTAAACCGAAGATCGCGGGTTCGAACCCCGTCCGTGCCTGCGGCGTGGGGGGCCGTGGCCCGGCCCTTTCTGGCTCCCGGCCCTCCTAGCCAGGGCGCATTTTTAGTTATTTTAGACGTTTGCTCTCCTGGGGTTCCCCAACATCTACCCCCACCCTTTGTCCCATGCTACGCTGGCATCGCAGGCAGACCTTGCCAGCTGTCACGGCCAAGGGCGGGTCCAGGGCCAGCTGTCGGGAGAAGTTTGGAAGGGCTGAGGTCACGACAGGTTTTAGGAGGGACATAATCATTGAGTAAGCTAAAAGGGGATGGGGGGGGAGGGTTGTAATTCCCTCCACTTTCCCCTTCCCCAGACAGGTAGCGGCTGCAGCTGACCTCGGAGGCAGTTTAGGGACCCGCAGACACAGCAGGCTGTCCCCAGCCTCGGGAGGTCGAAGCAAAGGAATCCCTCACCCCCTGGGTGCCTCTGGCAGCTACCCAGTTGTGCCCAGCTGCGGTGCGGCCCCCTGGCGGCTGGTGAGAACCTGGTCAGCCACAAGGTGGCGCGGGCACGCGGGGCTAGGGAAAGGACACCCCTTCTTCATCTGGGGCTCTATTTTGGGGAGCTTGGCTGCAATTTCCTGGGGGTGTCCGATTTCTTTTTCTTTTTTTCCTTCTACTTCTAGTTTCTTTTTAAAAGCTCATTTCTATGAATATCTTTTGTTTTCACATCGCCTACGGGTCTCACTAACTCTCATCCCCAACGCCTCCCAGAGAGCCAATGAAAAAAGTTCAGCAAAACTAGGCGACTTAGTAACTAAGTCTGGCGATACAGTATCCTACATCCTCTCTCCCCCTCCCTCCCTTCCCCCGCATCTGCAAAGAAACGGGGAGGCTTCTATAGGGCCAACCTTGCCCACTAGGATATCGCAGCATTCATTTGCATTGTTTTGTTGCAGTTTCCATTTCCTAAGCAACATATCCACAAAGATTGAATCCTACGGAGTTCCACACCCATCCTTCCCTGCCTTTGCAAAGAATGAGGAGAGGTTTTTCTGACTCTAGGGTTGCCTCTATTGGGGGGGGGGGGGGTTGAAGTCTTGGGCGTAGGCTTGCTTGGTACAGGCTTACCTCCCACAGAGGAACCCCTCCAGAAATATCCTTGAATAAAAAGCCCCCATTCCCAGTGTGCAGGCAGCTTTTTTTTTTCCAAAGGAAAACCAGACCTTAATGGATTATTTTTCAGGGGACTAAGGAAGTGGGATTGTTGGGTGCTCCTTTCTACCTAGATTCAGATTTGAAAATAAACCACAGGTGCTTTTGTTATAAGGAGCATTAGACCCGAACGGGGCTAAAGTTGAGATTCCCAACTATTTCTTGTGTGAGGGAGGACTCATTTTCAAAATAGAACAATTTCTGACATCTTTCACATGCATACATTTATAACTGTACTGTACTGTCCCTCCCTAAACCTCAGTTTTCTTATTTATTAAATGGAGACCATTATAGTTGCACTACATGGCTCATAAGATTGTTATTAGGAAAGCGTTTTTCAAGCCTTAAAGAGCTACATTATAATAACACATATATTATATGTAAATATAATATAGTATTATACAATATCATTATAAACATACTGTGTAATTATGTTTTATCATATTTTATATATATATAATAAATATCATTATCAATTATCATCATCTTGTTTTCATCATTTTCCAAGGGTTCAGATAGAAGTGGTCTTTGGACAAGTCTTATTATTTTCATAGTACCCGTTGACTGAGAAAAATTTGTGATGAAAGTTACAGTGAATTAATTCAGTAATGCTTGTAAGTGAATTTGTCTTTTATTATCTACAATAACTACTGCCTAGATTTGAGAAATTATAATACCAGACAGTGTTTATTCAGTCCATTGGAAGTGTTTGCTTATTTCAAGATTTTAATATGGATCCCCCCAACCCTTAAAACCACCCCTTGACCCCTTTACACACCAACCCTGCCTTCCCAGGGGTGGAGGCCCACTGGATGGGAATCTCTTCTCCAAAGTAAAACAAAACAAAATTAAGGAAAAGTGAAAGAAAAGTTAGAGTCAAGTGTAACAGCAAGCACCCTAGCATACCCAGGATTGCTGCTAGCAGAGGTTCTCTGATCTGCTTTTCTTAAGGAAAGCAACTCAAAAGGGGTTAACAATCTTACTTTAATCAAACATATATATCATTTACTTAATTCAGGGGGAAAAGTCAGCACCCTGGACTTCAGAAAATACAAACAGAAATTACAAATAGACAAAAATACAGACAAAGAAAATATTACAATTCAACAGACCATCAGAGATCGTTTCTAGCTGTCTGACCATTACATAGGTACCAGAGAGAGAAGCACCAACATCTGGGTTTTCAAAGCTGGGGGGTAGGGGGAGGCTCAATGGCTACCCAGAGTCTCATCTGCCCAAATCACACAACTCTTCCCATAAGTGCCCCAAAGCAAAACCTCACCTCAGAGTATATGTACCCTTCTTCAGGGTCAGAGGACATCACAATCTTTGTGACCCACTGTCTAATTACAAAGTAAAAAGGTGTGGGCCTTTCTGAAAAACAAGCCTCCTCCCGATTAAGTCCCTCCTGTTGGGTTCCACTTGAGGCCCATTAAGGGTGGGGGAGGATCTTCAAATTCCCTAAGCCAATTAAGAGGCAGGGAAGATCTTCAAATTCCCTTATCATTACATCAAGTCAAGTCAGGTAAAAAAGTATTTGTTAAATGCCTACTATGTGCTAGACTCTGTGGACAACAGAGAAAGGCAAAAAGACAGTCCCTGCTCTCAAAGAACTCCCAGTCTAATGGGGGAGACAATATGCAAACAACTGTATGCAAAAAAGATCCATAGAGGATAAATTTGAGGTGGTCATAGAGAGAAAGCACTACTATTATGGAAGACCAGAAAAGGCCTTCTGAAGAAGGTAGCATTCAACCTGGGACTTGAAAGAAGCCAGGGAAACCAGGAGGTAGAAATGAGAAGGCTGAGAATTCCAGGCATGGGACACAGTAAGTGGAAAAAATTGGGAGAGAGAGTATTGTGTATGAGGAATAGCAGGATAGGAAGTATGACTTGATTGAAGACTATGTGGTGGGAAGTAAGGTATAAGAAGACTGAAAAGATAAGAGGGTTACATTACTGAAGGCTTTGAATGCCAAGCAGGATTTTATATTTGATTCTAGAAGTGATAGAGATCCACTTGGGGGGAGGGGGGTAAGCTAGAGAGAGAGAGAGAGAGAGAGAGAGAGAGAGAGAGAGAAAGGAGAGAAGAAGAACAGAAAGGTAGAGAAGGTAGAAACAGAGACCTATATATATATATATATATATATATATATATATATATATATATATTTTTTTTTTTTTTTTAAGCAATTGGGGTTAAGTAACTTGCTCAAGGTTACATGGCTAGTCATTATTTATGCGTGGGTGCTCATTTTCTGAGGCCAGATTCGATGCCAGGTCATCCCGACTCCGAGGCCGGCGCTCTTACTCACTGCACCACCTAGCTGCCCCCTGAGACCTGTGTTTTAAGAAGATCACTTTGGCATGTGAGTGAAGGATGGACTGGAGTCAGGAGCGACCAGAGGCACACTGACTCACCTGCAGGCTATTGCCATAGTCCAGGTGTGGGGTGATAAGGGCCAGCAACAGAAGATCAGAAGAGAGAAGGGGGTGAATGTGAGAGATGTTTGGAGAATACAAATGATAGGTTGTAATAAGAGAGTGAATAGAGAGGTTGGGAGGGAGGTAAGAGAGAGTGAGGATTTGAGGATGATACCTAGGTTGCCAGCCTGGATGACTGAGAAGATGGTGGTCCTAAAGGTTGGAAATCCTCTTGAGGCACAGGAACTCTATGGCACCCTCTCCAGGAAGACTTCTGAGATTCCTTTAAACTCCTTGAAGAGAGGAACCCTGTTTTATCTAAGCATTGTGTTACTGCCCACCCCCACTTTCCCTACCTCCCATCACCATGCTGGGTACAATTTCATAGTTTGGCAGAAGCCTCAGAGGTCCTCTTCATCAGCCCCTGATCTTCACACATGGAGAAAGCTGAAATTCACTGTGACTTGGCCAAGGTTATTCATTTTGGAACCAAAGTACCATCAAAGAGCTTATAAAGGGGATCTATAATGGAACCCAAGAAACATTTATTAATTGTCTACTGTTTTCAAGACACTGTACTAGTTGTTAGGGGACAAAAATAAAATAGGACACAACCCTGGTCTGTCGTCCCAGAGACAGAATAAAACTCCTTCCACATGTGACTTTAAAGTATTTTAGGAAAGCCCCCACCTGTCTACCCACCCACAAACACTGTGGTACATGGGATGAGCTGAGGTAGGATTTCTGATTCTGCCTGACCTTGGGTAAGTGATAGGGATCTTTGAACCTCAGTTTCCTGCTCTATAAAATGTTGCAGATGGACTAGACAGGAGTATTGAGTATTGGTTTTTGAGTAACAGGAGTCAGGGACATCCCTGATCAATGTGATGAGCTTACATTTAGAGGTCTCTAGGTGGTGCCACAGAGGACAGTGCACTGTGCCTGGATTAATGAAGACCTGAGTTCAACTGCTACCTGAGACATTCGTTGACTTTGTGACTCTGGGCAAGTCACCAAACCTTTCTATCCATCAGTTTCTTCAACTGTAAACTGTTGTTAGGAATATATGAGATATCAAATGAGATAATACTTATAGACTGATATACAGTAAGCACTTAATAAATGCTTATTCCCTCCTTCCTCCTCAATGTTTGAGATTTTTGATTACTTCTCCCTATGAAGGTGCTGAACTGGTCCACTGATTTTGGATGCATATGTCCAGCTCCTGAGCAGCAGCAGCAGACATACTTTCTAATAGGAGACTACCAGAGAGAGGAGAACCAGGTGATTCTATTGGTGGGAGTGCCTGAACCACAGATCTCTGAAGGAATGAAGGAACCCCAACTTCCTGGATGAAGGAAGAGGGGTTCCTGGGAAGAATAAGCCCAGAATCTAGCCTTTAGTATGCAAAGGGGGATTTTCCGGGCAGCACCAGCCTCATAGTGGTCTCCCTAGCAACCTCAAATTTGAAAGCTCGCTGTGGTCTAACCATCAGTCAAATCAACCAATCCACAAGCATTTGCTAAATGTCTACTGTGTGCTGAGGATTAGGCTGTGTGCTAGGAAATGCAATGATGTAGTCCCTGTCCTCAAGTAGCTTACATTCTGCTAGAGGAATACAACCTCACAGATAAATAGAAATGGAACATGTACAAATAAACACAAAGTAATGGGAGGCACCAATAACTGGGGGAATCAGGGGAGGCTTGAAGGAGCTGTCACTTGAACTAAGTCTTGAAGGATCCCAGGGATCCTAGGAAGTAGAAATGAGGAAAGAGAGTTACAGGAATTGGGGAGAGTAAAGAAAAAGTAAAAAATAAAGTAAAAGCCAAAAGCAAAGAGCAAAGTAAAAGTGTGAAGTAGAAAATACAGGAAATAGGATGTATCAAAAACACAGTAGATAGGCACTTTGGTTCAGGGTCGATCGTGTGAGAAGAAATAATGTGTAATCACTCCGGAGAAATAGACGGGAGATAAATTGTAAATGACTTTAAATACCAAACACAGGAGTTTGTATTTTATGCTAGACACAATAAGAAGCCATTGACGCTTCTTGAGTAAGATACATGTTTAGGCATATGCCTTTGGAATATCAGTTTGGCAGCTGGGTGGTGTTTGGAAAAGAGAAAGACTGGAGAGTAGGAGATTAAGTGGGAGCCCAGTGTACTAATCCGAGTAAGTGGTGATGGATGAGGGCTTGAACTCCAATAATCGTGGTGTGGTTAGAGAGAGAGAGAAGGGAAGCCCACATTGGTCTAGGGAGCAGTGGAGGAAAAAAGTAGAACTTGTCCAAAGGAAAAAGGAAGCTTTTCAACTCCTTATAGGCTGCAGTAAATTTTCAAAATTAGTTTTTTGTATTGTCCATAGGGTGAATAATCTATTCTCTTTCTGTATATCTATATCTATACACATACATATATGTACACACATATACATATACCCATACATATACATATACATATACATATGTATACACATATAAGGATTGAAAAGAGATTATTTGCCCCATTGTTTCCTATGCAAGGACATCTGGACATTGACCATAGGAGACTACTAGCTCAGGAGTCAGGGATCATTGTTAGTGACGGTGCAGGGGGCATGCCAGGCTCCAGCCTCCCAACTCTTGCAGAAATAAAAAGGAGAGGGGGTAGGTGTCCCAGAGTCCCAGTAACTCTCTACCCCCTTTGAAGCATGAGCCCCTACTGTCATCTGTGGTTTGAAGACATTATGGTTGACTTCCTGGCTCCATTGGGCTGCTGTCAGAAACCTGAAGTCAGCAAAAGCAAAACTCACTTGACCAGGCAGAAATTTTCCCCCAAAAGCCTGAAAATAAACGAAATGTGTATCATACCTCTGGCCCTCCCACCTCTGCAAAGGGGTGTGTGTTTGTGTGTTTGTGTGTGTGTTTGTGTGTGTCTGTGTTTATGTGTGTGTGTTTGTGTGTGTTTGTGTGTGTGTGTGTGTGTGTGTGTGTGTGCATGCTCCCAAAGGATCTTTGCATTTTCCTTCTGGGACTATGCTTGTTCTTTGAAATTTACAATTATTCTCAGTGTTTTGTAAATGTACTTTCTATTTACATTGTTGTAATCATTATGGATATGGGGCTTTTTTGCCTTAACTTGCTTCACTGGACATCAGATTTTGTAAATTTTTCTATGCTGTCAGAACCTTCTGGCATGATGATATTAATCATGTGCATCATTTTTTACAACACATTAATATTCCATTACATTCATGTACCTCGATTTGTTTAGCCATTCCCCAATAAAGGTACATCTACTTCATTTTTATTCTTTGCCAACACAAAGAGTACTGTTAGGAATATTTTGGTGTCTATGAGGACTTTATTCTTATCAACAACCTCCTTGGGATATCAGCCTAGTAGTAGAATCTTTGGGTCAAAGGGTACATACATTTTCATCACTTTATTGTGTTTGTAATTCCAAACTGCTTTCCAAAATGGCTATACTGGTCAACTACTAATAAGTCTATCTTCTGTAGCCCCTCCAACATTAACTAGTGCCATTATTGTCATCTTCTATGTAAGAATTTTTTAAAATAGATTTTTGTGTAGCACTGTAAGGTTTAACAAATAAATGACTTTTAAAAAATAGTATTTTATTTTTCCCCATTTACATGTCAAGAAAATTTTTAGCACTCATTTATACAAGATTTTGAATTCCAAATTTTTCTCCCTTTCTCCCTCCCTCCCTTCCCCTCTTCTCAAAGTGACAGGCAGTTTGATATAGTTTATACATGTGCTATTATGTAAAACATATTTCCATATTTGTCACTGTTGTGGAAGGAGAAACAGCACAAAAGGAAAAAAACACAAGAAAGAGCAAAGTTAGCAAAAAAATATGCTTCAATATGCACTCAGAGTCCATCAGTTCTTTCTCTCGGTATGGATAGCATTTTCCTTCATGAGTCTTTTGTATTTGTCATGGATCATTGTGTTGCTGAGAAAAGCTGAGTCATTCATAGTAGACCATCTTATAATATTACTGATACTATATGCAATGTTTTCTTGGTTCTGCTCATTTCACTTTGCATCAGTTCATACAAGTCTTTCTAGGCTTTTCTTGCTGCAATAATTTTTTTTAAATGGACCTTTGCATAGCTCTTTAAGGTTTAACAAATCACTTTTAATACATTATTATATTTGAACCTTATGAAAATCTTGTGTCTCCCTTTCTGCTCTCTCTGAAATATCCTCCACATGCTTTGTCAAAGTGGTACTATGTTACTTCTCTGCTCCAGAAACTGTCATAGTTTCTTTTTGCCTCTAGGATCAAATATAAACTCTTGTTTGGTATTTAAAGGTCTTTACAATGCGGCTTTGGGCTCCTGAAATGAGCGTAGACTGGCCAATGAGGGCCAGTCTTTGGAGCATGAGCAGATATTTTCAGCCTGGTTTTAATCCAAGCAACCACATGGAGACTTGGGGAAAGCTGGTTACCAACTATGATGACTTAGGGGTTTTGTTGTTCTATGATGACATAAATTGGCCACAGACCTGGAAGAACTGGTAACTCGGGTCTCTGGGCTGGAGCTGAGTGGGTATACAAAAAAGGGCAACACGCCCTTTCTTCATTCTCCTTTCCTTTGCAGCTTTGAAGAGGGAGAAAGTACTTTGAATTGCCTCCCTGAAGCCTAGTAGGGAAAAAGGCTTCCCCGTTTCTCCCCTGGCTGCTATGACTGTGAGCACAGGGCTGCTTCTCTTTCTTTTTTATTAGCTTCCCTAATAGGTGACTGAGCAGCAACCTTGAGGTGCATATGCCCAGGCAGTGACCTGGGAGTATTGCCAGGTCTTGATCTTAGCAGAAGTTGGGGAGAGTACCAAGAGTAATGGAGCAATCTGGTGCAGCAGCAAGTGGATTAGGCAGCAGAGGTGCCATAGCCTGGGAGGAATCAGCCCAGCTCAAACTTAGAATGACTCTCCAGTCACTGACACCATACCTCAAAAATGAACTTCATGAAAACTCCACAAGGGAATGAAGGACTGAAGTTGGAAGGCAGCCCTTTGCCAAACATGTTCTCTCCAAGGGTGCCTCAACACCATTATGTTTTGTTAGTGCTCACTATACCCACAGCTTTGTTTGTATTTGTGGGAGACTGTGCCCCTGACTTTGAAGGAAATGTTTTGTATGAACTATTGTTATTTGACCTTCTCAGTAAATCCCTTTTCTAAAAGCTAATGACATTTGTCTGGATAATTGTTAATGGGAAAGCACACTAGTAGGGGCTCATAAGCAACTGAACTAGAAGTATAGCTGTTGTGGCTTACCCCCAGAACCCTGAGAATAGCTTCTCTGAAGACCAAAACCACTGATATAAGTGCAGGTTAGGCTGGGGGAAGAGGGGAATAGCCCTAGGGAGGCTGCTATAGATTGCCTTTTCAGTCTTGTATATATTATTTCCTTTCCTATACTCTAAATTCTGGTGAAATTGGCTTACCTGGTGTCCACAATATTCTATGTTCTATCTTTATGTATTTGCACAGACTATCTCTTTCCCACATCTTGAATGCTCCCATCTCCAAAATGAAACCCCAAACTTCCTTTAAAGCTTAGCCCAAGAGCCACATTTCTCAAGAAGTCTTTCCTGACTCCCCCAGTTATTAATTAGTGCCACTCTAACCTCATATTACTTTGTATTTAGCATCTGTATTTTTTTTTTTACTGCTAATAACCTCCATGAAGACCGAGTTTTAAGGCCTACCTCTGACACATACAGGATGTGGGATCCCAGGTAAGTCACTGAAACTTGCAGTATCCCATGGGACTTTCTGCCTGGTTTATTCCAAATAAGAGTCTTGGGGGAATCGTTTCCAGACGTGATGACTCAGGGATTGTTACTCTATGACTGTAAGTTGCAGAGCAGTTATTGATTGGGGGAGGACATCCTTTGCACTGATGAAATCACAGGTTCAAACAAACTAAAAACCCAGTTGTATTTATTTTTTCTCTGTACACATTATTTCCCCTCAAAGGAATGTAGGCTGCTCAAGAGCAAATACTGTTGTGTATTTTTTTGTGTTTGTCCTTTTCTTTCATCTTTGTATCTCAACCCTCTGGCACACAGTAGGTCCTTAATAAATGTTTGTTGCTTGAATGAATCAAATGTACAAAAGGAAGACTATCTCTATCTGTATACACACACTGTTTATATATCTGGGATACCAAACCTGTACCATAGAAATCTGACACAAAGTTTTTTTCCCATTTGACCATTTCTCTTCTTATCTTAGATGCATTGATGATGTCATGCAGAAGCCTTTTGGTTTCATGTAATCAAAGTCATCCACTGTATCTTTTGTGCTTACCTCTATCTCTTATTTGATCAAGAATATATCTCGAGGCTGCTAGGTGGTTCAGAGAATAGAGCACCGGTCCTGATTTCAAATGCAGCCTCAGACACTTGACACACTTACTAGCTGTGTGACCTTGGGCAAGTCACTTAACCCCAATTGCCTTGCCTTCCCTCCCCCCCAAAAGAATTCATCTCTTATCCATAGCTGTGAGAGGTGTATGATCTGTTTCTCTTCCAATTTTTAAAAATAGTTTGATCATTAATGATTAGGTTGAGTATTCATTTAGAATGTATTAAGGAATATGGTATGGTGTAAGGTGTTAGTCTAAGCCAGACTGCTCTCCAGTTTTCTGTCAAATTGCTTTCTAGTTTTCTCAGTATTTTTTTTTTTATCAAAGACATTTTTTTCTAGGTAATTTATGTTTTTCATTTTATCAAACACTGAATTCCATTATCTCTAATTCTCCCTTATCTTTTCCATTTATTTTTCTATTTTTCAACCAATACCATATGATTTTGATTACTGATAATTTGTAATATAATTTGAGGTCTGGATGTGGGATCCCAGGTAAGGTTTTTTGTTTTGTTTTGATCCCTATTTTCCCTGATCCTTATTTCTTTTCATCATTTCCCTTGAGATTCTAGGTCTTTTTGTTTTGGGTTTTTTTTTTTTTACAAATTAATTTTGTTATTATCAAGTTCTATAAAGCATCCCCTTGGTATAACATTAAAAGTGGAAAGTAACTTTGGAAGTATTGTGATTTTTATCTTACTGGCACAGCCTACCCATGAGCACTGAGTATTCCTCTAACTAGTTAAACTGTTTATTTCTTTAAGGAGCAATTTTAACTGAATCTATACAAGTCTTTTTTGTTCTAGAACAGCTCATTTTGACACAGTACTGATGTCTCATTCAGAGGATTGATAGGGGGGCCCCAATATCTTTGAAAGTGAGGTCTTGACCAAATGTCAAATGACCAATTCCTTTGTTGGATGCAGCATTCAACCCACTGGATAGATGGTTGGCTTTAGGGGAGAATGTCAATTACCTGATTTCTAGGAATGAATTTATCAAAATTGAGGTTCCCCCAGCTGGGAAATGAGAAAAAAGACCTCATAGAAATGAGGGACAAAGAGAAAGAGACAAAGAGAGACAGAGACCCAAAGACAGAGACAAAGAGAGATCGAGAGAAGGCTTATAGAAAATGAACAGACACATCTCTATCTTAAATGAGATTGGAAATAGATGCCATGGATTGAGCCACAGATCTCAGAGGCAGCAAAAACAATCAGCCCACAAGTATGAGTAAGGGAGTATGATTAAAGCAGAAAACCAGGAGGCACTAGGGAGATGGAAGGGCCCTTGTCTGAGTCAGGGAGAAAACAGGCAGTGGAGAGGTTAGCACTGAGATGAGGAGCTAGACGGAACTCTGATAGTTACGTGAAGAGTAGGAGGTGGTATAAAATCACGATGACAGTATTTGCATTACCTGCCTGTGAGGAACTTGCTAGAGAAACAGGAAGAGTTGCTGCTGTTATTATTTGCTCTGTATTCTTGATAAGCACCTCTGCCTTCTTTTAACTGATTTTTTTAACAAGCAAAATATTCTGCTTTTTTCTTCCTCTCACCTGGCCCCAACTGAAAACAAAACAAAACAAAACACCCTTGTAACAAATATGCATAGTCAAGCAAAACAAATTCTCATATTGGCCTTTTCAAAAAAATGAATTCTTTTAAATCTAATCTTTATTGATACTATGGGAGAATGGAAGGAGTTCTGGCTTTGGGTCAAAGGACCCAAGTTCGAATCCCTTAGACATTATTTGTGTGACCTAGATGGACTAGGTAACCTTTTAGGTCCTGAGCTCCATCATCTTTATTTCCAAATATATCGATTCTTCTTCTCTTACCCAAGGAACCATCTCTTATAACAAAGCTTTTAGAAGAAAGAAAAGAAAAAACCCCAGTACAACAAAAGATACAAATGTAGGATTAGTTTTTTATTTGGAGTCAAAAGACCTGAGTTCAGATCTCAAGTCTGACACTTTCATCTCTATGGGCCTCAGCTTCCTCAACTGGAAAATGAGAGGGCCAGACCTGATGACCTGATGACCTCAGAAGTCTCTTCCATTTTTGTCTACGAAAACCAGCCATGACATCAACTAAATCTGATGATTTATTCATTATTCCACCACTATTATCCCCATCATCCTCCACCTTTGCAAAGAATCAAGGAAGGGTCGTTTTATATATAACATGATTATTATAAAAGATTCATCTGCAAGGTTAATGTGAAACCAAGGAAATAACTCAGGAATAAGAGTATGGGGGGGTCTTTTTCTAGGGTCTCAGGGGACTAAGAAGACAGCTCTGCCCAGGACTAACTAAGGTTGAGGAGCATCAGGGAGAATCAGTCAAGATTCAGGATTCATTTGAAGTTTCCAAGAGCTGGGAGCCTCCTCTCGAAGGAAGGTGTGTACTCTGGAGGAAATGTTTTCAATGGTCCCTCCAGCTCTTCGGTTCCATGGCCCTAAGCAACTTCATCTTCACTCTTATTCTTTTGGGAAATCCAGACCAGGTACTCTTGCTTCCTTACCACAATGCCTGATCTCCTGGTGTGGAACTAGCAGGCCAAATGAAGTGGGCGACATGTGCTCATTTATCTCCTGTGAATTTTTGCATCCCCTGCTACTTTCCAAAGCTCCTAAAGTTCTTTTTCGTAGCTGTGATTACATCGAAGGGATTAGGCATCTTTCACTCCCCCTTCCCCCAACAATGGCGTTTCTTTGATGTGGCTAGGGGATAGTACGGAGATTTCTTACTCCAGGAGACCAAATTTTAATCTTCTTCGTGATTCTTTCTGGATCAGAGCCCGGTTAAGCCCATTACATCCCTGCCCTTTCATCCCCCCCAGGATCTTAGATCCCCAGCACTGTCGGGTCTCAGAGTTACCAAGATTCTGTCAGATTTGAAGAAAGAAACAAAAGGGGAGGATTCCCTGAACTCCAGGGAACCTCCAAAGAAACGCAATTTTACAATCTTAGTGAATCTTTTTTTTTCCTTGCTCTCTAGTTCTTTGTTTCTCTCTCTTTTTCTCACTTTCCTTCCTTTCCTTCTTTCCCTCCTCCTCCTTCCCTCCTCCTTTCTCCCTCCCTCTCTTCCTTCTCTCCTTATTTCCCTCTTTCCTTTCCTTTCCTTTCCTTTCCTTTCCTTTCCTTTCCTTTCCTTTCCTTTCCTTTCCTTTCCTTTCCTTTCTTTCCTTCCTTCCATGCATCCATCCATCCATCATAAATTCAGGTCTAAAGCGACCTAAGAAGTCATCGAGTCCAACACTATCATTTTACAGATATTAGAAAACTCAGAAAGGGCTAACTGATTTGCCCAGGCTCACAAAGCTAAGTGTCTGAGGCAGGATATGAAACCCGGGTTTCCCTATTACAAGTGCAGTGCCCTATCTACCCCCCGCCCCCATCCCCCCCCCCCCTTCTCTGCCTCTGTTAGTCTCTGTCCGTCTTGCTCATCTTAGAGTTCAGAAACAGGAAAATGAAAATAAAATATGGCAGCAGCTCCAGGCCCAGGCTGGATACTTCGTGTTTCTTGCTCACACCTTCCCAATTCCAAGAATACGCTTCAGGCTGTCGCTTTGCTCCACTTGGGTCGATGCCCCAGCCCCGGACTCTAACATTAGGAAGAACCGATCCCGCACAGGCTCCCAGGAAGCCTGAGGTTTAAGGGTGGGGAGAACACAATGCAGGGCGGGGGTGGGTGGAGGAAAGGGAAGGCGGCAAAGGAACAAAATGGAGAGCTGATGCATGGAGCGCCATCCCCGGAGTTTGACCGGACTCTTGGGAGCTGTTGAAAAAGCAGGGAGGAGGCCGGCAGGTGGGAAAGAGACGCAGACGCCGGGTCAGGGCAGACCGAGTTGGGGAGAAGAGAGCGGGAGGAGCACTGTCTTCCAGCAGGGGGCCCCCCGAGCCCGTTCCTTAGTCTAAGAAGGACGAGACTGATCCGGAGAGCTAAGCGCCTGACGGTTCAGATAGAGGAAAAAGGGGAAATTACTGCAAAATCGAGGCTAGATGACTTAAAAGCTTTAAAACTCCACCGCTTCCTGTCCCGGTGAAAAACCTTCAGTGCTAACTCTGGCAGCAATGGGGAGGGGAAAGGAGGAGAGTGAGAGTGAAGGGGTAGGGAAGGCAAGGGGTCTCTTTTTCGCCCCCCGCAGCCCCCCGCCCCAATCTCACCAGTCGGGGAATTGCGGGGCTGGACGAGGGGTGTGGGGGGGAAGCTGGCGAGAGAGGTGTGGGTGGGCTAAGGCAGAGGGCAGGAGGAGGGAAGAGAAGAGGGGAGCAGAGGGTGTAGACAGGGCCGGGAGGAGGAGGAGGAGGAGGAGGAGGAGGAGGAGGAGGAGGAGGAGGAGGAGGAGGAGGAGGAGGAGGAGGAGGAGGAGGAGGGCGGAGCTCCAGAAGCTCGGGCGAGAGACGCCGGGAGGAGGCGAGGGCGGGCCGGCCAGCGTTGTCAGCCCCGGCCGGAGCAGGAGCTGGAGCTTGGGGTGCCCCATGAGTCACCAACACGTGGAGTCAGCCTCGCTGACTAGGAGAGGAGCCCCGACGGGCGCAAAGCGCGTTGGAGAGAAGAGGAGAAAAACTGAGCCACCCATCAGCCCATCCGCAAACTTTCGAGGGACCTTTCCTCCTTCCCTCCTCCCCCACTAGATCTTCATCCTCTTCTCCCTTCCTCTTCATTAGCCTGGGCTCGGCCAGGCCACTCCAGGGAAGGAGGTGCTTAACGTGCCCTCCCAGGAGCAGGGCGGAGGCGCCCCTGCGGACCCAGAGAGCGGAGAGGGCTCCCAGATTGCTGCACAGGGTCCAAGTCGCAGGACTAGACTAAAGCAGGGAGCGGGGCTGCGCCCCTTTCTCTTCTCCCCCCCCCCCCCTCCGTATGCACCTCCCAGCGGACCTCGACTGTCAGTCTAATAGATTGGCGGGCCAGCGGGAGAGGAGCCCCTGTCAGACGGGACGGGACCGGGACCCTTGAAGCAGTCAGCGCCGGAGCCAAGGGCAGGTAACAGGGACGTACGGACCGGGGCGAGTGGAGCCCAAGGCCACAGACCGGAGCTTTCTTACCCCACCACCCCGAGGATTATACGTTTCGATCGCCCTCTTTGCAAAGTTTCCCGTCCCTCCCGCCCCCCGCCTTCCCAAGGCGTTTCTGGAAACTAGGAGGGCGGCTCACCTGGCTGGCTTCTGAGGGCAGGCTAAGGGGCAAAGGTGGGTTAGGGAGAATTGCACCCCGGGTGGGGAGCTCTGTCCTCTCTTTCCTCCTCCTCGCTGTCCCTAACGACCGGGAGATCAAGTCTGGAGGGAGCAGCCTCCGTCTTGAAAGTCGTAAGTGTCCTGGCCTCCGCAGAAATTGGTAGCCATCCTACTTTAACCCTTTGACGACCCCGCCATGTGGGCTCCTGGAAGCTGCGCCTGGCCCTCACCGGCCTCTTTCAGTTTCTTGGGCGTTTTATTTTCGGTGGGGGTGGGGCGGGGCAGGACTGGGCAGTGGGCACTCACGGGAAATCTCCCTGCTACGAAGCGAAAGGGTGCTTAAAGGTCAGCGTGGCCAGGGAGACCCTGGACCCCCTCCTGGAGTCGGTCTGCCACTCCTCTGGACCCTCGTCGCACCCCGATCCCCACCCCTCGCACCCCTGGATTCCGTGGGAGGACGGGAGTTGAGGACTGGGTCTTTGCGGGCGAGATGAGGGTGTCAATTCAACTGGCCTACAAAGTCCCAGTTCTCGGTTCCCAAGCACCTACGCCCCCTCCCCTCCTTTCCCTACCCTCCCTTCTCTTTTTCTCCCACTCCTAGCCTCCAACCCTGGGTAGGGGGGCGGGGGTCCGTGGAAGCTGCCTGTCATCTATTCGGCCCTGAGTGGGACAGAGAAGAATCGGGGAGTTAATTTCACAGTTGCAGCTTAGTCGGAGTTAAATAATTGAGAGAATGGGGTAACCTTCATCCCAAGCTTAGAGAACTTAAGGGTCTCCAAGCAATACGGTGACTGGTAACTTAGGGAAACCTCCATGCAAATGTAACTCAAAAAATAAGAGATCATAGTGGGGTTTGGGGCAAATCTAAATTCCTTCAGAGCAGGCCTATTCATTGCAACGTTCAGTCTGAGGGGCCTGGCTCCGTTATAATTTTGAGGCACTCAGGGCCAGCCCCCAAACCCTATCTGCTTTGTGGGCCTGCCTCAGTTTCTCCAGCTGGGGAATGCGTTTCATTCTGGACGAGCTACACTTGAGGGTTGCTGGGGCTAGGAGAGGGGGAGAATTTGACAGATTAACAGCAGGCAACATTTTAGGAAGGAAGGAAAGCAAAGTTAGAGGGTTTGGGGGCAGTTTAGAAAGCATTTTCCAGAGACAAGAGGTAGCCCTCTGGCTTCCTTTGAAGTTGTTTTTCCACAGAATCAAAGGGTTTGAAGAAGTTTCTGCTGAAAGGAGTTCCAACGGGTTGTTATCCTAGTAGTGGGTAACAGTAGTAGTTTACCTTTATATCATCCTCTAGTCTAAAACATTCTTCATAATGTCCCCATGAGGTATTGTTAATCCCCATTTAATAATTATGACAGTTGAAATTTCTATAGCGATTTTTCTTATTTTATCAACAGTCCTGTGAGATATATCACTTTTATTACAATTTACAGATAAGGAAACTAAGGCACAGAGAGAGAAATCTACTTGGTCAACATTACGTAGTTAGTAAAGGGCAGAGCTGAGGCACAAACCCAATTCTGGGTACTAAAAGTCCAGTGTTCTGTCTACTGTCAATCAAACATTTATTGAGTGCCTACTATGTGCCAAGACCATGAACATTGCTGGTGTCCTGCTGTGTGTGTGTGTGTGTGTGTGTGTGTGTGTGTGTGTGTGTGTGTGCCCCTTCTCAGCTGTGGCTGCACTCTTCATTATAATCAACTCATCCTTTGCTATTTTTTCTTTCCGAGTAAGCAATCCATCCACCCTCTGCTTCTTCCTCCCCCAACCCTGTGGCTTGTTGGGCTAAGGTATTTCATATATTGACAGGGGGTGGGTTAGGGGGTTCATATATTTCACATACTTTGTCAAAGGGTCTCAAGGCATGGAATGAGTCAGTACTGGAGTGTGAAAGACAGACAGGGAGGGTCTTTCTGTGAGTTGAAAGTTGAGCTGTTTGCTACTAGCACTCAAATGAAAATCATTTATCCAGAAGAGATAAGAGGTCTAATAATCTACTTGGGGGAGGTGACTTCTGGTTATTCAACCAGAATTGATGAAGGAGGGAACAAGGAACAACCCCCAAACCTCTACTGAACTTGGAGTCAGAGGTCTTGGATTCAGATCCCAGCGATTCCACTTAATAATCGGGTGCATTGGAGCAGATCACCTCCCCCTCTCTGGTCTTTAGTCTGTGAAATGAGAAGGGCCTTCATCTCTGATCCTTTGATTTATATTTCCCTTGCTAGATTACCAGGGGTCCAAGGGAGGGTGGATGAGAGAAGGGGATGAGAGGAGGGCATGGGATCACTCCTTTCTGAGTCTGGGTTGGCTTCTTTTGAAGTTTTTTGGAGTTTTTTTCCTTTAAGAAAAGCCTGGGAGGAGTTTTCACCAAGTCTTCTACTTCAAAGAGCCATGTATCTGAGACAGAGCCCAAATGATGATGTATGGAATCTTGGCCTTGCCTAAGCAAGGGCTCTTCCATTAGGAAGTTCCCAAGTCCCCCATGGTAAAGCTTATTTCAGCCTTCGGTGATTTCCTGGTGAACTGAAGCCACCAGTCAAGGATCAGCCTGGAGAAAGCTCCCTACAGGCTTTCTTTCTCTGCTAGTGATCGAGAGGCAGTGAAGCACAATGGATAGTGAACCAAACTTGGAGTCAGGGACACCTAACTCCAACAAGTCCCCACTCTAACATCTATTTTGGCCCTGTCACCTTGGGCAAATTACTTTACCTCTTAGTGCCTCAGGCAGTTCTCTGAGACTATAAATTAGCTATAGGGTTCAGATTTACAGGGGTGGAGGGAGTACTCAGCTGGAGTTCCTAGGCTACCTTGAAATCCTTCCCTGTCCCAACAAAACTAGGCTTTTAGTCCTTACTTAAGAAGGAAATTGCAACAGCCTTTATATCTTAATCAATGAAAGAACTAGATTAAGTTCTAGAAATCAAATGAAGAGAGTCATCACTGTTTGTTATCCTAGTAGTATGTGGCTAATTGATTAATTAACAAGCCTTTATAAATTCCAGCTCTGGGGCTAGGCACTGGGGAAATAAAGCAAAAAATTAAACAGTGCCTGTCCTCAAGGAGCTTATAATCTAATCAGCATAATAACTCACTTTTTTTTTTTTTTTTGCTTTTTTGAGGGCAATTGGTAACTTGCCCAAGGTCACACGGCTAGGTTTTTGTTTGTGTGTGCGTTAAGTGTCTGAGGCTGGATCCGAACTCAGGTCCTTCTGACACTCTACTCACTGAGCCACCTAGCTGCCCCATAACTCACATTTTTAATGGATTGCTTCATGTTTTTACATCACTTTTGTTTCCAAATGTCTCTTTTTACCTACCCCTCCCTATCCCTTGTAGCAAAGAAAGTGGGGGAGGTGGAGGAAAATGCATTTCAGCAAAATTAATCAACACATGAACTGAGTCTAATAGTATTTGCAATATAACTTGTGTTTCTATAGTACAATAAGGTGTATTTTTCTCAAGAACCATGTGAGGTAGGTAATATAAGTTGTATTTGTGCCCATTTCACAGATGAAAATTATTGGGGAGAGGTGATGGATGAGAGAGACATTACTTTGGTCATTTGATATTTTTTAACCTCCTCCACTAAGTAAAAATCCTAGAGAGATTGAAAAAAAAAATCCTATAGTGGAAACCTCAGCTAGAGGATTTACCCTTAAGAGAAATGTCATCCTTATTGACTTTCATCAAGCGGAAGAACAAGTTCCCTCTCAATAGAACCTCAGTTTCCCCATCCATTAAATGACAGGGTTAGGCTAGATGACTTCTGAGATCCTATGAACTCATATACTCAACTCCTCACACCAACTTTGTCTGCTTTCTCCTCCCTCCCCCAATCACCAAAGTGTATGTAGTGCTGGGGCGTTGCCACATATGGAATGCCCATAAACCTTCCTGGGTAAAATGGTACAGACAACAGGGCAGGGGGAATGAGAGAGCATGCTGAAAAAGAGGCATACTCTGGAGGGAGGGGGGAGGCAGGAGGCAGTGGGTGGCTGAGTGCCTGGGCATAAATCATTATTCCCAAAGCTGAGCTCTGTCTTGTACCCAGGCTCAGCCCAGGCAGCTCTAGCAGCTGAGGGAAGTTGGGATGTGGGCTCTAGTCTTTAGAAGTTTGCTTCTACAAGCTCCTTCTGTCCCTGCCCCCTTCTCCCACTTTGGGTGTCTGGGGCTGGCTAACAGCTTAGTGAAGTTTTAGGAAATGACTTACTGTTGTTTTCTTGGAGGAAGTGAGGGATTGGGTTTCCTTATTGTGTTTTCCTTAGCACAATCCAGCTCCAGCACTAAGTATCCCACAGCCTATGGATGGCATTGGGGTGCTCTGTCTATGGAATGGAATAGAATGAGGCCTGACCTGCCTAAGGGATGAGGGGAACAAACTGATTCTCCCTATCCCAAGCCCCAGTAGATTGGTGGTGAAAAATGCCAGGGACTATTTTACATGCATGCACCTCCAGTGTATGCAAAATATTTTAATTACATATGCCCCAAGAACCCGAAGGGGGACTTTCCAAATTCAAGTTGGACTCTGTAGTCTGTCAACTCTTGAGAAAGATTTGGTCATCTCCTAAGTAAATTCTAACCTGCCGAACCTTCTTTCAAAGAAAAGGAAGAAGGCTATGATTAGGGATCGAATTTAAACCCACAAAGTTTGAATGGCAAATAAGATCCCAGGAAGGCTTTGGTTCAGCTCTCCCCTATCCCATACCACCTCGAGCAATTGGAAAATAAGTAGAAAACCCTAGAAGGGAAGAATTTGTTTTAACTGGTAACAACTGTCCTTTAGAGTTTGCTTCAAGCCAGCTGCCACCAGACCATTTGCATAACCTGCCTCTGTTTGCTTTTTATTTCAGAACCTTTGGCCCTCCTCCTGGGGCTTCCATGCAGAGCCAGGCTCTCTTTGGTGGGGGGTTGAGAGCTTTGACCATAGGTCCGGCAGAAGAACCTGCTTTGTGTTGCGACAGGTTGACCCTTTCTCCCACTGATCATGACTTTTGCCAGGAGTTTATTATACTGTTGGGCTGGTGTTCGGGGCTTTCTGAAAGAGTTGGTAAATATTTGTCCGGCATCAGTCCTTTAACACAGTTGAAATGCCATTCTTTGGTTTGGTAGTTCCTAAAGAGAGTTCTCTCAGTAGGAGGAATCAGTTTATATCCTTAAAAGTGGGTTGTTGTTGTTGTTGTTGTTTTTTAAATACGGCCATAATTTATTTTTGCATAATTTTCCTTTCTAAATAGATACTTCATCCCCTTTCACCTGCTCAGTGAACTATCCTTTGAAACAAAGATTTCAGAAATAAGAGAGGAAAAGGAGCGATTCAGCAAAACTGACACATTGGCCAAGTTAGCCAGGAGGAGTGTAGGATTGCAGATCTGGACAAGAGATGGAAGGGACCTCACAGGTCCTTTAGTCCAGAAGTTCTTAACCAGTTTTGTGTTGTGGTCCACTCTAGTAACCCGTGTAAGCCTATGGATTCCATGTCGTCAGATTCATAAAATAAAATACATAGGCTTGCAAAGAAAGCAATTATATTGAAATACAATTGAAATTGAACTCTTAAAAAAAAGTTAAGTGGGGCAACTAGGTGGCACAGTGAATAGAGCACCAGCCCTGGAGTCAGGAGGACCTGAGTTCAAATCCAACCTCAGACACTTGACACACTTATTAGCCGTGTGACCTTGGGTAAGTCACTTAACCCCAATTGCCCTCCAAAAAGCCAAAAAAAAAAAAAAGTTAAGGTCCAGAAGACTTGATCCAATTTCAACCCATTTCATTTTTTACAAATGAAGAAATTGAGGTGCAAGGATGGTGAAACAATTGTGCAAGGTAGTAAGCATCAGAATCAGAATTTGAATCCAGGTCCTTTGAAACCAAAACTAGTGTCTACCTATATACAGTGTTCCATACCCATAGTCTTCCACCTCAGGGGGAAAAAAAGGAAGGGAGGGCATCATCTTTGCATCAGTCCATTTTCCTAAAGGGCTTTTTCTTTTTTTCCCCATTGGATTACAGGAGAAAAGCATATTTTCTGGTTTCTGAATTTATATGAACATTTTCTTTTGTGAATATAGATGTACAGTGTAGCAGAGACTGATAATATGTTTACAAAGTACTTGTGTAGGAACAAAGACTGAGAGCTATAAGGGATGTCTCTCCTACAGGCATCTGATCCAACCTTTTCATTTTAGAGGAGAAAACTCAAGCCCAGTATGGTGCCCAAGATCATAAAGGTCATAAGTAGTGGAGGCAGCACTTGAACAGAGGTCCTTGGAGCCCTCTGCACCACACCACGTCCTCTTTGTTTGATCCTTAAAGCAAACTCGGTGTAAGGTGAGGGCAGTAACTGGTGATGGCCCCATTTTGTGAGGATGGAGGAGAATGGAAATTCAGAAAAGAGAAGCAATTGCTTGAGGTCACACAGTTGCTACATGAAAGAGTCTAGAACAGGGGTGGGGAACCTGCTCTAGGCAAACCCAGAGTTTAGTCTTAAATCCAGTGCTCTTTCCATTTCACCGTGGTGCTCCTAGACACACCAACCAGAACTTCTCGAGGGCAGAATTTATTCCTTTTTGTCTTTATATTTCTAGTGTCTAACACTGCATCTGGTACACAGTGGACGCATAATACATGCTTGGTGATTATTAGGTAGATACAATATCCAGGAGCACCTACGTGCAGTACTGTATGTTCTTTCCTGCTCTGAGGGACAGCTTGTCACAATATTGATGCATTCTGGTAAGCTCCTAAGGGGTTGCACATAGAGACAGGTGCATTGTATATTTCAAAATTGAGGTCAAAATAGTGCATGAAGGGAGGAGGCCGGTTTGCCTTAACAAGCTCAGACACATTCTCCTGTCTTTGAAATTGCCGCAGAGTATCTTAAAAAAAAATCATATTGCAGACTCCCCTCTCCCTGTACAGAGTCAGGAATTTCTTTTGAAGCAGGCTCCATTCAAATCTAAGCATACCAACTGATAGGAGGAATGGTGCTAGGCACATTGGAGGGGAAGACAGGAGCGGGGGTGAAACCTCTTTCTCCCCCACCCCTACTCCCAAAATAAAGCAGAAAGCAGTTGGGGCCCTCTGGGATCTTCCTCTCTGTTCTCAGTTGGCTGCAGTTCTGTGACAAACAGTACATTAGGCATTGTAGGCTTGAAGCTAGGTCCAACTTCATGTATTAGCACCAGTTATTGCCTAGTTAACTTTCATGAGCTGTAAAATACCATTGATTCTCCCTTAGTGCCTGTAGTCATTTCAAATAAATTGCTTCCCAAATGTCCAGTGATTTTCTCTCTGAACGTTTTTTTTTTTTCCCATTAGCAAGTAGCCAGCAAACAAGCATGATTTTAGAGGAGGAAAACCTATAAAGTGCTTTGTAAACTTTAATGCACTGTATAGATATAAGCTAGCATTTTATGGATGAATATATTATAATAATAACTGGCATTTTAAAAGTGCTTTAAGGTTTTTAAAGCACCTTTTTTGGTCCTCTTACCAACCCTGGGAGATGAGTTCTATTATTATCCCCATTTTATAGATGAGGAAACAGAGGCAGGCAGCCATTAAGTAATTTGCCTTGGATCACACAGCTATTAAGCATCTGAGGCAGAATTTGAACTCAGGTCTTCCTTACTCTAAGTTCAGCACATATCCGTTGTGCTATGTGTCTATATAGCATTTTATATGTATTTGTCCTTCATTCTGGAAGAGGACCATGACATCAGAAAGGTGATGGTTCACCTTCACTTACAAGTGAAATGGATTTAAGTGAGGAAGGGCTGTGCAAAGACACCAGCCTCACTCTCTCCTCCAGAACCATCTGGGTCCAGCGGCCAGATGTAGATCAGAATGACTGGAGTGGGAGACCTTGGACTTTTTCTGTGTTTCATATACAGTCATGTGTGAATTCATCCTTTTGGGGAGTCGGCATCCATGGCTTTATTTTTAGCTAAGAGGAACTGTCCTGTGGTCTGATAACTGCAATTTGTCCTGCCCCCTGACATCTGGCTGCAGCCTCTGCTGGTCATTCCCACCCAGGCTACAGATATGGCTGTTTCGTTAATGCCCTCAGTCTATCAGCTGCACTAGAGTCAGAAAAGGACTCCAGGACAAGCTGGTGGTCCCTTTGTTGGGTCTAGACTTGTGGGTTTATTGCCAGTGCAGAGATCTCCAGGTCTCTCTGCTGAAGCCTGTGAGTGAGTGGCCTTGGGGAGGGGGTTGTTGACCACAGATGATATTCAGGCAGCATGAAGGATGCTGGATGCTTGTTGGAGAAGTGTCCTGGGGTTGGGATCAGGGGCAAGAAGAGGTTACTCCAGAACTCTAAGCCAGGTGCTGAGAATCTGGGACTTTGCCCTAGGGATTCTTCTTCCCTGAAGTCTTGTAGACTTGGTTCAGTTGATCCATGTCTGGGCTGCTGTTCTTAGGATTCTGTCACCACGTTTCTTCTTTCTTGGCCCACATCTCCCCCTTCCTACCTCCTCCCAGAGTTTTGAGTTGTGGAGGGACAGAATGCTCCTTCTCCTGGCAGCATTGGCCCCATCCAGTTAAATGTCTCCAAGTTACCCCACCATCTCCCCAAAATGAATTCAGTCCTAGTTAGGGCTCTGCTGTTATATTGGAAGGGTGTATTAAACTCTGGCTTTGTAGTTTATTTCCATGAAAAGCCTTGTCTGGGGTGTAGGGTGAGCATAGGCTGAAGAGGCAGACCTATTTACCCTGGTGGACTCAAACAGGTAGAGACAGTATTTCTCTTCACCGGAACCTGGAGCTGGTATGATCTAGGCTTGAGATCTGGGAGGAACCTTCCCAATTATCTTATATTCCTTGCCTTTGGCCCATGTTAAAGTAGTATTCCCCAGGGACCCTAGTTTAAGGTCCGAGATTCCCCAGGCATAGCATAGCAGCTCATAGCTCTATAGTTAGAAGTCAAAGTCACCTTAAAGGCACATTCAGATATAATCCTTTTGGCAGCCCTATAATATGGGATGTCAAAATTGTGTCATCCAGTTGAATGCCATAAGGCTAGACTTGGGGTCTGGAAGATCTGAGTTTGAATCTTCCCTTAGATGCTTACTTGCTATGTGATCTTGGATAAGTCATTTAACTTGCAGTTCCCTCCATTTCTCTCAGAGGTCCACAACTACTAAGTGTTAGAACCCAGAAATTAGCCCTGATCTTTTGATAAGGATGTTTTACAACCTTCTAGAATGAAAGGGTTATAAAAATATGAATTACAATTTATTATTATTATTATATAATGGATAGAATTCTGGACTTGAAGTCAGAAGATATAGATTCATAGCCAGCCTTGGACAACAACCCCCTCGCCCCACCACCACCAGGAAGCCCTGAACTCAGGACAGTATTGTCACATTGGCCTAAGATTTGTATTCACACTGACCTTCTCAGAAAAGCCCAATACATGGGAGAAGAAAAAAATAACTTCATATTCAGGTAATACGGTAGCTTGTTCCAGAATTGGATAGGAACCAGTGAACAAGAAACTTTTAAAAAATCCCTCACCCTCACTGGTACCAGTAAAAATGCTCTATGTAAGAAGACAAAAATGCTTGAAAGGCTCTGGGAAGTTGGCTTGGTTTTTTTCTCTTACACTTCAGGAAAATGAGAATTTCTTGAATCAGAAAGTCCCTCCAGAAACATACTTTGGTGAAAGATTTCTATTTTTGAAAACTGTCAAGGGCCACAGAAGCCTGTGATCTTATAGGTAGAAGGGACTTTGACACTGTGTGGTTCATCTCTCTTTTACTCTTTCATTTTATTTTATTTTGCTTTTTGGAGGGCAATTGGGGCTAAGTGACTTGCCCAAGGTCACATGGCTAGTAAGTGTGTGTGTGTGTGTGTGTGTGTGTGTGTGTGTGTGTAAAGTGTCTGAGGCTGGATTTGAACTCAGGTCCTCCTGACTCCAGGGCCGGTGCTCTATTCATTGTGCCACCTACCAGCCCCTCTCTCTTTCATTTTAAAAAGAAAGAAACTCAGGTCCAGAGAATTTTACTTGCATCACATAGCAAGTTCATGGTAAAATCAGGACAAAACAAATTTCCCCAAGTCCAATCCTCTCACAGAACTTTCTGTGTTATGGGCAGCTAGGGGGTGCCATAGTGCACAGAGTGCTGGGCCTGAAGTCAGGTTGACTCATCTTCCTAAGTTCAAATCTGGACTCAGATGCTTACCACCTTTGTGACCCTGGGTCACTTAACCCTGTTTATCTCAGCTTCCTCATCAGTAAAATGAACTGAAGAAGGAAATGGCAAACCAGTGCAATACCTTTGTTAAAAAAAAAAAAAACCTAAAAGGGGTCACAAAGAGATGTCACAACTCACTAAATATTTATGCTAAATTTTTAACGTAAGAAATGTGCATTTTTACTGTGGTTTTTACAGGGGAAATTAAACATATTTGGGCTGGAAATTTTGTGTATTCAAGATGTCTCTCTTTCAAATTTACACAGCCAGGGAAGTGCTGTAAGGGGTATGTGTTGGGATGGGGCAGGGGTGTTTGTGTATGTGTGTTTAAGATGGGGGAAAGTGAGATTCTCCATTGCTCTTCCCTAGCTGATTTGGTCTGGAGAGTGCCCAAGGCCTATACCAGTCTTTCCCCTTACTCTGCATTTGGACTCAACTTAGTCATTGGGGCATTTCTAAGTATTAACATGCAGGGAGAAATAGCATCTTTCCCAAACAGACCCTTAGTTTCTTTGCCACACCTTCTGAGGATTCTGAGGGGATGAGAATCAGAGATCATAGCAGGATCCTTAAGAAGGACCCTTAGAGTTCATCTGGTCCAACCTCCCATTTAACAGAGGAGGCAAGTCAACCCCCAGAGAGGGAGTGACTTGCCCAGCTAAGGCCACAGTTATTAAGTAGTAGGGATAGAATTTGAACACAGAGCTTCTTTCACGGACTCCAATGCTCTTTCCAGTAGAGCATTCTTAACCTTTTTGTATTGTGTATTTCTTTTCCCTTTCCCCAATATGGGTCCCTGCTCAGAATAATTTTTTAAATGCATAATATAAAATACAGAGGATTATAAAGGAAGACAATTCTATTGAAATATAGTTATCAAAATTTTTTTTGGAAAACCCACAAATTTATGGACCCTCAAATAGGAACCTTGCACTCTACCATCCTGCTGACTGGTATGTGTATTTGGGGTGAGGAGAGGTAGGCAAGAGGCTGGCAAGACTGTGGCACTGAAAAACAAATGATTTATTTGTTTGTTTTAGATTGGATCTGTGATTTAATTGAGGTAGGAAGTCTTGGTGAGTAAATAACCACAACTATGGGTCTGTTCTGCAATTTAAAGTTCCAATGATTGGAGCTCAGTAAGAACTTAACAAATTATTTGTGTTCTCTCTCTCCTTCTCTCTCCCTCCCTCCCTCTCTCTCACTCTCTTTCTCTCTCTCCGTCTCTGTCTCTCTCTCTGTCTCTGTCTGTCTGTCTTTATCTTTCTTACTCAAGCTTTCTTGAAAACACACACACACACACACACACACACACACACACACACACACACACACACACACACACACACATACCTCTTATAGTCTTAGAAAGTTGCCTGGATATACTGAGAGGTTAAGTGATTTTCAGAATCTGAACCCAGGTCTTCTGGCTCCAGAGCAAGTTCTCTCTCCACCATGCCAGACTCCTCCAAATTGTTAGTTTTTATTGCAAGCTGACTATGTCTCTGATGGAATTCTGCTTTTGAATTGGGAAAGGAGGTGGCAGAGAGAAGGTTCTTAAGGTAGAAACCAGGCCTGAGAACTAAATTGGAGCCCAGCAAGTGAGTCTGACGGGTGACCATGGGACACAACCCTAGGCACACTGGGAAGCCTCCCTTTTTGGCAACTGAGTGGAATTTGTTCCAGTCAAACAAGTTTTGACAAACTCTCCTTGGAGAGCTCCTTGGGCCAGAGGTTGGGAGGCTGTGCACTGTCTTGCCTGAAAAGACCAAACCACTCCCTTGAGGAGCCAGGATTGGGCAAGAAATGAGGCTCAGAAACCTTTGGCTCAATAGAAATCATCTTATGACAATTTCATCCCCCAGACAGAAAATAACATTTATTCCATTTATTAGAATTATACACATAATCCCATTACTAGTTCAGCAGCCTGAGGGTCCCCCGTTTAGGTTTTCACCAAACCATGTCAAGTAAAGGACAGTATTTTTCTTCCTTTTTAAAAAATACTACTTTAAAAATCTATATCTTTTGTTTTTACATCATTTTCAATATATCCCTCCCAGAGAGCCATCCCTTATAACCTAGAATAAAAAGTAGTTCAGTAAAATTAAGTCTGATGCAGTTTGACAGTATATGCAGCATTCTATACCCATAGTTCCTCATTTCTCCAAAGAAAGGAGAGATGTATACACTTTCTATCTCCTCTTCAGGGCCAGGCTTGGTCATTATAATTACACAACATTCAGTTTCCATGTTGTGGTTCTTTCCATTTCCATTCTTATAATGATTGGGTAGAGTTTTCTTGTCTCAGTTTATGACTTCACTTTGTGCATCAGTTCATATAAATCTTCCCATGCTTCCCTATAAGGGCAGTACTTTTCAAGACCAAAAGAAAACAACAGGAAATAAATTTTTTTTTTTTGCTTTTTCGAGGGCAATTGGGGTTAAGTAACTTGCCCAAGGTCACACAGCTAGGTTTGTTTTTTTTTGTTTGTGTGTGTTAATTGTCTGAGGCTGGAACCGAACTCAGGTCCTTCTGACTCCAGGGCCGGCGCTCTACTCACTACGCCACCTAGGCGCCCCCAGGAAATAATTTTTTGAAGAACTTTCTGATTTGGTATTTTAAAATATTGATTTTTGTCTCAGCACTGAGAGACTCAAAGGAAACCTGAAAGTGAAACTAACTGAATGATACTGACCTGCCAACCCCCAGGAGGAGGCAGAGATTAGAATGTGAACAGGTCCATGATTTAGGTTGGACATTTATATCAGTTTCCATTTGGCTTTTGTTTTTAAAGGAGACGGAAAGGGGAATGTCATTATACAATATTTAAGTACAGGGAATGTACTTTAAAATGTACTGTATGGGGATGATCCTGGGAGAATTCTAAATAGATTTCCTACCTGTCTTTAATAAAGAACATGGAGAATGGGCTCTGTAAGCTTGTGCCACCAAGGCTGAGAGCTCGCTGGCAGAAACTGCTTTCTTGGAGTGTGTGCCTTTTGCAGCCCTCAGTGGTAAATTGAGATTAGAATTACAGAGTACCCGAACCAGGACTAAATTTAGCTCAGGAATACATAGACAGCCCTCACTTCCTTGCAAGAGTTTGGTTAGCTGGGTTGGTTTCAGATCTCTTTGGGAGATGAATTACTGGCTTGAATGAGAAGGCTCTCAAAAACAGAATTCCCAGACCCATGCTTTGGACAATCTGAGGTTCATAATATTTTCTGCTTAGGAAATCCCATGTCTACTTCCTCATTTTAAAAGGAGGGAGTGGGAGATTTCCCTGGGTTCAAATTCTGCTTTGCACACCGATTACCTGTGAGGCCTTGGACAAGTCACTTAACCTGTCTAGCCCTGATTTTCCAATCAGTAAAATGAGAGTTTGATTAGGTTAGGGATTCTTAACCTTTTGTATCATCAACCTGTTTGGCAGTCTGCTAAAAAGCCTATGGACTCTCTTTCAAAATAATATTTTAAAATGCATTAAATAAGGTATGTAGGATTACAAAGGAAAGTAATTATATTGAAGTAATTATAAAAATATTTTTTAAAAAGTTCATGAGCTCCAGGTTAAGAACCTTTGGATTAGAAGGCTTCTGAGGTCCCTTCCACCTTTAGAGCTAGAATCTTTTTTTTTAAAGCATGATTCCATCAGAATAAAAAACCCTTCAAGAACTCTAATGTTCCTTTGACCCTCTTAGCTAGTCAATTAGCATTTATTAAATGCTGAGTATGTGCCAAGCACTGTACTAAGTGTTGGGAAGACAAAGAAAGGCAGAAGGAAGGAAAGAAAGAAAGAAAGAAAGAAAGAAAGAAAGAAAGAAAGAAAGAAAGAAAGAAAGAAAGAAAGAAAGAAAGAAAGAAAGGAAAGAAAGAAAGAAAGAAAGAAAGGAAAGAAAAAAAGGAAAAACCATCAGATCAAGTTAAATTTCTCTCCAGAAATCTGTCTAATTCTGGGCCAGTTAGAGCTCTCCAGAGGAGCATGAAAAAAAACTTTCCCCATTTCTGAGTTTAGAAATCTCTGACATTAAAGGGATTATTTTTTTTTTAAATAACTGTCCACATCCAAAATAGAGCTTTGTATTAAGAAAGAAAGTTTGAGACTTCAGATTGTTGAAATATTGCATTTATTTTTTAAAAAATCCCAGGAGATCTTGTGGGTGTTATTCTTGGGGGGTAAAAAACCTCTTCAGATTTTATACCATATACAAGTTAATGCAGAGTAGAATCATATATGTCAAAGGGAAAAAGGAATAATCTCTTTATAGATTGTTGTTTAATCATTTTTCAGTCATGCCCGACTCTGTGACCACATTTACTACCACATAATTTCTATCAGTGGCTTTTGTACAATTATTACAAGTATCCTGGGTGGTTGTTTGCCTTATATTTTGTTCTTTGTGAAGACTTTATTCTTCTTGGAAGAAACGCTAGTAAGGGATGCAACTTTGGCCTATTTATATAAGCCAGTGCTATAATTAGAAGCCAAGGGCCAATTCAAACATTTTTCTAATAGGTTGTTAGGAATTCTCGATGAAAGGAAAATTGTTCACTCATTTTCAGTCGTTGTTGCTTTTGACCCAAAGAAGGTCCAGGAGTAGGGAGCAATATGTAATAAGACTTTGCAAATCTTAAGTCTTGAAAAAAAATCATGATTTATAAATGCTATTACTATTACTATTATTGAAATTTCACAAATCCATTCTTGATGTCTCTGATTCCCTCTCTTGCACTGAGGGCTTAAAGTTCATCTAGTTCAACCTTTTCACTTTAGGTAATAACACAGGCTTCTCTTAGGAAGAGACACTGACCAGGAGTCAGGTCATTCTCCTTGTGGGAGATGAATAGAAGAGGGAAAATGAACCATTCTTGTCTGCTTTGGTTCATATATTTCCAGATGAAAAAAAAGGTCCAATGGGACTGAAGATTAGAAAGTGGTAGTTCCACTTAATCATTTTAACATCGATCTTACTTGATCAGTGTTCTTTCAAATCATATTGAAACAAAAGCATTTAATTCTTCCGTGATTTGTTTTCTTAGTGACATCAGTGACTTGTTTTGATTACTAATCTTAGTAGTTGCACAGTGGATAGAGAGGCCCGACCTGAGAATTGGGAAAACCTGCATAACTACTAGTGGCGTGGCCATTGGCAAGCCGCTTAAACCTTCAGTGTCACAGGCGACTCTCCCAGACTATCAGTTTCCAGTGGGTTGCCAATCTGTGTGGGTGGAAGGAGTTTCCACACTGGGAGTGTTCCTGGCTTAGATGAAATCACAAGTCTGGATTTTTAAAGATTGCACTTTCACAGTCCTTTGGGGCCTCTAAAGCCAACTCAGCCGAGACATAAATCTCTGACATGGAGAACAAGGGCTATAACCCATTCAAGTGAAACAAAAAATGGAGTGAGCTTTGCCAACCTTGAAGCATAAATGTGGGTCGTTATTATTTAATAATAATAGTAGCCAGCATTATATGATACTTTAAGGTTGGCAAAGCTCTTTACAAATAATTACCTCAATTGATCCTTACAACTCTGGGAGGTAGGTATGATTATTAGCCCCATTTTGTGGTTGTTGTTCAGCCGTATTTGACTCTTCATGACCCTGTTTGGAGTTCTCTTGACAAACATACTGGAGTGGTTTGTCATTTCCTTAATTGAGGCAAACAGGGCAGAGTGACTTGCCCAGGGTCACACAGCTAGTGTCTGAGGCTGGATTTGAACTCAGATTTTCTTGACTCCAAGTATAGTGTTCTACAGGGCAGGTAGGTGGTGCAGTGAATAGAGGCCTGACTCCAGCCCTGGAGTCAGAAGGACCTGAGTTCAAATCTGACCTCAGACACTTAACACAAAAACTAGCTTTGTGACCTTGGGCAAGTCACTTAACCCCAATTGCCCTCCAAAAAGCAAAAAAAAAAAAAAAAAAAAAGTATAGTGTTCTATCTTCAATGCCACCTTCTCCTTATCTAGTCTGATGGGATTCAGACAGACATGGTCCTAGTATAGGTTGCTAACATGATACTGCTTTATATAATTGAATAAGAGTATTTGTATATAAGCTCACCTTGGCTTAATGAAAGCATGCTCAAGCCAACTTCACTAAAACAGACAAGATAATGGGTATGGGCTACACTTTCCCCCACATTTGGTTTTCATCCTTTCTAGGTCTCTCTCTGTATTTTGAATGTTTTCATTCTTTGTCTCTTAGCACAAGTATTTGATACTGCAATGTCTATTAAAATATTCTTTTTTATGTATCAACATTAAAACTCATCTATGATAATGCTCAGGCTCCAATATAGTTTATTGTTAAATTTCCAAGAATGTTTTGAAGTTTGAAGGGGTTTGATGTCAGTTTATGAAAAACAGCAAATTTCATATGTATAATTATGACCATCAGGTTGGGTCTTGCTGGAATTTGGTAGGTACTAATTTTTTTTTTTTTTTTGCAACCTGTAGTGATATGTTGATCAGTTTCTACCCTTTCTTTGCATAATCTGAAGTCTTGAAAAAAAATCATGAAGTCTTGGTTGTTTAAAGATAACCCTTACGTAATGTCTGGTGACTGAAATCCTTTTGTTTCCATAAACAAATTCCCATGCCTTAGCCTATATATTCTCTGCTTCTGTGTCTGCATGGTATTGGCTGACCCTGTACAGAAGTCTTTGTCTTGGAGTGCCTTTGGATTCTACTCCCTCTCTTAGCTATTTCTCTGAAGGTAAACCTCTTTGACAAAGAGGAAGGAGGGGAAGGAGGTTTATCTGTGGTGGTCAGCTTTAACATCAACTCAGTGACAGGAGGTCTCCTTGTTCCAGAAGTCTTTCTGTAGGTTTTTGACATGTTTGTTATGTATTCTAAAAACATCTATTGGTTTTTTCATCTCCTTTGATGGAGAAGGAGGTAATCTTTCCGTAGCAGCCTCGGGGTAATGAGTCCTGTGCTTTCATTAATATTAAATGTTTTTATTTATAAAATAGTGATACTAATAATTATCATTTCTGCAAAAGCTATTCTTTCCCTGTGCATTTTCTTTCCCGTCTTTCATTGGTCAAAGACTACATTCTGTAATCTAAAACCAGGTTTCTCTTACTCTGAAAGAAACAAAGAAACATTTCGTTTGTATGCCCAAAAGACCTGGGCAAAGCGAGATGGCTGTTTTGTTGCTGGCAGCTTCTATTCTGAGCCACATAGAGGACACCATTCTGTGTTCCTCTTCATGCCCAGGGGACACGTATGTCAGGGGACAGCAGCAGGTGAATCTAGAGAGAAGGAAAAGAAGGAAGAGGGAAACAGGAAAGTGAGAAAAGCCCCGTCACGCCAACTTCTTCAACTCCAGGTGGGTTGGCTGCTAGGAGAGCTATTAGATGGTTTATGGCAGTGTGAGGGGGCATGCGAGGAGATGCCCAGCTGCCACTAGAAGAAGGCTTTATGCCTTTACAAGTGAGTCGTCCCTGTGCTGTGGGAAAGGGAAAATCCAAGCTAGTGAGGAATTTGCCTTAGCTGTGTTGGACCATCTTCACTAAGCACATGGTGTCTTGTTCTTTCAGTGCTTGAAGGTTTCTGGCCTCCTCACCTGCCACTCCCAGGCCATGACTCAGATATAGTCGTTACAAAAAACCCAAAACCAACCCTGACTTCCTTCTCTTCCTCCTCCTCTTCTTTCTTTCTTATTTTTTCTTTTCCTTCCCTTCCTTTCTTTCCCCTTCCCTTCTCTTTCCTTCCCCCAACCATTCCCTTTCTCCTCCTTCTCCCCAGTCTCCTCCTTCTCCTTCCTTGTCTTGGCATCAAAAGATCACAGATTTAGAGACAGAAATGTCCTCTGAGACCATCTAGATCAGCCCCTCATTTTTCAGATGAAGAAACTGAAGTTCAGAGAGCTTTGGTCATGTGCCCAAGGTCACGCCGAGAATGAATGGCAAAGCCAGAATCTGAACCCAAGCCCTCCAGTTCAGATCCAACAATCCTTCCTCTGTGTTCTGCTGCATTTTAACTTGGAGTCAGTGGCATTGGCAGAGAAGCCTCCATTCTCTTTTGCATCCATTTCTTTAGCTGGAATTTGCATCTGTGTCTAAAATTCTACGTGGTACCAAGGTCTACCTGGGCAATTTTACTGCAGAGAGACTGAGGCTCCACCTGGCTCGATAGGAGAGAAACATCCACTCTTGGAGGAGAGAACCTTCAGCATCAGTGGGCACAGCTCTTGAGCTGGGGTCCCAGGAACATGACAGAACCACATCTGGAGAAGCATTTCCTTGTGAGGGTAGGGATAGGGAGGGGAACAGGGAATGGGGAATTTTTAAAAGCCAATTTTATTTTATCAGCAAGATAATTTCTGGCAGAGTTGTTCAGATTATTGCAGAGCCTTGGAGCCCTGGTGGATGGGATTCAGGTCTCCTGGCATTCTTCACAATTCCCAGAAAGTTCAGCATGCATACATGGTTTGAGCAGTGAGTCAGAGGTCGGTCCTAGCCACAGCATTGAGCCAAGGACTCGTGGAGTGCAGCTGAACCCTTTTATTATCCTACTGGGTTAGGGTTGGCAAGGCCATGACTGTGGGAAGGAGAATGGGTTTGGGTGGAGTTACCCCAAGTGCCGAGTATAGCTAGGGTACACCTCCCCACCCCCCACCTATGTCCCTGATCTGCACCACTGGCAGACAGCATCCCCTTTTCCCTTACAACTAGACATGGATCCCACTGTCAAAGTAGGGGTACAGGCACATACATCAAGGCCTTACTCCAGGAAAGTGCTGAATCTTTGGGACTCTTTGTCCCCTCTGCCCACGCTGAGCGTGTAGCTTCATCATAGAATCTTGGGTTCAGGGACAGACAATGGTGATTCCTAGTCTAACCACCATCTGAAGCTGGGAGAGGCTGACTTGCCCCAAATCACATAGCTAGTAATCAGCCAGGGCCCTAAGTGCTCACAGGTTCAGAATTTAGAGCTGGAAGGAACCCTAGTCCATCCCTCTCATGAGGAAACTGAGGAAGGGTGAGGGATTTGCCTGAGACAGTTTAGTAAGTCACAGATCTGGGGTTCAAACCTGGGGTCTCTACAGCAAATCCAGTGTTCTTCCCTCTGGATCACACTCTATCTCCCTTTAGACCACTTTAAAGAAAGAGGTTCTGGAAGGTCCATCTTCCAGCAGTTCCTAATTACTTTCCAGATCCCAGGCTGGGAGATTTTTTTTTCTTTTTCTCCAGTAATTTGGGAAATACTCCCTGTGCCTGGATGGCCCACTGCCCTTTGGGGGGTGTGGTTGGTGCATACTTTCTCAAAGCAAATTCCAGATGAGAGCTAAACATCTGGTGTGTTTTTTTTTCTTTTACGATTGGTTTTGTGTTTCTTTTTTTAACTTTGAAGGAATATAATGCACTTAATTAAAGTCTATCTGGGTCCTCATCGTAATAAGCAGATGGGGCTTCTTCGAAGGGATGAAATTAGTCCCCACTTCCAGGCCTCCCAAGCAGTGGGCTACTTGTTAGATCCAGACCTCTTAGCTTCACCTTTTGTCTTTGCAACCTCAGTGCCCGGCACAGTGCCTGGCACATTTTTATTGTTGTTGTTTTGGGGGCAGCTAGGGGGCACCATAGTGCATATAGCACCTGGCCTGAAATCGGCAAGATTCCTCTTCCTGAGTTCAAATCTGGCCTCAGAGACTTACTAGCTGTGTGGCCCTGGGCAAGTCACTTCACCTTGTATGCCTCAGTTTCCTCATCTATCAAATGAGCTAGAGAAGGAATGGCAAACCATAGTGCCTGGCACATGTTTATTGATTGATGAGTTAGTAGCTAGTCTAAATGAAGCTAGCACTGTAGGTAGAAACCCTGTGTGGGCCAGTCTACGCTCTTCCATTCCCTCCATTGTCACCAAGCTAGAACCTATTTCTCCCCCTGCCTTACCTGACCCACAAGTCCATGAGATTTAGAGCTCGGAGAGCTTTGGGCCTCAAAGATTGTCTTGCCCAACCCCCTTCATTTACAAACTGAAGCCCTATCACCATTTGGTACTACATAAAGATTAGTGCAAGTAATGAATCCCAGGAAGCCATCATATGTGTTTGAATTCACACTGTTGGAAGTTATAATTATGAGAAATATGGCTACTGGTTCCGGTCCAATGTAAATATGGAGTGCAAATTCTAACAATGCAACCATTTCTTGGGATTATACTCATCGGGACCTGGCTATATTAGAGCCCATCTAAACCAAGCGTTCTTAAAACTGGAGATTGTGAACTTGGTTTTCAAAAAATTTTCTGATAGTTGAATTTTTATGTAATTGGTTTCCTTTGTCATTCTATGTGTTTACGTATTTTAAAACTTTCTTCTGAGTTGGGGTCCACAAGCTTCCCTTCAGTGGCCAGAATGGTCTATGACAAAGAAAAGGATCAGTCCTGTCATTTTACAGATATGGGAAGTGAAGACCCAGAGAGGGGAAGAGACCCAAGGTTACACAGTCAACTAGTGGAAGAGTTGGCTGGGATTAATCATAGCTGGCCTCTCTCCAGAGCACTTTATAAACGTGGTCTCAGTTGATCTTCACAAGAAGGCAGGTGCTGTTATAATCTCCATTTACAGATGAGAAGACTGAGGCAGACAGAGGATAAGTGACTTACCCATGGTCACACAGTAAATGCCTCAGGTCTCCCAGACTCCAGGCCTAGCACTGTGCAAACTAACTGCATAATACTTGGCACATAGTAGGTGCTTAATGAAAATTTAATGAATTTAAATAACAACAGCTACCTATAAGATTGTTGTAATTCAGTCATTTTTTAGTCATGTCCAACTCTTCATGACCCCATTTGGCGTTTTCTTGGCAAAGATCCTGGAGCGGTTTGCCATTTCCTTCTCCAGCTCATTTGAGAGATGAAGAAACAGAGGCAAAAAGGGTACAGTGACTTGTCCAGGGTCTTACTGCTAGTAAGTGTCAGAGGCCAGATTTGAACTCAGGAACGTGAGTCTTCCTGATTCCAAGCCTAGGGCTCTATGCACTATGGCGCCACCTAGCTGCCTCTAAGATAGGTGCTGTTATTTTATTGATGCAGGAATTGTGTGTAGAAAGGCTAAGTGATTTGTCTAGGATTATACAACTAAGTGGAATTCAAGATGGCATTCGAGTCCAAGTCTCACTGACTTGGGGTCCAGGGTTCTGAATCCTTCTTGTGTCTCTTTAAATGAGCCATGAGTTTTTTGGCTTGAACATGAGCATGAGTTGCAAACTAAAACTTGTCCTCTTCTTAATGCTGTGTTAGCCTGAATGCTTGCATGTGTTCTGAGGACCCCCATTACTTTTTCTAGCATCTTTCTAGATACAAACCAAATTCTGATATTCCCAAGGAAAACCCGAAGTCAGGGTGCAAGTCAAAGAGAGACTTGTCTGAGAAGTCCCTAAGATTGGACCAGTTTGTATAAACTCAGAACTTTGGTTCTAGCCCCTGGTTATATAATTTATGAGGTAGGGCAGAGGGAGGTTAGGGTGAGGGCTTTGAGGGTCTATCTGAACATCTTTAGTGAGGGGAACATGCAAGAAAACATCTCTCTCCCTCCCCCACAGTGATTCATGTAAGGAGCCCGAGGGATTAGCATCAGCCTGAGCTCCTGGAAACTTTGCCTGGTGATTGGGTACTATGGGGAGGTGGCCCAAACCTGACTCAGCCTAGAAGCTCGTGAGAGAAAAAAGGGACAGCTGGAAGAGGGAGCTTATTTCCTGGCTGAGGCCATGACTTTATTTTCTTTTTTGACAATGGGTCTCTTGGCTGCTGTGAAGAACAAAGATTCTATGCCCCGTGATTGTACCAGCAGTCTCTGACCCTCTGGGAAGTACGCTGGGTAAATTCCAATGGTGTCAGGATGAGTGGCTGGGCTTGGCTGAGGGAGGAGGTGGAGCTGGGGGGGGGGGAGAGGGGAGTTTCTGCTGATTGGTGACATTCCTAGGATTGATAGCATTCCTCCTGATGTCATTAGGGGATGGGTTGGGGGCAGAGCAGAGAGAGAGAGCTGGGGAGCTAGGAGAGGAAGCCAGAGATGGGTTATAATCCTTAGGGGTTGGAGTCACAACCCTGAGTAATCCCAAATTTGGCTGAATTTTTGAAAAATCTTTTTAGAGCTCTCAGAGGCATCCCAATACTTCCTCCTTCTAAGGTGAACAACCCTCCTACAAGCCAGGCGAGGTAGTGACTTTCTTGGCCCAGGCTGTCAATAGAACATTTCTTAATCCATTTGCCTTACTGAGGTCTCCTGGGCTTCTCTGATACTCTTAAAATCCATAATCTTCTGCTAACCTCTCTTCGGATGAGCCTTGACTTCATGAACAAATTTGAGACAAGCCTCTGATTCATACCACTCTCAGATAATAAAATGCTGTAGAGGACTGCTCTGAATAGTGCTGACTGCCCAGAGATGCCAATGGAGAGGGGCTTGGGAGGTACAGAGCAGGACTGCCTTGTTCCCCTCCTCTGATCAGCAATTTCCTTATTCTTCCAGCTGGGTTATGAAACATTATTAAATGGCCTCCTTTGAGCTATGAGACTAGTCAGCTCGTGGGTAGAGGGCCTCACTCCTGCAATCACAAAACAAGTCAACACTATGTATACCAGCTTGGGAATCTGGTCAAGGATTTTTGTCATAGTTGTTGGGGGAAGGGAGAAGAATTTGTATGAGAAGTCCTCAAGGTTAAACTCAGTTTGTAGGCACTCAGAGCTCGGTTTCTAGAGCACGGACTACAGGGCTTTACAACCTGTGAACTCCAGACACTATTCTTCTCCCTGCTTCAGGGCTTAACTGTGTGTGTGTGTGTGTGTGTGTGTGTGTGTGTGTGTGTGTGTGTGTGTGTGTGTGTGTGTGTGTGTGTGTATTTTCCTGGACACCTTTGGCATTTTGGTGAAACCTGTGAACCTTTTTTCAGAATCATATTTGTAAACGCATAAAATAAAATACTTTAAATTACAAAGAAAGTCATTTATATTGACATACTGATCATAATATATTTTAAAAGTTCACAGACTCCAAGTAAAAACCCTTATGTCTCAAGGCAAGACTGAGGGGTGCATAGAGAGCCAGCTTTAGGCTCAGGGAGACCTGGTTATGACCTGGATAAATCATTTAAACTCTCAATGTTCTGAGTAACTTCTTTTTTAATAATATTTTATTTTTATCCACAAATTACATGTAAAATAATTTTCAAATTAATTTTTTAAAGTTTTAATTTCAGTGCAGCTAAGTGGCACAGTGGACAGAATGCTGGGCCTGGAATCAGGAGTCACTGAGTTCAAATTCAGCCTCAGATACTGGAACTTATTAGCTGTGTCACCCTGGGCAAGTCATTTAACCCTGATTGCCTCAGGGAAAAAAAGGTTTAAGTTCCAATTTACTTCCCTCCCTCCCCTAGATGGTAAGCAATCTGATGTTATACATGTGCAATCATGTAGATCATTCTCATATGAGACATTTTGTGGAAAAAAATAGAAAGAAGGAAGGAAGAAAAAAGGAAGGAAGGAAGGAAAATAAAGAAATCAGGAGAGTAAGAAAGGAAAAGAAGGAAGAAAGAAGGAAAAAAGGAAGGAAGAAGGAAAGAAGAAGGAAGGAAAGAAAAAGAAAGATCTGGGCAACTTTCTAGGCCTATAAATAATAAGAGGTGGCTGATTTCCATTAGTGGAAGAAGTGTCCACACTGGAAGTTACTCAAAATGATGAGATCATAGGTCTGGACTCCTCCCTGCCTCCCAAGTTACCATACTTGTCCATAATGGTGATAGATCGAGTTCACTAGAAATGAGTTTGCACAGTAGGGGAAAAGACCACTGGACTATTATACTGTCTTTATTTGACCCACAGAGTATCCCCACCATTGTCTTCAAGCAGGTGACCAGCATGTATTAAGTGCTCACTGTGTGCCAAATGCTGCCGGAGGTACTGGGGGTACAAAGATTTTTTTTTTTAAAAAGGAAATGGTACCTGCCCTCAAGGAGCTTACATTTAGTCTGTCTATTTTTCCTAGCAGAAACAATAGAGCAAGGACAGCTATGTGGAGCCTTGAATAGAGCACTGGCCCTGGACTCTGCTAGCTATGTGACCTGGGCAAGTCACTTAACCCAATTGTCCTGCCTTCCCCCCTCCAAAAAGAAAAAAGAAATAGAGCAAGACTGAAATCTCTTCATCAATAACATCTTTCTTTTCTGTGATACTGTAGATACTGCTTTCCCTCCCATCCATGCCTTTGAAATAGGATGAAGGCAGGGAAAGTATTAGTCCTTTTCCCTATTTCACAGATGGAAAAACTGAGGTTCATAGAGTAGGAAGAGCTGAAAGTGAAAACCCACCCAGGTTTCTCCATTAAACTCTCTTGCTGTCTTGCTGCAGGGATTTGGTATATGAACTCTCCAGACCAGAGGGGGCAGATCATTGGATTGCCTTTCTTGACCTCTCTTTACCCCTCTTCCCCCTTCCAGATGGACATGTAGAAACTAGAACGGATGGATGTAGAATTTACTCTTTGGGGTAGGGACTGGATTTTGTTTTGTCTTTGTAACCCTGGTACCCTAACACAGTGCTTTATAAATGCTAGTTAGAGGGTAAAAATCCCAATTGAATGCAATTTAATTATGATGACCAAAACTTGGCCTCAGAAAAGAGATGGGAAAATGTGCCTCCCTCCATTCTTTGTGTGGAGGGGTGGAGGTGGGGGAAGCAGTATGGGTGTGGAGCCAGATGGTGGGGCTGGGGTGATAAGTGTTCAACAGTTTTGTCCTCTTCCTCTTAGTTACAAAGTATAGCTCACTGAATAGGAGATGGAGAGGGATGTATTTGAAAGTGGAGGTCATTAAAAAAAAAAAACAAACCAGGGATGACAATTTTAAAATGTAATTGTAGTTTTTATTATTTATAATGTAATGATCATTTTAATGTAAGTATAATTTCAAATGCTTATTAGATTGGGATTGTTCCACTGATTCACTGGGTCAAGGGATTTCAATTCCATTTGATGGATATGTTTTAAGTGATGAAGCTGGCAGAGTAATATGCTAGGAGAGGGGATGTCTAAGATGAAACGAACCGTGGCCCTGCCTTCATGTAACTTATAGTCTTGGGCAGAGGCTCTTAACCTGGGATCGATTTTAGGGGGTCTATGTTTTTAATGTTTTGGTTACCAGATCCTTCCCTTTGTAATCTGCTACATTTTATTTTATGCTTTGAAAGCATAATTCTGAGAAGGAGTCCATAGGTTTTACCAAATTGTACCAAAGACATCTAGGACACCCTCAGCAAAAAATTTAGCATTTATATTGTGCTTTAAAGTTAGTGAAACGCTTTGCATACAGTGTCCTCTTTTTCTTTCCTTATCTGTCCCATTGCTGGTCTGCTGTATACCATGGTACCTCAGGCATACCCCCTGCCATCTCCCCTCTACGTGTTGTCTTCCCCCATTTGGAATATAAGCTACCGGAAGGTAGGGACTATCTTGTTTGCTTATATTTGCAGCCTCTGCATTTAGCTCAGTGCCTGGCACTTTCTAAGAATTAATAAATCTCCTTCCTTCCTCCTTCCTTCCTTCTTTCCTTCCTTCCTTCCTTCCTTCCTTCCTTCCTTCCTTCCTTCCTTCCTTCCTTCCTTCCTTCCTTCCTTCCTTCCTTCCTTCTCAGCTTGGGGTAGTGAACAAAGAATTGGCCTCACAGCCAGAAAACCTTGAATCAATCCTTTCGTCTGTCACATCTTGACTCTGTGACCTTGTATAAGTCACTTAACCACCCAAGGCAATTCTCCAAGATTGTAACATAGAGAGCAAGTGCCAACCTACATAATAAGGGAGAACTTCCTTACTGGGAGTTCCCTTTATAGCAATAAAAACAATGGGTCTGATTAAAAAAAAATCTTGAAAAATCTCTTTGGGGTAGAAAATAATTTTATTAGGTTTTTCTGGAGAGCCCAGTGGTGAGGGATGGGTAGTGTTTTCATTGGTGACCCTGTTGCTTGTCACTGGGGGCTGGGTAAAGGGTATGAGTCTGGCAACTTGGAGGGGAGAATGTGGTCGAAAATCTTCTCTCCATGTGCCCCCTTCAGGAAGAGCTCAGTCTATTTTGCCACATCTCCAAGGATTCCCAGGCTTTAGGAAAGCCAGTCTGCCATCTCCTACTTCCTCAGATCACCCTGCCACCCTGACCTGTCTGGAGAGCCTCAGAGGCAGCAAGAAAAATGAGGGACTTTCAGGGGCAGCTGTGTTTTATTAACTCAGTCATAATGCCCCTAAAAATCCTTATTGTTCTTGCAATGTTCATCTGGCATCTCCATGGAGTAAGGGCAGCAGAGGAGGGACTCCTGGGATTTCCTAGGAATGGAAAGAGGGCTCTTTGGGACTCAACGTGTATTGCTCTGGCCCAAAATCAGAGCCAGAGAGAGAATTCATGAAAACACAGCCATTTCTACAACAGGTAATCTGTGACTTTTTTGTGGAACATCCTCTAGGAGCGGAACAGCCATCTCCAAGAGAACCAGATTAGGCTGGAACCTGTGGAAGAAGCTTCAGAGTAAGTGTTTATACTGAAGGATAATGTGGACACCAAACAATCACACATAGCTGGTTATAGAGGGAGAGCATCCAGTTGTTGTTTTTAGACAAATACTACTAAAAGAGATTCCCCATAGACCATTTTGGACATTTTCATGAGAGTGGAGTGAGGTGTGATGGGTACAGTGGAAGACCTTGGCTTGGGTTCAAATCCTGACTCTTTACTGCCTGTCTGACCTTGAAAAAGTCACTTCACCCTGGGTTTCAGTATGCTCAAAGGAGCCATTCTAGGTGGCCCCTGACGTCCCTTTAGATCTATGATCATACACTCCTATGTAAGGTGGACTTCTCCAGAGGGGCCATGGCAAGCTGCATTGTACCCTGATGGTTACCTTATCTGTGAATACAGGGGCTGCACTCTAGTGGAATGAGAGGGGGATTTCAAATCAGACCCCTCAGCTCTGCTACATCCCACTCATGGGACTCCAGGCAAATCATTTCACTCCCCCATTTATCCATTTCTTCATTAGTAACATGAAGGATTAAATAAGATCAATGTTCTCAATTTTTTTACCTCAAGACCCTCTAAAATTATTGACAAATCACCAAAGAGCTTTTGTTTATGTGGGTTATGTCTACCAATATTTTTATCATATTAGAAATTAAAATGTCAGTATTATTATGAAAATATTTTGAGCTCCTGGACATCTCTTAGACCTCCCCCAAACAGGCCAGGGTAACGTTGCCCAACTCAAATTGAAACAGATCCCTTTAGGTCACATATTAGCTTAGGAAACCACACAGCAGCATGATGTTGTATTGTAGTCATTTATTTTCAATATTTGCCAGGTACATTTTAATCTGATCCTACCTCTGCTCTGGCTATGTGTTTGACACCTCTGGTCTTGGAGATCCTCAGGGGTCCTGAGACCACACTGGATTGGATAATCTCTAAAATTTCTTGTAGCTCTGAATCCTGTGATCCCATAAATCCTGTGATTACAAGGATTTCCTAGACTTGCTTCATGGGAACTGTCCACTTCTGCCATCCAGGTCTGTTGTTGGGATAAATCAGGCTTCTGGGTTGTGAATTGAAGTTTCTGTGATTTTTTTTTCTTTTCTGAAGAGAGAACGTTCATTCTATCTTTCTTAGGTAGTCCTCAATTCTCAGGTCATTATGTATGACCACTATTCTCTGTGCTAGGGGCATATAACAACTGAATTAAATTTAGGGTCTCTGGAGGATGCTCAAAATACATTTTTTAATCCAGATCTATCTATTTAGAGGTAACAGGCAGATGACTTTCCAGTGTGGAAATGCCCTCCACCAATGGGGACCAGCAACTCATCTGTGACTTCTTGAATTGTATACTTAGGGCTGGAAGGGAAGTTAGAGGTCACCTTGCCTTACTACCTCATTTTGCAGATGAGGAAATTAATGCCCAGAGCTACAACATCACAAAAGTGGTAAGTAGCAGAGGCAGAATTCCAAATCCAGGGGCACAGATTTCAGATCTGGCATTCTTCCTTAGAAAGATCCCTGAGAAATTGAGACTTTTATGGTCACACAGCAGATGTGACGGGGGCAAGACTTGAATCCAAATCTTCCTCTTTCTCCAAGCTCAGTTACCTCTTCTCTGTGCTTCTTTCAAAATTCAATAAAAGGGAAGAAAAAAAAAGAAATTTACACAATCACTTTATTATATATGTAAAAGGAATGGGAAGTTGTACATAATAGATGGGCTGTTTCATGCACAGTCATCTTTTCTATTATGCTATGTTATAGAAATACTTGTTTTATTCCATAAATTAAACAAAATTTAAAAATACAATAAATTCAATAAATAGGGACCAAACCACTTTCTCCTTTCTCCAAAAAGAAAAGAGAAAAGAAAAACACACGCACCAAAACCCCAAAATCTCAAGCCAAAAATCACTATTCCCAAGATGTGGGAATGAAAAAAAAAAAAGCATTGCCACCTTGCCCAGCAGGGCAGGACATTTCCCAGAGACAGAGAAGCAGGGCTCTGCCTGTTCCTTCTACGAGGCTTCTCTCTGTTGGCCTCAAATGGCAACAGGGAAATTCATCCGCCAGGTATTTCAGGGATACTGTTTCATCTTGTCTAATGTTCCGAGGCGCCAGTTCTCATTCTCTCATCATCTGGAAAAAATGACCATGTGCTCTGTAGGTCCCGGAGGCTCTGAGCTTGTCAGTCACCCATCTGAGGCGGCCGCAGGCATCCCCTTCTGGGACTGTCCACCTCCTCCTCCCCGAAATCACTCGCAGTCAGACTATTCTCTTGCTCGCTCTACACAGTGGGTCTTCAAGAAGCAGCCTCTATCTCCTGCCCTTGCTAGGCTCAGGCTTCCAAAGGGAAATATGAACTTGCATCTATTTACACAGGGTGGGAGCAGGATAGGGAGCAGGGGAACCTCAGAACCAATTGTAAAATTTTCAGTGTGATCATTCATTCATACCTTGGAAATCAGCAAATACTGCCAATCAGGGCTTGATTTATTGTTTTGTGGATCACCGAGACTTAAAAAAATGATGGATAAAATGTTATTGATGCACATTAAAATTAAAAGGCTGCATTTGTACATTTCTTCCCCTCAGGAAGCTGGTTGTTAAGTATTTACCAATGGCACTCCTAGGTGGGAAAATGGTGGTGGCTCACACAGAATGTAAAAGTAAATAAAATTTTATCCTACCCTGTGAGGGCATAAAAGATTGTGCCAATACCAGGGTGTGGCATAAGCTTTAGTTTCTCCCCTCTTTCTACCTTCTGTTTATCTACCCTTCCCCTCTCTTCCTCCTCCCTCTCTTTGTCCTCTCCTTACCCCTCCCCCCTTCCTCCCTTTCTTTGTCTTCCTCTTTTCCCCCTTCTCCCTTCCCCCTCTATTTCCCTCCCCTCTTTCCCTCTTCCCCTTTTCCCCTCCCTCTCTCCCTCTCTTTGCCCTTCTCTTTTCCTCCTCCCCCTTTATTTCCCTCCCCCTCCCCCTCTGCCTTCTCCCTCTCTTTGCCCTTCTCTTTCCCCTCCCCCTTTATTTCCCAACCCTCCTTTCCCCTCCCCCTCTGCCTCCTCCCTCTCTTTGCCCTTCTCTTTCCCCCTCCCCCTTTATTTTTCTCCCCTCTTTCCCTCCTCCCTTTTCTTCTCTCCCCTTCCCCTCCCCCTGCCACCTCTCCACATTCCAGTCTCTTTCCCCGAGCTCCTTGCCTCTCTCTCTTTCCATTTGCCCCTTCTCTCGGCCTGTCTCGTGCTCATTTATCCTTTCTCTTCTCACTTTACTTCCTTCTCTTATTTCAACTCAAGTCACCCTCATCCATCCGATGTCTCTCTTACCCTCAACTCCTCCGCCCATTCTCCCTTCTCCCTCGGATGCCCTTTTCTCAGCTTCCCCCCCCCTCCCCCCGCCCCGTGCCTGTCCACAAGGTGACACAGGAAACACAGTTTTTTAAAACAATAAGATATAAAAATAAATAAATGGATGATTATGGGATATAGTAGAAAGACACTGGCTCAGTGAGTCAGAGCCTGGGGTTTGAATCCTGTCTCTGTCGTTTTACTTATCTGTGTGATTGGGCAGGTCACTGAACTTGGGCCTCAGTTTCCTCATCTGTAAGAAGGAAAAGTCTGGACTTCCTGCTTAACCCTGTGGTGTCTTGACCTTGGGCAGGGTATTTCAGTTCTCTGGATCTCACTGTCTTAATCCTTAAAACAAAGGGATTGGGTGCCATGGCCTCCAAGACCCCTTCCAGCCAGTGGCATGCTGGTAAATATTTAACAACGGCCTGGTGGGGGGGCGGTATATGCAGAATGCACTTAATTTTCATTATTAACATTTGTACATCACTTTAAGTCTGATCAACAAAACAATAAATTCAGCCCTGGTTGGTAGCATTTGCTGATTTCCAAGGTTCACACTGCATATTTAACATCCGTCTCTCCCAAGCAGCTTTGAGCTGGCTCCAGCATTCTCCTTACTCCAGCTGTAGGGTCCTGGGGTCCATAAATCAGTTATTATTTGATGCCCCATCAGGCTAGGGCATGGCTTGCTCCAGATTTGGACACCTGGCTGAATGAAGCTCATGCAAAGCTTTACTGTGTTCCTAAGATCCCTTAACCAATGGCTCTCATCTATGACCCAGTGTAGATAGTGCAGATGACACATCTTTTGGCCATGTGGAAGTGACATTGTTAATGGTGGACCTGTCTTTGGGGACTCTGTGGACATGGTGAGAGGGCTGCCCTGCCAGCTTTCAGAATCATTCCAGGGGCTGTCCTAGCCTTGGAAGCCAGCCTCTCCCTCAACACCCCCCGCCCCAGATGCTCCCTTCTTCCTCTTCTCTGATTAGGGAGGCTGTCAGTAGCCATCCACCCTGGCCCAGCCAGGAGCTGCCGTCTAGGCTCCATGCCAGCCCAGTGAGCTAACCACTGCATTGTCCCCTCCAGGAAGTGTCACAGCCCAAGCAGGGTGCAGGTGGGGGGTGAAAGGGGCGGTGCCGGGGGGACGGCATTTCCCTGCTAGGCTCCTGCCTTGGCTACTCTGCAGATTGGGAAGATAAACCAGCCTTAGGGGTGGAAGATCACAGCTCCCCTCCTGACTTCGTGGCTGCTCTCCAGGCCCATGGGCTTCTGCAGGGAGGGGCCCCAATAGCTCAGACCCAATCCCTCTCTGGCTTGGCATCATGCCTTCCCATCTCACCCTAGTCGGCCTGCTCCACCCCTGAACACCAGAGGCCAAACCTTTGTGGATTCTTTTTTTTTTTAGCTTGAATTAAAAAAAAATTCTGAACTAAACACCAAACACATTTTTAAAGCATTTCCATACACACAGCAGACTTTTTTTTGTAAAAGGTATTCTATACGAAATGTGAAGCTCCATTTCATACCACTTGCTTTAAAAACAAATCTGATAAATAGCCTTTATTTTCAAAACTGTCCTTCTCACCTGTGCTTTCTTCTTTTCTGTGCATTTTAAAAAATATTATAATAGCCCTCTTATTTTTTCATTGCTATTGCTAATCTTCTGACCCCCCCCCCCCCAGTTTCCTCCACCCCTGTTAAAAATGGAAAGAAAAGGTCCTTGTAACAAATAAAGATAGTCAAACAAAAAACATGACAGCCATGTCCAAAAATATATGTCTCTTTCTGCACCTTGTATCTCCGTCAGGAGCTGGGCAACATTCTTCATCACAGGCCATTTGGAGATACAGTTGGTCATTTGCAGATTGACTTTTCAAACCTTTCTCCTTTTCCCTTAATGCCCTCTGCTTGCTAAAAGCCACTTTGCCCCCACCCATCCCTTCAGAACCATTTTCAAAAGTAGGCCTGAATGGAGAAGATTAAACCAGCTTGCCAGAAAGTGGATAGCCCCTGAAGTCAGCCCCCTTCTGTCCCATTCCAACTATGACCTGATTCATTTCCCCTTATCTGCTCAGGAGCTCAGCTCAGTCTCATCAGAAGTCCTTTGGGCTGAGGCAGTGGACAGAGCACCAACCTTAGATTTGGGAGGACCTGAGTCCAAATCTGGCCTCAGACACTAACTGCATGACCCTGGGCAAGTCACTTAACCCTGAACTATATCTGGACTAGGGATAGCATCTGTCTTCTACTCAGGATTATCAACAAGTAGATTCAGACCTAGAAGGGACCTTAGAGGTCATGGGACTCACTGTCCCTGTTTTATAGATGAAGAGACAGAGGCCCAGACTGATTAATTAAATTAAGCTAATTAAAGTAACTTGTTCAAGGTCAAAAGATCATCCATAGAAGCCCACTAGTCCAACCTCCTCACTTTATAGATGAGGGCACTGAGGCCTAGGGAGGCCCAGTGATTTACCCAGTGTTTCACAAGTAGTAAGTGTCAGAGGCAGGATTTGAACTCGGATCCTCCTGACTCCAGGGCCAGTGCTATATCCACTCTGCCACCTAGCTGTACCCTTCCTTCTTTCTGGAGCCTGAATAGGTAGTGACTTTCTCTCTGCTCTCAGCCATTTCACTGTCTAATATCTGTCCCCTACCCACCACTGCCCCTTCCTGCCTCAGACCCTTTGCCTTCCTCTGGGTTACAAATACCTCTGTTAACATTGACATTCCCCTAGTGGGGAAGGGCCTTTTTCAGCTCCAGCCTGACAAGCAGAGACACAGTCCCCACTGAGGCGTTCCCCGGACGAAGGCCAGTGAAGTCAAGATGGGGCAAAGTGTTTCTCTTTGCTTGCCAGTCTCCTTCTGGCGACCAGGCAGCGCCGTGGGCAGCCTGTGGGCTGTTTGGCTCAGCTGGATTCAGGGGTGGGAACAGTCTTATCTCTGTGTTTTTGAATCACACCAGCCTCAAGCTCCAAACAGCCTTGAATTCCAACACTACGGCAGGGGGCTGGACTCGATGACTTCTCTGGTTCCACCAATGAGGTTATGGATGTAAAGACTGATAAGAAACATTGTACCTGCCAGAGCAGGGAAGGGGAACCTGTAGGTGAGCTGGAGAAGGACTGTAAGGATGTCAAAAATGACTTTATAGGTAGAAGAGGCTTCTTCAGTGCACCTGAGGACCATGGGATCATTCCAGCTGACTGACAGCTGAGGCCTTCAGTATGTGTTGTCTGCCCCATTAGAAACTGAGCCCTGCCTTCCTTTTCTCTGTGTCTCCTCAATGTGCTTTGCACACAGTAAGTGTCTAATAAATGCTTCATTTATTCATTCATAGAAGCCTTGACAAATTTAGACCCAAAGAAAAGCTGAGAACATACACCTTGTTCCCATCATTGCAAAAGTCAATGGAAACTATGGGTGTGGAATATTACAAATATTGTCCAACATGGTTTATGTGTTGGCTGATTTTGCTGAACTCCTTTCCCTTTATCTCTTTTGATTTTTTTAAATTAAGATTATTTTTTTCCAATCAGTGAACCACCCCCTTCTTCCTTCTTTCCTTTAAACTTTGTTGCAAGAAAAGGCTTACTGGGGTGGGGAGAAGAGAGGTGTATGTGTATATTTGGGTTTTTTTTTATAGCTTTTTAAAAATTTTTTTGGAGGGCAATTGGGGTTAGGTGACTTGCCCAAGGTCACACGGCTAGTTTTTGTGTTAAGTGTCTGAGGCCAGATTTGAACTCAAGTCCTCCTGACTCCAGGGCCAGTGCTCTACTCACTGTGCCACCTAGCCACCCCTGTACGTGTATATTTGGAAATGAAAACGAGGCATCAATCAAAGTTACATGAAAAATGAAGAGTGATGGCAGTCACCCTCCCTTCAGGGTTTCCAAGTACAATGGTTTTTAACAAGAAAGATATTTGTGATGGGTAAAAGACTTCAGGATTCCAATCTATCTGGTGACCAGTGATGACTTCGAGGGACTGACTGTGACGTGAGTGTCCTCTATCTCTGCAGGGAGGCAAGGGCTGTGAGGCTTCCATCATTAGACAAGGACAGCATGGGTCCTAGTGAGAGGGTGGGGGCAGTCACTGGGAGATGATGTAAAAAGAGCTTCAGTGAGGAATTTATAATATAAATAATATAATATATAATAATAATATAATATAATAAGAAGAATATAAATAAGAACAATGACGAGAACACTGGCTTTGGCATCAGAGGCCCTGGGTTTCAAATCCACCCATGACATTTACCATTTGTGTGACCACAGGCAGGTTGCTCACCCTTCCTTGGCCTCATCTTTTTTGTTGTTATTCAGTTATCTCAGTCTTGTCTGACTCTTTGTGTCCTGATCTAAGGTTTTCTTGGCAGAGACACTGGAGTGGTTTGCCATTTCCTTCTCCAGCTCATTTAACAGATGAGGAAACTGAGGCAAACAGGGGTAGGTGACTTGCTCAGGGTCACACAGCTAGTGTCTGAGGCCAGATGTGAACTCAGGAAGATGAGTCTTTCTGACTTCAGGCCTGGTGATCTATGCACTACGTCACCATGTAGCTGCCCTGACCTCAGTTTATCCATCTGTAAAATGATATTGGACTGGCTGGTCTCTGAGGTCACCTTATGTTCTACACCCAGTAACACATGAAAAGACATGTATGATTGACCAGGAAGGAAGGGAGAGGCTCCAGAGCAGCACCAGGGATGAAGTGAGGATTTTGCCATATCCACTGCCCTTAGCTAAATGGTCACAGCTGGGGAATCTACGCTATTTCTTCACAGAGCTAGAAGGCACCCGGAGTCATCTGGTGCAGCCCCTTAATTTTTTCGAGGGTGTAACTGATTTCCAAGTTGACAGCCCCAGCCAGGCACCAGCATGTTGGGTGGCAATCTGGCCACCTAGGTGGTTACTGACAGTGTGACCTGGGCAGGCACTTACCCTCTCTGGCTCAGTTTCCTCATCCATAAAATAGGGAGTTTGGACTGAATGACCTCGAAGGTCCTTCCCAGTTCTAAATCTAGGACCCCATGAGTCCCAGGTGGGTGGGAGGCCTAACCTGAATGACTCAGCCTCTGGCATATTCAATCATAAAATCTTATAGCTGGAAGGGACCTCACAACCTGGGGCCTGTGACCTTTTTTTTAATAAAATATTTTATTATGTAAATTTTAATGTAATTGATTTCCTTAGAAATCCTATGAGTTTTTATTTATGCATTTAAAAACATTATCCTGAGAATGGCTTCAGAGGCTTTGCCAGACTGTCTGCCCAAGGGGTCCAGGATACAAAAAAGCTTGGTCTAGAACTCTTAACCTAGCCCAACCCTTATCTAAGCAGGATTGCCCCTTATACAACTTTCACAAGTCATCCTGCTTTTATGAGGAAATCACCAGTGGTTGGCCTTCAAGCCAAGTAGATCTGTGTTCCAGTCTCACTCCAGAAACATACTGGGCAAAGTCCTTCTTAGTGATTTATTCACCTCTTTGAGAGTCCAAGGGGCAAAAAAGGTATTGGCCTATATTGGTGGAGGGAGTTTCCTCATCTGGGAATTCCCTATTTCACTGACATGTCTGTGATGTCAATGAAATTACAGGTCCTATCCCTGGTTTTTTTTTTCTCTTATCAAACTCCAAATCTGCTTCTCTGCAGCACAATTCTCTTGCTCTTAGGTGAGCTCCCTGGGTCCAGCAGGACAAGCCTACTCCCTTTTTCATAGGCGGCCCTTTGTATAGGTAAAGGCAGGTATCCCCTCTATCTTCTCTTCACTCTTTCCATCTTTCTCTTAATACTTCTCTCTAAACATCCTTGGTTCCTTCAACAAAGGAAAATCTATAGGTATAATTTTCAGCTCTACCCCATCTCCTTTTAGCACCCTCTTCTAGTGGTGGTCCAGCCTATCCATGCACTTCTAAAATTCAGTGCCCCAACAATGCTCATGTGGCATCCTGATTGGGGTAGGGTGTACCTGGCAACCTCGGGGGAGAACATCCCACCCTTCTGGAGTATCTACCTGTTAGTATCCAAGGAATGGAATGCAGATCTGGGAGCATATAGAAAAAAAAAATATGCCTGTACTCAGAAAAGCACAGTTTGTGTGGAAGTGTTCAATAAGTATTTGGGGACACAATAACAGCAATGATGCTGAATTTCTGCACTTCTTCTACTCCCTTTTGTATTTAGATTTAAGTTAAATTCAACAATTGCTATAATTATATAAAAGCACTGTAATTACAGTTAGAGGTTTGAGGCAGTGGTCAGACTGGTGGGACTTTACATTTATAATAAAAGATCTGGACCTGCAAGGGATTTCAGAGGTCATCTAGTCTCTCAAAATACTCTCATTTAACAGATGAGGAAACTGAGGCCTACAGAGATGGGGTGACTTAAGAAGACTGAACTGCTAGTAAGTGAATCATGGGACCATGGGAAGGACCTCAGAGGTCACCGGTCTAAACCCCTTCATTTTACATATCAGGAAACTGAGGTTCTGACATGCTGGAAGTAAGACTTTGGGCAGAAAGGAGAGAAGTGAGAAGGAGGAGAGGGAGGACTCCCCCCAGTCAGACAGGTCTCATCAAAGTCCCTTCTCTGTGCTGTGCTCCTCCCAACCTTGGTGACTTCTATTATTGCTGCTTTCCCAGCCTAGAATTTCCTTAATTTGGAATCTAAGACCTTTGAGGGTGGCTAGGTGGCTCAGTGTATAGAGGGCCAGGCCTAAGTTCAAATTTGGCCTCAGATACTTACTGGCTATGTGACCCTGGACCAGTCACTTCACCCTGTTTGCTTCAGTTTTCCCATCTGCCAAATAAGCTGGAGAAGGAAGTGACAAACCACTCTGTGTCAAGAAAACCCTAAATGAGGTCATGAAGAGTTGGACGTGACTGAAGAAGGCCACCTTTAAAGGACCTAGTCCAATCCGAGTGAGTAGGCATCCACTCTACACATTTCTGACAAGTGGTTCTTTTTCCTTTGCCTCAAGACTTCCAGTAATGGGGAATTTACAGTAGCAGGTGACTCTAATTTTGAGAGGGAAAATTTTCCATTAGATTGAGTCCAAACCAAATCCTTCTTCGAGTTCCACTATTCCTCTGAATTCTGTCCTCTGGAAATACACGATGCAAAGTGAGGTAAGCTGAATCAATCTCTGCCTCTTAGGTGATCTTAGACACATTATTTGACCTCTCTGGACCTCAGTTCCCTCCCATCTGAAATGAGATCATTGGGTCGGGTAATCTCCCAAGTTCCCTTCTGACTCTGACATTTCAGAGTCATTATCGATGACCAGTCACCCAGTTTAGCTCAATGGCTCAGGTCAATCAGAGCCCTCCCTTACTCTAAAAGGGATAGAGATGGGGAGGTGAGAGATGTGTGAACAGGGTAGCTGTAGTTTATTCTAGAGAGCAGCAAGCTCCACTTTAAAAGTCTGTGCCCTGAGAATAGAGATGGACCTGTTCCCGTTACAAATAGGTCAGTTATAGCTCCAAGAGTATACTGGCTTCAGTGAAGGTCTCCCTCCCTCCTGAGGCTTTCTGGGGAACTTGCTTTCTTTTCTGGCTGTGGGTGCCACTTACAACCAAACAGAAGGAAGGTCTAAAACAATGAGTTTAAAAAGTAATCAGGTTAACTGAAAGTTGTGGAATTATTATGACAAAGTTTATCTTCAAAGACAAAATATGAGAAGGTACCTTCCTGCCTTCTTTGCAGAGCTGAAGGATTATGGGTCTTCCATGCCTGGAATCCACTCCCTCCTTCTGTTTGCCTCAGAGTTCTTCCTTTAAGAGGCTCAGGCACCATCTTCTGCATGAAGATCTGAGATCTCCCAATCAGCACTGTCCTCCCTCCCCAACTCCCTTGTATTTAACTCCCTCATCTATGTATTTTTGTACACAGTCACTTTATGTTAATTGTATATACATATATACACACATATCTCTATGTATTTGTTGTCCCCTCCCCCCATTAGAACTCATGCTCCTTGAGAGTAGGAATTGTTGCAGTCTTCGTACTTCTGTCTCCAGCAACAAGCACAGTGTCTGGTACAAATTACTGTTTTTATTCATGTCTGACTCTCCATGACCCCATTTGGGGTTTTCTTGGCAAATTACCTGCTTAAAAATACTTGTTGATTGACTGACTTATGAATGTGGAATTCCAAATATAGTTTTTGAGTTGTGTGGCTGAGATGGACTTTCTTGATCTTTTTTTATCCTTTATTATAAAGGATGCCTCTTTGGGAGGTAGAGGGGAGAAGATTATACTTGGAAATGTAAGTTTAAAAAGATGTTATTAATAAAATTAAAAGCCTAATGAAGATGTACGAACTTATCCTTAACTCGCTGACTCTAAAAGTCAAGTTTCTTACTGCATATTCTATTGCCAGCAAAAGGATGAGAAAACGATGTTGATTTAAAGTGCAGCAAAGACACTGAACATGCTGTATAAAGGGTGTATCCTAAAAAAATTTTAATGAAATGAATAAAAATTTCTTGATAAAAATGAATTGAAATTTTAAAAACTTAACTGGGCTACGAGAACAAAACATTTGGATAAATGTGACAGACTCAGGTCGTGAGAGTAGCTCATTCCTTCTGGCCCACTCTGATAGGATTGTTCCAGTTAGTTTGGGGGAGCATGAGAGACGAGAGAGCTGGGGCATGCTCAGAAGGGATAGCTGGGTTTGGGGTGCCCTTGTCTCTAGGCAAGGCTCCCTGCACCTGGGGCTCCTTGGCTGCCAAGGGGATGAGGGATTCAGCCACCAGTTCAGGGAAGCTTGGATTAGGGAGGCTGTTTTATTTGTGTCTCCATGAGCTAAATGACCTGGACATTGTAATCTAAGGAGAGCTTGTTCTTCCCCAGTGTCCTTCCTGGGAGTGGCAGGCTGGATATAGGATGGCACCAGGCAGGACTTAGGCATTCCAGGCACATCTCTGAGCTCATCAGGGTGTCTGGCTGCTGGCAGGTACAAGAAAGCTTGTAGGAGCCAGTGTGAAACAAAATGCATGCCATAGGCATGGTGCCCAGTCATATTTATAATGAGACTGGCATGTGCTTGTGCCAAGGCTCAGTTTGAGACCACCTAGTTTGAGACCTCCTCTGTGGCTCTAACCCATGATGACTGTTTGAGACCTCTCCCCAATTCCCCAGGCCGGGGACTTGGTCAATACTTGATTCTCTCCAGTTTTACTGAGGAAATTGTCTAGATGACTATGGGACAAGGACCAGGGCCCAGCTGCACTGTTAACCAGCTGTGTCCCATTGGTCAGGCCCTTTCACTTTCCTGTGACTCATTTCCTTCCACTGTAAAAGGCAGGAACAGAGATGGTGTCATGGAGTCAGACAGACTGAACACAACAATGGAGTCTCTCAGTCGCCTTCCAATCCCCGTGTCCTGTGATTACTCTGGTCATTCTGTGATGACTCAGGAAAAAGAACCACTGGCCGCTGGGGGCCAGCAGCCTTACCCCCAAGGTCTCCCATCTCCTCTGACTCCGTTTCTGACCTGTCCCCAAGTCCTTGCTGCATGTGTGATGTTGGGCAAGTCAGTGGGCTTTCCTGAGCCTCTCAGATGTAAGTGGAGAGGGTTGGCCTAGATGGGCCATGGGATCTTTAATCCTGTTATGACCCCGTGGAAATTCAGGATGCTCAGATTCAACCATGTCTGATGGCCTAGTAGTGGGAATGAAGGAGGCAGGAGGGGAGAGAAAGGGGAGGGGGGAAGAGGAAAGGAGGGGGAAAGACAGAGACGGAGAAAGAAGAAGAAAGACAGAAAAGGAAAGAGAGACAGAGAGAGAGAGGTTAAACAGACACACAGAGAGATAAGGAAGAAAGAGACAGAGAGAGAGGAGAGGGAGGAAAGAGATAGGCAGAAAGAGAGGAGAAAGGAGAGAGAGAGAAAGACAGAAGAAAGCCAAATAGGAGAGAGAGAGAGAGAGAGAGAGAGAGAGAGAGAGAGAGAGAGAGAGAGAGAGAGAGAGAGAGAGAGAGAGAGGAGAGTCTCGGCTTGGTGGGAGAGGCAGAGGCAGAGACAGAGAGGAGAGAGAGACAGAAAGAGAGAAACATTTTGCCCCTAGAATACAAATAACTCTCTCTGTTTGCAAACTTGGCTTGTTTATTTAAAAGTCAGAAAGCAGCTAGGTCCCCAAGCAAACTTGTGGCTGAGTTCAGGTGATCTGCCCTTAGAATGGAAGGTGCCTGGAGTCATTCTGTCCCCTCCAGGATTCCTGTCTGTCCAGCAGCCCTCGCTGAGCTGGGGCATGGAGACACTTGGGCTGAACTACAGCAGCATATGGCTGGGAACTGATGGCTGCCCCACAGCTGTAAATCTCCTGAGAGTTTGTCATCGGTCTGACCGTTTGAGTCACATCAGATGGAAGCCTCTGCTGTCAGCATTTTCAATGAGGTCCTGGAAAGGAGCTGGGCCCCTGCCCAGTCCCTCCCTCTTGCCCTCCACCAACTACCCTTTTCTCATAGAATCACAGAATGTCAGAGGTCAAGGGGCCTCAGAATATAGAATGTGGGGACACAGAACCTTAGAGATGGAAGGGACCTGAAAGCAGAGATTATGGAACAGGCATTGCAAAGGCACAGCAGTGGGGATAGGGGTCCTAAAAGCCCATATACTAGTAGGCAGTTTGTCATAGCATTTATAGTGGTAGTCTTCAGGGGGAGCCACGAAGGGCTGTGGCTCTACTTGAGAAACCTAATCCTAACCCTAACCTTTCCATTCCACAAAGCAATAAATCAGGGAAATGGGTTCATGGTTGATGTTATGTATGTCTTCCTAAAAGAGGCATTCACTCCTATGAGTGTGTTAAATGCAAACTCACTTCCCTCTGTGAGGAGGTGAAAAGGAGTGTTTCTCTATGCTCCCACTTATGGGAGAAGATAAAGGATTCCTAGACAGGTAGAAGAAATAACTCACAAAGAAAGCAAGGAAGAAAAAGATTCGGAGGAGTTGGAGGGGAAGACAACCAAGAGCACGATGTTGGCAAGTAGAAGGATGTAATTCATGGGAGAAAGGGGAGAGGAGACAGAACCAATAGACCTAATGCAGTAAGAACAGGCCTCTTTCTTTAGAGGGTGGTTCTGAGCTAATGACATCCTGTTCAACAAACAATTCAGTACAACAAACATGCGTTAGACATTTTACTATGGAAAAGGTCCATGCTGGATACTGAAAGTACAATGATAAAACCTAACACAATACATGCCTCTAAAGAGTTTAAATTCCATAGGTACTAACCGATGAATGAAAGTATTGATGTGAAGAAGCGGCCATGAGGGGATCTGTCCTTTCCCCAGGGAAGAAGAGATTCAGGAAAGGGGGTGGTTCCATGCTCAGGCAGTGGCAGGTACATCCACCGAGGCCATTTGTAAGGTCTGCTTGTCTTTTATTCGTTCAACAGCCATTAGTGAGAATTCTCTTTTTGCTGGGCTTCTCTCAGCAATGCGTGGTTATAAGATGACACCAAAAGATTCATGATGGAAAGAGATATCCACATCCAGAGAAAGAGCTAGAGTCTGAATGCAGACTGAAGCAAACTACTTGTTCCCCCTCTTTTTTTGTTTTGGTTTATTTCTTTTTTCTCATTATTCACTCCACTGGTTATAATCCTTCTTTACAACTTGACTAATGTTTAATGTGAAGGTTTCTGTAGATCCTCTATTTGAGTGCATGCCGCCATGAGGGGGAGGGGGAAGGAGAGAGAGGGGGAGAAAATTTGAAACTCAAGGGATTGTGGAACTGAATGTTGTAAACTAAAAGTAAATAAAGAAATTTTTTAAAAAAGAATTATCTTTTTGTAGGCTGCTGTGCTGAAGGGTGGAAGCGCTTAAGTGTGGTTAAGAAAAGTATTTCAGAGTTCTTCATGAGGCTTACAGTCTAGTGTTCACAGAGGATTTGGGGGGGCAAGGGAGGCATAAAGTGGCACCGTATACAGAGTATTGGATTCAGAATCAGAGAGACCTGAGTTCAAATCCTGACTCAAACACTTACTGTGTTTGCTCTTTCCTTATCTATAAAATACAGCTAATAATAGCACCTACTTTGAAGGATTGTTATGAGAATCATGAGAGGACATATATAAAGTGCTTTACCATTAAACCATTAAACACTTTTATTAGAAGCTGCAAAAAGAAGTCACCAATCACAATACTCACAGAATTTCAATGGCGCCTCGGTAGCCAACTCATACCTGAAAAAGAATGCTCTCTCCAGCATCCCCAATAACTATGCTCATTTAGCCTATGAGAAGGCACCCAGCCTTGCAAAGCCGTCCATTTCACCTTTGGACAGCTCCCCATATTGGGAAGCCAGAATTTGCTCTATGCAATGCTGGCCCCTCCATCCTGCCTTCTGGGGCCAAAGGGAGTAGAGCAAATCTACTCCCTTTTCCAGGTGACAGCTCTTCAAATACTTAGAATTGGAGAATGATAGATTCTAGATGTGGAGAAAGCCCTCAGGGGCTATCTACGACAACCCCCTTTATTTTACAGATGAGGAGAGAGATGGGGAGAAAAATTGGCAGAGATAATAATTATAAAATGCTTTGCAAACTTGAAAGTATTATATAAATGCTGTGTCTTCTGCCTTGGTACAACAATAATCACAACAATAACTGGAGCTAGGCATTGCTTTTCTTTGAAAAATGATATTAGTAAACTGATAAATAGTAATTACTGAACTGATCAAATGATATAATATTGTTTTAAGTAATGAAACAAGAACCATTTGATATAATATTTTAAAGGGCTTAACAACTGTCTGGTACATAGTAGGTGCTTAATAAATGCTTGATGTTTATCCCCTTCCCTTCTCTCCCTCCTCACCACTCCCACACCCCACCCAGTAGATCTGGAAGAGGCTATAGACATAGTGCTTTTGGATAGCACAAAGTTGGAAGGGACAAGATTCTAAGACTATGGAATAATAAAATGTTTTCTGCCATTAAATTTCTTTCAAGTTTTAGATGACTTCTGTTTTTATATTATCATCATGTCCAACTATATTCACCTCCTAACCCCACAGCCAGTGAATCTTTTCCTCAGAACAAAACATCTGAACAAAACCAACTAACCTAACATCTGCTTCTGACAACATATGCAGTATTCCATACACATAGTCCTCCACCTCCTCTGGGAAGGAGCCTAGGATTTAGAACTGGAGAGGACCTTGGAGAACATCTAAGAGATGCAGTATCTCTTAGTAGGTAGCATTCTAGAGCTGAGGTCAGGAGTCCTCTACTCTGATATCACTTTAGAAGGCTGTGTGGTCATGGACAACTTCCTGAAGCCTGTTTTCTCATCTGCAAAATGAAGATATTGATACTTTCACAATCTGCCTGACAGGTTGTTGTGAAGAAAGGGCTTTGCAAGCCTTAAAGGGCAATATAGATGGGAATTTGATGGTGATGATGATGATGTCCATTATTCTAATTTTACAGCTGTAGAGACTGAAGGCCAGAGAAGCCCTCAGATAACTGATTTAGAGGTGAAAGGGCCCTTAGGGGCCACCTAGTCCAATTCCCTCATTTTACAGATAAGGACATTGAGACTCAGAGCTTAAGTGCCTGCCCAGAAATCATACTGGTGAAGTGGCAGAGCTGGGCTGGTTAAGTGACTTGGATAAGGTTATACAACTAAGTATCAAAGTCTGGATATCTCTTATATGGGATGAGAAAACCAGCACCCAAAAAGCATCCCAGCAAGCCAGCTCAATGAACTGAATTCTAAAATCACCAGGCATAAATCCAACAAAATAATTGAAACAAGCACTGGTTGCATGCTTGTTTATTATTTTCAAGACACTGTGGTAGGTGCTGGGGAAAGAAAGATAAAGCCATGGAGTTGTTGCTGATTTCAGAAAGACTTTACTGTACTGTCCTAAATGTAAAGTCCTATACTTGGGTTCAAAAAAACAACAGCATGAAAACAGTATGAGCAAGATCTGGCCTAGCAGCAATTAATGTGGAAAAGCCTTAAAGGTTTCTGAACACTCCGAAACTCAATATGAGTCCATGACGTGAGGGACTGTCCAAAAATGTGAGGTTGGGCTGTGTTAACAGCTGACCGAGGATCCAAGCAAGGGATGGATGCCTATTCTCTCTGCTGTTCAGACAAAATCTGTGGCAGTTCGTATGCTTCTAGGCAACACTTTCTGAGCAGACATTAACAAGCTGGAGGAAGAGAAAGAAGATGGTGAGATTGAATTAGAAGATGTGCATAAATGGTGAAGGAATAATGAAGGAGCTGTTGAATCAGGATAAAAAGTGTCACCTCCCCTCCATGGGTAGTGTGAGAATCAGGTGAGATCATTTGTATTTACAAGGGCTTTGAAAAATATGGAGGACTAAATAAATGTAAGCTATTGGATCATCCTTCCTCCCTACCCCAATAATTACACAGACACCCATGTGGACTCACTACACAAGTGGGCATGTACCCACACACACCCTCCAAAATGACAAAGGAGCTGGGGATGTTTCAATTAGAGAAAAGAAAGGGATGGGGAAGAGGATGAATATAATGATGGTCTTTAGATAGCCAATCAACATTTATTAAGGACCTACGGTGTGCTGGGCTCTGCTAAGTTCTAGTGATACAAAGAAAAGTAAAACACAGCCCCTGCTCTCAATTATAGTCTGATGGGAGAGCCAACGTACAAACAACCATGTACCAACAAAGAAATGTCCAAGATAAGCTAGAGATGATCAACAGAGGAGGGGGGATGGCATGAAGGACGTTTAATATCTGAATGGCTGCCATGTGGCTGTTTTAAAAATGGGCATTTCCGTGTACATGTAGGACAGGACAACGTGAAGCTGCAGGCTTCCTAGCAGGACGACTTGTTTGTAGTAAGTTCAACCTATAACTTTCAAAACGTTTCTGCTTTGTCTATACTCCTTTCTGGCTTTCCTTCTCTTCTCTTTCCTTCTCTTCTTTATTATAAAAATACTTTAATGGCCCTTTATTCTTTCTTTTTTCCTTCCTTCCTCTTTTCTTTCCCTTTCCCTTCTTTTCTTCCTCTCTTTCCTCTCCTTTTCTCTCTTTCTCTTTCTCTGTCTTCCTCCCTCCCTCTCTCCTGTATTTCCTTCCTCTCCCCTCTTCTTTTCTTCCTTCCTTTTTCTTTCTTTGTTTCTTTCTTTCTTCCTTCCTTCCTTTTTTCTTTCTTCCTTCTTTCTTTCTTTCTTTCTTTCTTTCTTTCTTTCTTTCTTTCTTTCTTTCTTTCTTTCTTTCTTTCTTTCTTTCTTCCTTCCTTTATTTTCTTTCTTCATCACCCCTGACTCTCCCTTCCACTCCCAGGGGTAAAAAGGAAAGAAAAAAAGCCTGAAGGGCACTCATGTCAAGAGAGTAGTCTTAGTCTATGTAACACCAACAGGCAAACCAAAGACACGTAGGTAGAAGTCATTAGAAGCAGCTTTTAACTCAGTTGATACTGATTTCAAGAACACTTATTATCCATAGTTATGTTAGACCTTTCTAATCATTTGAACTATCTTTTAATAGAACCAGCTGCTTGTGTGTTAGTAAGCTCCCTCTCCCTGAAAGTCTTCAGATTTTCACTAGTCAAGCATTTGGAAGGAACATTGGGAAGAGGTAAGAGCCAAGACAGAATTCAGGCTTCAGGTAGGGCTTGGATCAGATGACACCAAGATTCTATTTGGCAACTCAAAGCAATGAATCTCTAAGAGTGGAATTTCATGCACTGACAGGCGCCTGTATGGGGCAGATATTTTTTAGGTTGGGGGCAGAGGACACCTGTCAAGCCCCATCGAATCTTGTCACATAGGCCTGGTTGGTAAAGCCAAAGCGTACATATATAAATCTGTATGCCAAGTCTGTCTGTAGGGAAGTGGTTATGTACTTTCATGCCCATCCAAAGAGCAGCCCAGAACCTTCCTGGTTGCACCACATCAGGGAAGGACAGAATATTCAAACCTTCCTGGGGATTTCTGTTGTTGTTACTGTTTTTTCATTCAGCAAACACAAAACAAGAAAGCCAGCTGAGAAAGAAAAAAACACCCAACCTGCTCAGCAGCATAAAGGCTGTTGTTTTATTAGGCCCTGATAATGTCAACACACAGACCTCCCCCATGCCCTCAACTCAGTTCTGAGTGTAGACAACTAGAATTGGAGGTGGCTATAAGAAAGGAAATAGCAATGGACTCACTGAAACCTTGTTCAATAGCCAGTGATTCACTTTGAGACCATGTAAGTAAATAATACTGGAACTGGGGAGCCATAGGCCTATGACTCAGCTCTCATCAAGGCTCCAAGAGGATGTTGGGATTACTCATTGGGCCACATGGAATCTCATTTATCTATTTATAGATAAGGCAACTGGGGGCCAGTCACAATAGGAAATGCCGGCATTTGCCAGGACTGAGCAATGAAGGATGGGTCACTTAGGAATGAGAAGGAAGACAGGATTCACCAACGCCTCCAGTGTGTTTATTAAACATTCCCGTGAGGAACATGGGGATTTCCAAATTAGTAGCTAAAGGGAGGAGAGCCTCCTGTGAAATGATAGAGACAAAAAGAACAATGGAGTTTCCCAGAAAGCAATGGGGCACATTCCTGGTGGTGCTGACGGAGGAGTGTGTATGTGTGTCGGGGGATGGTGGAAGAACTGGTCTTATGGAGAAGCAATGTGGGTCCAGGATGCCCCAGTCAATGGGGCACTATAAGGACTGTTTATGCAGAAGAAATTTTTGTGCATATCTTATAACTGGCCACAATCATTTTCCAATTTTCTACACTCCCATAATAAAGACACCCACAATATGGAGTTTGCAAAAAAAATTTATTAAGCAAAACATTTTAAATAACAACTTCATCTGATAAATATACAAGGGGTCCATACCAAGGTAAGAGCCAGAGCTCCAGAAACAACAGCACTACCTGTTCCTTTTCTTCCACACTGAGCTCTGAAACCATTGGCCAAGGAAGTGGGATTGGTGGGGGTGAGTGGTTGTTGATGACTTGTGGTTGTTCCTGCAGGAGCAGTTACTTCAGCCCTGCTCTTCCCTCTGACAACCACAGCATCTTTTTTCCCCTCAAATGTTTCCTGAACCTGACTCTGGCCCCAAGCAGAGGGTAAACTCTGGGCCCTTCTCTCCCCTCACTCCAAGGAAAGCAAGATATCCTTGAACCAGGCTGGTAGAGGCTTCAGCAGCAACCGTTGATGAGAGGCCAAGATAACAGCTATGGACTTAGGGACCAAGAGGCCAGACCCAGAACTCTCTTAGGTCTCTGCTGCTGCTCCCAAGACCCCTCCTCACCAAACTCATCAGCCAGATTGAAAGCAAATAAAAACCACCCATCTCCAGGATGCCAGGATCAGTCTGCTTCTATTTCCATCTCTTAGCCTGGAACAGCTACCCTTCAGACCTAGGACCCAAGTCCAAGAACAATTTCCCTCTTCCCTAGAGATAGGGGACATTTACTATAGCCTAATTTTTACCACCGCAAGGACAACAAAAACCTTTTCATTATTGGTGGATGGGACTGAAATACATGTCTCATGTTTCTCACCAAACACAGCCAAACAGTGCACTTTCTCCTTTTGTCTTTGTGAGGTGTCTTTTTCAGCTATAAAGGCCATTAAGGCCAAATATCAAAATAAACTGACCTTCGTCAAGTCAGGTCAAGTCAACAAGAATTTGAGTGCCTGCAATGGCAGCTGGAGAATTTAGAACCAAACATCTACTCTAAAGCAAAGTAGTAAACCAAGATTAAAAAAAAATAATGGACAACTACTCACGTGGCTTTCACTAAAAATATTGCATTTGTTTTGGTGAGAGCAAAAAGGTCTTGTGTACCATTAACATATAAAATAAAAATATTTTAAATACTGTTTTATTTCACCCTCATTGATCTTTTTTTTGGTAATTTAAAAAATTTTAAACTTAAATACAAATGAGAAAAGAAAAAAATTGCCATGTATGCAGCAGACTAGCCCTTTTCCGTTGCTATTTTTGTGTATGTTTTATAATACACATTAACACAATAGTATATGTATATGATATATTTGTAAATAAACGTAGACATATTGAGAGTGTGTGTTCAAATATTTTTATACTGAGAAAAGTGAGTAATCAAAAAAGTTTGGAGATCATTGCACCAAGCAACACATCTTTGTCCTTCTTGGGAAATTACTTCCTATAAGCAGATGACCCTCCAAGTCAATTCCACTTTCAGGGTCAAATTAGTTGAATTCTCTAGGCCACACAAAAAGGAAACTGGCACAGGGCCAGGGAAGGTGGGATTTTACATCTGGACTCACAGCTGGAAGAAGAAGCAAGCATAGCCCTCCAGCCTCACTGACCTTCTCACAATCTAGCTACAGATCTCACACATGACAGCTGAGGTACCTCTGGGGCCAGAGTGGGTTTGGGGAAGGGGGGGATGAGGGGAATTGAGGAGAATAAAAGATGACACCAGGGTGAGAAAGGTGCAAAGGTTGTAGAGCCATGACTTGGTCAAGGAGCCATTCTTTCTGGATCTGCCATCCTGGGCAAATGGATTCTTTCTTTCTTTCTCCCTTCTATCCTTTCTCTCTTCTCTCTCTCTCTCTCTCTCTCTCTCTCTCTCTCTCAACCCCCTCCTTCTTCCTTCTTTTTCCTTTCTTTTCCTTTCTCTTTCTTTCTTTCCCTTTCTTTATCTCTCTTCCTTTCCCCTTCTCCTTTCCTTCCTTTCTAAATTCATATTTCATTGTCTGTTTACTTATATAGTTAAATATTTTCTAATTACATTTTAATCTTGTCCACTATACTCAGGATTGTTGCCAGCTGCACATGACCTGGTCTTCTGCTTCATGTATGAGCTCCCCACACTAGGCCAGGTTGCCTTATATATGACAGGTACTTAATGAATCACAAAACCAAAGAATCAAGAGTTGTTAGGGACCTACCTCACATATCCCAACTGATACCCACTTAGAAATCCTGTAATGACACACCTGACCAGTGGTCAGCCAACCTGTGCTTGAGGACCCCTAAGGAGAGGGAAGCTACCACCTCTTTGAACAGCCCGCTCCACTTTGGAACAGCTCCAGTGTTTGTCAGATTGTGCTGATGGAAAAACTGAGATCCAGAGTTGGGGAGCATCTCACCCAAAGTCACACAGCAAGTTAATGATAGAGTCAGGACTAGGTCTCAGGTCTTCAGGATTCTTTCCAATGTGAAAGCAGAATGGAAAGACACCTATCTCCAGTCCCTGCAGCATTAGGGAAAAGGACCAAGAGTGAAGGGTGCTCCATGTTTCTGGATGCCTTGTGAATCGAAGGCCTTTCTGTGCAAAGGAAATCAATTTGAGCCATTGCATCACAGAAATGACAGCTTGTTTTAAGACTTTACACAACTGTTCTTTTGTTGGTATGGATGCTTCCTTCCCCAACACAGATTGCAGCCCCCTGAAAAGTCTGATAAGTGACCTTAGATCCTGGATTTAAGGGACCTCATTGGTCAGCTGATCCTATCCCTTCCTTTATATGCAGAGGGTTTAGGGGACTTGCCTACAGTCACAAAGGTAGGGATCTAGGTAGTACAGTAGATAGAGCATTGGGCTTGGAGTCAAGAAGAGCTGAGTTTGAATTCTGCCTCAGACATTTACTAGTTATGTGATCTTGGACTAGTCACTTAACCCCCGTCTATCTCTGTTTCTTCATCTACAAAACGGGGATAGGAGCAGGACCTTATCTTGTCAACAACTTGTCAACGACTGTGAGATAGATAAAGTGCTTTACAAACCTTAAAGTACTGTAAGTATATATGCTAGTCACCATCATTAATGTAAACAGAAACAGGGGATTCTAACCTAGGTTCTCTGACCCCAGGTCCAGTGTTCCTATCCAACTCTTTGTGACCCCATTTGGGGTTTTCTTGGTAAAGACACTGGAATGGTTTGCCATTTCCTTCTCCAGATCCTTTTACAGATGAGGAAACTGAGGCAGATAGGGTCAATTAAAATGTTAGGTTATCGGTTTGTGCCTTTCTGTACTGAGGTGGGGGGGGAGGTATCCAGGAATCTCTCATCCAGAGCCAAGGCAAATTATCAAACATTGCCATTGTGTGTGTGTGTGTGTGTGTGTGTGTGTGTGTGTGTGTGTGTGTGTGTGTAGGGGTGTTCATAAGAGGAGCTGATGACAGAAATCATTGTGTTTGTACCTGTGTTGGAGGGAACTGGCATGTGTCACAGGTAGATCTTTTGGGGAGGTCTGAGCCCTTCTGTACCTTAGGTATACCAAGGGCACCGCTTGGATCTGGCTTCCTTGGAGAGAGCTCTTCCTCTGTGTCCATGCTGCAGCTCAGTTATCTGCCCAATGCCCACTAACGGGTCATCCATCAGACTCCCTTCTATTCCGGCTACCTTTGGCACGGAATGCTTTGAGAAGGGAGTTATTTGGGGAGCTGAGGGTTTGGCTTTCAACACCAGCACAGACTCCAAGGAAAGCCAGTGAGCAGTGTTGGAAAGAAAAGAAAAATCAAACGTAGGAAGGAGAAAAAAACCCTCTTTCTTCTTTGGTGGGTCTGGAGTCAGTGATCTGCCCGTGCCTCTGAGAGGAATGTCCTCTCTGCTGAAGTTACACTCTTCTAATGTCTCCATAGACTATCAAAATGGCAGCTCCCATAATCTGAGCCAAGATTAGAATTAACCCATGCATGCATGCATGCAATAAGCATGTATTAAATGCTTTCTATGTGTTGGGTTCTGGAGATCAAAGACAAAACTGGAGCAGCCCACACCTTCTAGGAGCTTACAATCTTTTTTAGTAATTTCAGATGTGTCTGACTCTTCGTGTCCCCATTTGGGGTTTTCTTGGCAGAGATACTAGAGTGATTTGCCATTTCCTTCTCCAGCTTGTTTTACAAAAGAGGAAACTGAGATAAACAGTGTGAGGTGACTTGCCCAAGGTCACACAGCTAGGAAGTGTCTGAGGCTGGATATGAACTTCGGAAGATGAGTCTTCCTGACTCCCGGCCTGATACTCTGGGCTCTATGGCGCCACCTAGCTGCTCAGCTCACATTCTAGTAAAATAAAAAAAGTAATCAGGAGAGTTTCATGCCAAATGTCCTTTAACATTTAAGTTATAAATGGCCTATCATAAGTGTTTCTTCCCCGACGCATTTATTTATTCCTTCTGAGAAACGTTAATAATAGTAACTCACTTTTCTCACAAAATGTCAAGGTTTTCAAAGTACTCTCACAACCATCCTTCAAGGCAAGTAGTGAGAGGATAATTATCATCCCCATTTCATTGATGGGAAAATTGTTTCCATAGAGATCACATGGCTTGCTCACAGATACAGAGGTAGTATGTGGAGAGACCAAAATTTGAACCCAGCCCTCCTGGCTCCAAGTCCAGTATTCTTTCCCCATGTCCTGCTTCCTATCCAACGAGAAGTCGTTATTTTCCAGCTGGAAAAGAAGTGAATGAGGGAAAGATATGTGTTTGATAGGCAGCCTGGGAGGTCCCACAGCCACAAGCCAGATTGGGAAGGGTCTTCCAATTAGGCCTGTACCTCCTAAAAATGAAAGCTTTTTTCTTTCAGCCTGGGCACTACCATTCCTTGACTTTCTGCAGCAAGATTTCAGAGAATCCAAATGAGGACTCAGCTTACAGTCTACTATTCCTAGTCCAGAAAGGGGATTGATTGTGAGGATGCCCCTCTTCCAGGTAGTTCATCCTGGCAGTATAGACAACACCCGTGAGAAAGCACAAACCCCAGAATAGACAAGGACTGCCTTCTAGGCATGGCACGCAGAGGTAATTACTGTAAAGAAAGGGACCAGGGTTCTGGGAGTGAAGCTGTTTGGGCTCATGATGTACCAGGTATGCCCAGACAGAAGCTATTTTGCTGAAAGTATCCTAGACTCCAGACTCTTACATCTTCTTTTGCCCCTTGAGCTCCTTCATGGGAGTCTGAGGCCTTTTCTCATGGGTATGGCAAAACAGGTTTACCTATCTTTGTTTTAAATGCTTACTTTGTCTTTGTAAACTGTGTTAACCACAGGCCTTTGCTAGTCAGTGTGTACCTATTGGGAATAGGGTTGGAAGGAGGCAACTGGAAGGGAGACACGTCAAGAGAAAAGATAGATCTAACTGCCAAAAGCCTCTCTCTGGCTGGGGGCTCAGATAAAATGAAAGGATGGAAAGAGAATGATAGACTTTTTATCTTCCCAGAATGGAGAAAAGGGGTTATACTGGGAAGCCCTATGGGGCAATGAGTCCGTAATAGAGTGAGGAGCAAACAGGAATGATTGAACAAACCTCAGTTGCCTTATCAGCCCAACGTGTACTTCCAAACGACTTCTCATAAGTATTTTTTAAGAAAACTCCCCTCTCTCACTGTGGTTCACTAAGGGAAAGTTCATCTGCAAGGTTGGTGTGGTTTATCATCATCACCATCACCACCACCATCATCATCACCATCATCATCACCACCACCACCGCCATCATCATCACCATCACCACTGCCATCACCATCACCACCACCATCATCATCACCATCATCATCACCATCACCACCGCCATCATCATCATCGCCATCACCACCATCATCCTCACCATCACCACTGCCATCATCATCACCATCACCATCACCATCACCACTGCCATCATCATCACCATCACCATCACCATCACCACTGCCATCATCATCACCATCACCATCACCATCACCACCGCTATCATCTTGCTTCCTGGCATACTTAATGGAAACCCTTTCCTACCTGCCCCCCAACTTCAGAGCATGCACAACTATGGTCTGATTATCTTTTATCTGTGTTCTGCAAGGTGATTTAAAAAAACTATGAATTTACTGCTGAATTAGGACTAAGTGCATATGCCAGAGTTTCAAGAGGGTGATGACCCTGTCTCTTAATATTGCTGTGAGTGACCAGGTCAGAGAGGGGAAGGAGGTCCCATATCTCCCACCTGGCTTCCATGTGTCTGTGAACACATGGCTCCATTGTTTATTTGGTTGGTTTGTCTCTTTTGTATTTGTTCTTTCCTAATCTTAGGTGAGTGAGTATCTGCAGATAGAGTAGACCAGGTTGCAAAAGTATGGGCTTCAAAAGGTCAGAAGAGTTATCAGATGTCCTCTCAGCAGCCAGTCAGTAGCAGACACCACTGAAGTCAGTAGCAGCTGAGTCTGATAAAGAGACTTTCCTGAAAAGCTATCTACTTGAGCCAGTCCAGCGGGATTGACCTAGCAACTAAGAAAACAAGTCATGTGAGGAGCCAGTCCAGTGGATCAAGGGATGATTCTTTCTTCCTTCCCTCCCTTTCTTTCTTTTTTCCCTCCCTCCTTCCTTCTTTCCCTCCTTCTTTCCTTCCCTCCCTCCTTCCCCTTCGTTTTCTCCTTCCTTTCCTCCTTCTTTTCTTCCTTCCTTCCATCCTTTCTTACTCTTTCTAAATGATAATCCTCAGCACTTATCCCAGTTCCTGGATCATAGTTAATAAATACTTTTTCATTCATTCATTCATTCATTCATTCATTCATTCATTCATACTATGAACTAGGCACTCACTATATTTGGATACAATGACATAAATGAACTAGTCCCTGTCAGCAAGAAACTTATAAGCAACACATGCATTCAGATCCAAAATAAATACAGGGAATTTGTAAAGAAGAGGGATATTAGCAGTAAGGGGGGGATCAGTCAAGGCCATGTCACAGATGGCCCCTGAGTTTCTTTCCTTGCAAGAATCTGGAGGTTCTAAGACAGAGGAAGGTGGGGGTGCATTCTGGGCAAAGGAGATGCCCGTGCAAAAGCCCGAACAGAAGGTGGAAGATTGTGCGAGAGATCAGTTTGCCAGGACTATATCATGAGTGTCAAGGAATAATGTAAATAACACTAGGAAGGTAGGTCAGAGCCAGGGTATTTGCTTTAGATGCCAAACAGAGAAGTCTGAATTTGATGCTAGCAGGGATGGGGAAATGCTGGGATTTCTTGGGCAAGGGAATGACACAGTCAGACCCAGGCTTTAGAAAAGCCAGTTTGCCTGCTCTGCAGAAGATGGTCTGGAGAGGGAAGAAACTGGAGGCAGGGAGGCCCATTAGGAAGCTGTTGTCCTAACCCAGGTGGGAGGTGATGAGAGCTTGCCCCAGGGTGGAGGCTGTACATGTGGAGAGAAGAGAATAGAGGTTAGAGGAGCTGTAAGCAGAGAAATGGCAAGATTTAGAAACTGATGGAATAATGGGGAAGAGTGAGGGGCAGATGATGAGGACAAGGTTATGAACTTTGGCGGCTGGAAGGGGGGACAATCCTTCTCATTCTAACACTGCCTACACTTCCCTCCCACAGGACAGAGGAAAGAGTCCTGGATTCGGAGTCACGGGTCGGACTACTCACTCTATGACCTTTCTTTTCCTCCAGGAGAGATTAGACAGGTCACAATCACCCTGTGCCTCAGTTTCCTCACCTGTAAAAATGAGTTCTAGATAGCCTCTAAGGGCCTTTCCAGTTCCAGATCTATGGTTGCATGAATTTTCTCCATCCTTTCCCACCTTAGAAAGGTATTTCAGACATCAGAAGGATAATCAGGCGAGAGAACATTAGAGAAAATTAGATGTCTAAAATAGAAGAGTGATTTTCACTGGATTCTTTCGACCACATGAAGCTTTTCTGCTGCCCTTCCTTTTCCCTCCTCGACATGAGCCAGGCGTTAAGGAGATATTACGCTTGTAAATTCTCAAGATTCATAGCACAATAAGCTAGACCCAAGCAACTTGAGATTAAAAAGGGCCCTCTGCTTATTTAACAGGGCAAAGTTTCTGCAATAGTTTAAACAGAGAGAATTCTGGACCTCTTTGTTCCTTCCCAAACTGACTGGCCCTCTTCTCCCTGGCCCGAAAGAGGTCCAACATTTCACCTTGTTTAGTAGAATTGTTAAGGTTTAAAAACATTTGGTACAGAGAAAAGAAGGCTGGTTTTGAAGTCAGGCAGCTGGAGAATCAATGGCTGACTCCCTCATTTACCAGCCATAGGATCTGTATCCATGTCATTGTCCTTCTTTGAACCTCACTGTCCTCATCTGGGCAGCTGGGTGGTGCAGGGGGGTAGAACACTCTGCCTGGAGTGAGGAAGATGACTCAGCAAATCTGGTCTCAGACTCTTGCTGGCTGTGTGACCCTGAGCAAGTCATTTAACCCTGCTTGCCTTAGTTTCCTCATCTGTCAAATGAGCTGGAGAAGGAAATGGCAAACCATACAGTATCTCTGCCAAGAAAACCCCAAGCGGGGTCATGAAGAGTCAGACATGAGTGGAACAATTCTACAATAACATCCTCAACTGTGAAATAGTGCTAATAACCGTGCCTACCTCCTAGGGGATCAAATGAGAGCACATAAGCCAGCCTTAAGGTGCTATGTAAGTGTTTGTGATTCCATACCTGGAGCACTGTCCTTCCTTACCTTTATTTCTTAGAACCCCTTGCTTCCTTCCAAGCCCAACTCAGGTACTACCTTGAACATAAAGCTTCTCCTCATCCCCCTTGTTACTGCTCCCTCCTTCTCCCTCCTCAGATTGTCTTGGATACACTTAGATGTTTGCATCTCATAGAATGTAAGGTCCTTGAGGGTAGGGACTACTTCTCACTTTGTTTTTGTAGCTAAGGTGCTAATACTGACTGAAATCCTCCAGTGGATCTGGGGCCATTCCCTCACAAAGCAGATCGTTCCATTCAGGTCCATGTGTTCTGGGCAGTTTTTGTCCTTACCTTCCCATGAGTTCACCAAAGGTGGCTCCCTCTATGTCCTGGAGGCTGTTCTCAATTTCTCCAGATGTCATAAAGAGGCCAGCGGTACATGGCTCTCTCCTCTCCAAGCCAACCTTCACTCAGCTTACAAAGTGACTGAATCTAATGACCAAATGACGGTCTAACTGGGTCACTCCTCTGCTCAGTAAACTCATTTGGCTCCCTATTGCCTTGTTTATCAAATATTAATTCCTCTTCCTAACCTGGCCCCTTCCCATCTTTCCCATTTTCTCACATTTCTTCCCCTCCATACATTCCATGACCCAACCGTCCTAGACTACTTGCTGCTCCTTACACACAACACACATGCATATCTCATGTCTTTGTGTCTCTCATGTTTGGAATGCTGTCCCTCTCAACCTCTGAACGCTTGGAATATCTGATTTCCTCTAAGACTCACCTCTAATAGGGCTTCTAAAGAGGCCCCCATCTGTCCACATCCCCAGTTGCCAGTGCCAGCCCCTTTAAAGTGACCTGTATTTATCTTGTGTTTTTATTTTTTTCTGATTTATGTATACTGTCTCTCCCATTAGAATGAAAACCCCTTGAAGGAAGGGACTGGTTTTGTTTTTGCTTTGTATCCCAGCATTTAACTCACTGCCTGGTACATAATAAGCACTTAATAAATGGATGTTCATCAACTGATCCCCTGAAATATGGCCAGCCCATCTCCTTTTCTGATCATACATTTTCCTGGTGTTACCATTGATTCTGGTTCCTTCTTGAAGTTCCTCATATAATACATGTTAAAGCTACTTCACCCCCCACACAGGCCTCCCCATCCCACTATGAGTGATAATCATTATTACTGCTTCCAAGACTAGTTTTTCTATGACTCACAGTTATATAACATCCATAGAATGATAGAATATTGGTGTGGGCCACTGCGTCTGGGAGATGTCTGAGAGCTTTGAAATTTCCCAAAGGCAAGTCAGTCTCTGATCCTCTCCTGTTTAACTCACAGACCAACTTGTTCACTTGTGCTGTCTACACAAGATCTGTCTGTCAATGCATAAATTGTTCAAGATGTGTCTCTGAAGGTAAATAGATTAAGATTTATTTATATATGTATATAGATGTATAAATAATGTATAGATGTCCAAGACACATCTATAGATATAAATAGATATATGAATTGTCTAAGATATATATCTATATTTGTATGTAGATACATATTATATAATAGATATCTATATGTTTATATAGATGTATGTAAATTGTCCAAAATAAACATATAACTTGGATATATTATATATCTATATATCTTCAGAGATATTTAGAATGCCCTAGAAATATTGATCTATATTCATTGGCAGGGGCAGCATCCATACATCTATAGATTTTCCAAGATATGTCTTTCTAGATATATAGATTATTTAAGATACATTTATATATTTGTAGATTATATAGAAATGTCCAAAATATTTCTATATATGTATATAGATTATTCGGTTAAGATTTATCTATATCTGTATAGATACATAGAATGCCCAAGAGATATCTATCTATATATCACCCAATATAACTACATATGTATGTGCAGTTATATATAGATATATCTTGGACAGACAATAAAAATCTCATTAATATGCACCCACATGTCAATCCAAGTTCTATTGGTTATCCATTTAACTACAAATCATAAACTGAACAATAGACATTACTTATCCATTTGGTTTTTACTGCATGAATGCTTAGGCCAAACTCTTTGGAGTGGTTAAGGATCTCTTCAGAAGGCTCTGCAACATTCTAGGGCTTGATGTTACCCACAGATAAAAGCATCTAGAAGACTTCACTCTGCTTTCTGTTCAATTTGGATTCTGTCCTAGATGGCCTCCATGAAGGTGATGATCACATTTGGTGAGCCTATATCTACCTCCTTATATCTTGCCTGGAATTTATAAATGGTGGGTCCTAGAGAAAGGCTGTTGTGTTTTTGTTTGCCGTTTCAGTCCTGTCTGACTCTTGCTTGAGGTTTTCTTGTTAAAGATACTGGCGTGGTTTGCCATTTTCTTCTCCAGTTCATTTGACAGATGAGGAAACCGAGGCAAACAGGGTGAAGTGACTTACCCAGGGTCACACAGCTAGTAAGTGTCAGAGGCCAGATTTCCACTTAGCCCTTCCTGACTCCAGGTGCGGCCACCTAGCTTCCCTAGAACAAAGGTGTCTCTGCTATATCTTTTAGGGAATATTAAATGATTTTAATGTGTTGATGGGAGAAAACATTGGAAGAGAGATCTTAAGGTAACATTTTGCTTTACCAAATAACATCTTTGAAAATAACCAACAAGTGATTTCCTCAGGGGGATCTTTATTCATTATTACTCTTTTAGTTAATTGTGCTCATATGTGTACATGTTATTTGCCCTGATAGAATGCAAGCTACCTGAAGACAGGAAGCATTTTACTTTTAGCTTTGTATTCCCAGAACATTGTGCAGTGGCTGGTGCATGGGTTGATTGCTTTAAATAGGTCAGGATGGAGTTGGTTTTAACTGCATGTTTTCTCATTTTAATTTTTCTAGTTTTGTACTAATTTTGCCTTTTGCTCTAACAAGTCTGTGGGTTTGCTGTGTGGAGAAAGCGGATTCAGGAATGATTTCCTTCATCAGTAATGAGTCGTTTCCTGTCAATTAAAACATAATGAGTTTCATTTGGGGCCCTGAACAGGGTAGATGCTTTCAAATGTTTGTCGGACTGATCTATAAAGGGCTCCCTGAATTGTAAACACGAGGAAGAGAAGGCAGAGGGAGAGGGGCCAAAGGGATGGCTTCTCTCCCTTCTAATTCAGAGGAAGAGCTCAATTTCTTCCCCTACCCAACCATGGACCATTACCACTGCTGGGGCCAGCCAAATGGCCACTCTCTTTTTGCCCCATCTAGCCTTGACTCTGAGAAATCTCCCGGTGCAGCCAGCGTCTTGAATTCTCCTAATGGTCTCTAGAGGTGGAAGGAAAGACAACAGTCATTATCCCAGGTTTAAAGGGACCTCCCAAATGGTTGTTCTGTCCAGATTCGGGCTCTAGGCAGGAGAGGACTGAAATTATCCTAAGGAAATGACTGTTTTACTATTAATGATGTCTGAGGAAGGTCAGCCTGGAAGTCTCCCTCCTGTCCACCCATAGGCTTTCATGCTGTGACTGAAAGCTGTTTTCTCTAGGGCTGTCCACAGAAGTGAGCAAGCCTTTCTTGGAATGTTCTAAGTGGGGCTATCATTTCATTACAAAAATAAGACTTTTAATGCTCCTCAAATTACCCTGTCTCCAGAGGAGCAGTTAATAAGCAGACACATTTGTTCTTCATTTTCAAGCATCCATCGACACTTCAACTCTGAAAAAAGATGCTCTAATTAGCAGGAGAAAGAAATGTCTGAGTCTCTGTGTTGTGGCTACAGAGTAATAGCTCAGAGGGACCAGAAGGAGAAAGCTGTTCTTTCTCATCAGAGGGTCACCCAGAATGCGAAAGCGTCACACTCATAAATCTGCCCGGTGTGGGGTCCCCACTGGCAGGGGACAGCATCTTCCTCATACTGGGACCAACTGGGGTCAGCCTCCAAATGCCAGGCATGCCATGACATTGAAGAGAAGAAGGTTCAAGGGTTCTCAAGGAATTGCTTTCTCTCCCTCTCTTTTCCCACAAAAGAATGGAGAATTTATCCCCAGGTCCCTAAACTTCTAGTCATACTGTTCCCCTTAGGGAGGAATTGTCCTAGGTCAGAGAGTGAATAATTTTACTTCTTGGGCCTCAGTTTCCCCATCTGTAAAATGAAATATTGGTATTGGAAAGCACTTAACTTTGGATTATAGATTATAATCCTTTCACTTTCTAGAGGAGGAGGAGGACATTAAGGCTCAAAAAGGGGAGGTAAATTTGCAAGGCCACAGAATATATTATTGGCAAAGGGAATCAGGTCCCCTGATTTTTAGTCACAGAGTCATAAATTCAGAGTTGGAAGGGACATCGGAAATCATGACGTCCAACCCCTTCGTCTTACATATGGGGAAACTGAGGTTTCAGGGGAAGAACTAAGTTAACTGGGGTGAAAGGTTAAGTCACTTGCCCAGAGTCAAAGAACTAGTAAGAATCTATGATTGGATTCAAATCCAGAACCTTTGACCGTTCTCTGTCCACTAGATTTCTCCTCCCACACTGTTACAGTGGCCTCACCTCTATCATAATAGATAATTAACTAATAGAACCAACAGCCTTATAATGTTTTGAATACATTTAATTAAGCCATAAGAAAAGCAATAATACTAACATAATGAATATAATTATGTAATGTATAATAATATAATAACAACAATAAAACAAACTAATTAAAATAATAATTATAGGATCATAGGTTAGAGCTGGAAGGAATGTCAAAGGACATAAGAGTCCAAAACTTTCATTTTACAGAGCAGGAAACTGAGACCCAGAGAGGAGAAGTGACTCACCTAAGGTCACACAAATAATTAATCAACAAGCATTTAGTATGCACCTACTATTTGTCAGGACTAAATTGTACTCTCTTCCAGGAAGAGCCAGGATGGTCTGATTCCAAACATTACAGTAAAAGCCAGGTGGTTACAAGCCCTCAATAACACACATTTAAAATTACTTTACATTCCTACCATTGTTTTTCATCGAGACAGTGATAAACATTTATTAAGTGCCTACTGTGTGCAGAGGAGGCATCTAGGTGGCTCAGTACATAGAGTGCTGGGCCTGGAGTCGGGGGACCTGGGTTCCACTCACTAACTGTGTGATGCTGGGCAAGTCATTTAACTCTGACTAGGAGGTAGGTAAGTGGCTCAATGGATACAGTGCTGTAACTTGAGTCTGAAGATCTGAGTTCAAATTTGACCTCAGACACTTACTAGCTGTGTGACTCTGGGCAAGTCATTTCACCCTGTTTGCCTCAGTTTCCTCATCTGTCAAATGAACTGGAGAAGAAAATGGCAAACCCCTCCAGTGTCTTTGCCAAGAAAACCCCAAATGGGGCCATGAAGCATTGGATTCAATTGAAGGACTGAAGAACTCTGTCCTGAGGCCTAGGGGAGACAGAAAAATCAGATGGAATAATGTCTTCTCTCATGGAATTTATAGACTAGATCCTCCAAAATCTCCAAACTGGGGGCACTCACCTTAATTCTGTGAGGTTAGAACAAAGGTTTCTCTCCCCATTTTACAGATGGATAAACTGAGGCTTGTGGGAGTTAACAGAACACACCGCTTTGCATTTGTTCAAGTTTTCCCAGAACACATGCCTGTCTTGCATTGGGAAATGCTGGAGGATGGGGGTGTTGCTGGCTCAGACTGCAGCCAGGCCCTGGATTCGGGCTTCTGAATTATAGACGAGCTTGGTGTAAATCACAGGGTTCCCAGGGAGCCTGACCATGATTTGAAGAAGTGAAACATAATCACCATAAAGCATCTGAGCAGGACTTTCCTCATATAGCACATGGCCCCCGGATACACGGACGGAGGCTTGTTTTCTCCCCACTTCTTCATTAGTCAGATTCTCCATCAGTCTATTGGACTGAACTGGGTCATTCATCCAGAACCACAGGAATAGTCCTAAACACCCCTTTACTTCAATTTCAGGAGAGGGAAGGAAAAAAGTCAAGTATTTATTAATTACTATCACTAATTTATTAATTACCAATTTATTACTATGTGTCAGGACCTGTGATATGATCCTCACAACTGCTGGGAGTTACTATCTCCATTTTGAGGAAACTAAGGCTGACAGCAGTCTAGTGACTTGCTCAGGGTCACACAGGTAGGAAATATCGAAGGCTGGATTTGAACTCAGGCCCCATGCTCTATCCACTGAACCACCTAGCTGCCTCAGTAATGGGGTGGGGGGTGTACTACACCCATCCTCTGGGGTTTTTCATGCTCTCAGAATCAATTAGCACAGGGCAGCTGTACACAGGGCTATGGGATGGTAGGAAGGGAGACGTGGAAGGGACTTACCCAGCCCCTCTCGTTTTGCAAAGGAGAAGGCTGAAGGCCAGAAAGAGGACGTGACTGGGCTGGTGATGTGTTATGGGATCACAGGTCTGGAGCGGGAAGGGACCTCAGAGGCCAGCTGGGCCCATCCCTTCAGTCTGTGGATGAGGAGATCCAGGCCCAGAGCAGTTCATGCCCTTTCTAAGGTCACACAGATAGTGGCATTGATGTCGGGTGGCATCAGATACAGAGGGAGGACCTGCTTGTCCTGAGTCCCAGTTCATGCCTCCCATGAAACCTCTCAGAAAACCAGATCCTGCAGCATATTTTTGCCCCCAAATATTCTAGGAATGGTTTTCTTCTCATTTCTCCAAATCTTCTTATAACAGGAATGGTGAAGGGAACTCCCTTATCTGCAGGACTGAGGTCCCTCCCAGGGAGCTGAGCAAGCCCCCTTTGGCCCAGGGGGAGAACAAGTGCTCTGATCCCCCAAGAAAGAAGCCAAGAGGAGCCTCTGGTCCCTCCAAAATCTGACCCAAGAGTCTCCTCTCTCCTGTGACCCCAGACCCAGAAGGCGGCTGCTCCCAGACAGCCTTGCCTTGGCTTTTAACATGTCTGGGAGGTTTTTGCAGGTCATTTTTCACAGCTCCCTGGGGGCTTGTCCTGGACAGTCCAACTTCCTTTTCTTACCCAAATGGAATTTTACATTCAGAGCTAATGGTCTGGGCAGGAAGGAAGGGTTTCAAGTGGCTGCTTCCAGCCTCCACCCCCAGGGGCAAGAATGGCCCATGGCACTGAGCTCTACCCTGAACTATGGGACACACACACACAGTCTCACACAATCTACTGTACACACATTCTAATGTACCACACTTACACAAATTCTCAAGTACCCAAACACAAACTTTCATGCCCTCATACTGTTACACAAGCTTTTACACACACACACACACATGCACACACACACACACACATTTTAACACACTACACTTAAAACATTCTCACGTACCCACACATAAGCTGTCATGCCCTTACACTCATACATATACACAAACTTTTCACACACACACACTTTTGTGCCCTCACACTCACATTCATGGTCCTCACCTATAGATCTCTGTGTATTCTCACACACACACACACACACACACATACACTATCCTACACTCATAATTACACACAAATTCTGGGGTACTGATCCTTTTACACACTCACACACACATGTGCTCACACACTCAGATGCCTACACAATCTTGCACTCCCACCATGCATCATCACTGACACTCAGAATCCCCCTCTCCGCAGCCCCACAAGTCAGTCTTCAGCATTTCGGCCCCTTCGTCCTGAGCCAGCAATAGCATTTCACGCTCACTAAGAGCAGGGGTTCTTAACCCTCGATTGCGTCACAGACCCCTTTGGCAGGGTGATGAAACCTATGGACCCCTTCTCAGAATAATGTTGCAAAATGCATGCTATTGCAAAGGAAACTGCTTCTACTGAAATCGTGATGAAATTAAAAGCACAAGTTCATGGAGCAGCTCTCCTCTCCCCTCAAGAACCCCCGAGCCAGCCTGTCTGAAAATTCAAAGAGCCTCACACACATTAATTACTTGGGAGAGATTATGAATCCTAAATTATTGTGTTCTGTTTCAAAAATAATCCAAAAAACAAGGCAGAATCTTCCTTGCCTAATGCTTATGTGAAATTCTCCCAAATCCCCTAGAAGTTCTAGGAGATTATGGCAGAGCCCAAAGCTGAGCCCTTCAGGGCCATCCTCACCCCGTGCTTCCTCCATTCCCTGTACTTTTTTTTTTGGAGGGGGGAGAGCAGGGCAATTGGGGTTAAGTGACTTGCCCAAGGTCACACGGCTAGTAAGTGTGTCAAGTGTCTGAGGCTGGATTTGAACTCAGGTTCTCCTGACTCCAGGGCCGGTATTTTATTCACTGTGCCACCTAGCCACCCCTCTGCATTTCTTTATTGCCCCTGCAGCACTTAAGCAGATTTGGGGGTGCAGAGGACTCAGAAGCTGGACAGATCTGAAGGTGGCTGGTCTACCAGGATATAATTGGACAACTCCTGTTAGCCTTGGGGCTCAGAAAAACAAAAACAGCAACCACCACCACCCAATTCAGCCCTCCCGTCTGCCCCTCATATCTGCTGCATGAGGCACCTGTGGTCCTGTTACTGTCTCTGCCACAACTGGGAGACACTTTGCTTATGGTGGCCCAGTCCCTGGTGTCTACAGGGAAGAGGCCTTGCCTGGGAAGGGCCTCGCCCAATGAGCCTCCAATCATGGGGCTCTGGATGCTGGGCCTGGAAAGGCTTTCAGTCCTCCCACAGGTTGGACCATCCTCCTCTCCAGCCCAGCAAACGCCAAGGGCTCCCTTGGACCTTTCAGGTCAAATACAAACAGTAATCTTAACAACATCTACACTTGCCATAGCGCTTTACAAATAGCATTTCATTTTTCTCCTCACCATGGCTCTGGGAGGTAGGCATTACTACCATCCCTATTTTACAGATGGGGAAACTAGTGATTGACCTAGGACCACAAGCTAGCTGGATTTGAACTTAGGTCTTCTTGACTCCAAGCCCAGCTTGCCCTCTCAGCCCCATCACCTTTCCAAGCTTTTGCATTACTCCTCTTTGAGAACTTTTAAAGGAAGACCTCCCAGATTTCTATGGTCTTCTTCAGACATGGCACTCCATCCCCCACTCTGTACCTTTCTTTGCATAGGCCTGGAACACAATCCCCTGACCTCTACCTCTTCAAATACCTAGTGTCCTTTAAAGCCCAGTTCACAGACGAGTTTGATCAGGAGGCCTGTCCTGATTCTCCCCAGCGCTGCTGCCTTTTCCCATTTCCTTGGATATGTGTGTGTGTATGTGTGTACTTAAATGTCTTCATAGTGTCTTTTTTGATAGAATGTAAGCTCTCTGAGGGCAGGTCCCCTTTCATTTTTGTTGTTTCCTCAGGGTCTGGTCTTCTGTACCTAGTATTTATATAATAAATATCAATTGATGGATTGATTGATTGATTGACGTTGGAAGAAACCAAGAGCCATATTGGGGTAATAATTTGTCCAAGAACACCTACCCAGTCTGTGTCAAATCTCCTGACTCCTCTCCAGCACTTCTGACTAGTCCACAGAGCCTGGGTCTGCTGGGCCCTGACTGGAGCCAAGCCAAGGACCTACAGATCAATGAGTAGCCCTATGGAGTGGTGGAACCCAACTCTGTCACTCACCTGGCACTATGGTTTTGGACAAATCACTGTAGCTCCAGAAACCTCAGTTTCCCCTTTTATAAAATGAGGGGATGGGGGCAGCTAGGTGGTGCAGTGAATAGAGCACCAGCCCTGGAGTCAAGAGGACCTGAGTATAAATCCAGCCTCAGACACTTGACACGCTTATTAGCTGTGTGACCATGGGCAAGTCACTTAACCCCAGTTGCCTTGCCTTTCCTTCTCCAAAAAATAAAAAATTAAAAAATGAGGGGATTGGTTTTTTTTCCTCTTAGTTTGGAATTCTATGATTCCTAATGTCCATTATTGTGAGTGTGTGCGTATTTGAATATATGGAGGGAGGTTTTTAAGGGTATGGGGGGAATTTGTGGTGGGGGACAAGGAATATGGTTAGTAAAGAAAGGGGGTGAAGCCAGGCCACAAGATCCTAGATCTAGACGTGGGAGGAACCTCAAAGGCTTTCTAGTCCAACACCCTCGTTCCATAGACGAGGAAACCGAGGCCCATAGAGAATAAGGATCTGAAGTCACCAAGCTATGAGTGTAGGGTGAGATTTGAACACTGGTCTTGTGAAAGCCAGCATTCTTTCTGTTATAACATGCTGCTTCTCCCACCCAGTGAGTCATCTCTTGATGAGCTATTTTTAACATTTAATTCATTTTTCAAGACAGGACTATAAAAATTTGCCTTTAATGCTGTTCTATTTTTATTTTTAAAACATAGCAAGGACTTATAAAGTCACAAAGGAAAAACTGGATTTGGAAAATATAAATATTATATTGATAGGAAATTGAAGGAAATGAATACAGAATGAAGGCATGGTGCCTTGGCTGATCATTTCCTAAAGCACTTATTTCTGTTCCTGCATAGAGTAGGCCCTTAATAAATGTTAATGACACAGGCTACATAACCTGTGGTGACAGATGAGAGGATCTCTGAGTCTCCCCTCCTCTAGCTTCAGATCTGTGATCTTATGAAAAGGAAATGGGGGGTGGGAGAAAAACCAGCAACCCTCTGGTAAAATTAAAAATCTTGACAAACTAAGGTAGGCATCCCCATCACCCTCACTGGGGCATTATTGCACCCAGTTATGAAACGGGGGAGGAGAAGTGTCTCATATATGAGTTATATACAAGCAAAGTTGGGGTGTGGATAGAGACCAAGAAGACCTGCTTTTGGATCCAACTTCAGATACACACTTCACCCAGGGCAAGTGACGTAACCTCTTGTTATCCCCAGGGAGTTCTCTAATACTTTATTACTAGCCATTACTGACTCTTCGTGACCCCATTTGGGGTTTTCTTGGCAAAGATACTAGAGGGACTTGCCATTTGCTTCTCCAGCTCATTTGACAGATGGGGAAACTGAGGCAAACAGGGATTAAATGACTTTCCCAGGGTCACATAGCTAATAAGTGTCTGGGGCCAGGTTTGAACTCAAGAAGATGAGTCTTCCTGACTCCAGGCCTAGCTCCCGGTGTCTTTGCACTATGGTGCCATCTGGCATTGTTGAATTATAAATTTTTAAATGCTATGGAAGATGTTGGTCATCATTTTTTAGTTGTTGAAGAAACTGGTCTAAAATTCTGTCTCTGGCACTTATTACCTCTTTGAGGTTGGGCAAGTAATTTTACTCTACGTGCTTCAGTTTCCTCCTCTGTAAAATGATGGGGTTGGCCTTAGTGCTCTGCCGGGCCCTTTCTAGCTATAAGCTGACAGAGTCAGGGCATGTAGGATGCTGGTTCACATAGTTTAAAGACAATCAGACCCTAGTTTTAATGTAGTGTCATGGAAAGGCCTTTGGAGAGCATCTGCTCCAACACCTTTATTTTATACACAAGGAAACTGAGGCTCAAGGTCAGGTAAATGGCAGAATGAAGATTTGAATCCAGGTACAGTGGATAGAGAACCAGGAATGGAGTTAGGAAGACTCATCTTCCTGAATTCAAACCTGGCCTGACACCTACTAGCTGTGTGACCCTGGGCAAGTCACTTCACCCTGTTTGCCTCAGTTTCCTCATCTGTCAAATGAGCTGGAGAAGGAAATGGTAAACCACTCCAGTGTCTTTGCCAAGAAAACTCCAAGATTCAGAAATAATTGAACAACATAATTATCTTATTTGGTGTTTTTGAGATTTAGGCATAAGACTGCAAAAAAAAAAATGCCCTCAGATATTATTACTGGGATCAGGAGGAGAAGAAGTGGGATGAAATTGTGAGTGTTGGCTGTGAGATGGGGAGCAGGGGATGGGTGGGAAGGAACAAATGGGGTGGAGGTGGACCCTGGGGCAGGAAATGTGGGCCAGGCCCAGAAATGCATATTTGAGTTGAATGAATGCTGGTGGCCCATCAGGTCTGGAAATGATTTTGTAGCTAAGTTGGGTTCAGGGGTTGGGAGGTTCCTCTGGGACCTGTAGTCAGGAAGGAAGGGCGCCCTGCAGACCAGCCTGGGTGAGAAACGAAACTCCACAGATGTGCCTTCTTCCCCAGCCAGCACGAAGCTGGAAGGCCTGCCCAAGTCTTCCAGTCCTCAAGCCACTGAATGCTCTTCTCCTAGACCACATTGGCCCTCAGTGCTTTTTCATTCATTTTCAACCATCCATTCATTATTTATTCCTTCTTTATTCCATTCTTTCATTCATGTCTCAAAGATTTTGCAATAGCTGGTATTTAGTTTGTGAATCATTTTCCAATATTCTCATATTTGCACAGGGACATAGACAGAGGCTAAGAACTCTGTTAATTCATCTGTAAAATGGGGATGGGATGGAATGGAATGGAAAGGAGGATTGTGTGGAACAGTTCACTTTGACTAAGATTCATTATTTCCTTCTTAACATGCAAGATGAGGGAAATTAGGGCTAGAGATCAGATGGAGACCAGTACTATTGGATTGCTGGGGCTGGTCTTGGTTTTCTATGAATAAAGTAAAGGCTTCCCCAAGAAGCCATTCTGTAAAGAGCAGAAAACTATTATAAACCATTTCTGAATCCAGTTAAGTTATGTTTCATTAATGGAGTCAAACAATGCATCATCCAAAGCAATGAGAAAATAGGGGAGATTATTAGTAAACATCTCCAACAAATGCAGAGTGGGGATTAAATTAATTTTACCACTGACCCCACTACCTTTAATATATATGATAATGGTACTATTAATAATGACTTTCTTGAAATCCACCTGGGATTTAGATTTTCCAGGTAGGAAAGGATGAGGGCTAGGGTTATTTTCAGGGGCTTTTTAGAGCTGGGTTTCCTTTGGATCAAATGATAATGGCCATGCCAAGCCCAGGGACATCCAGGATGGAATACTTCCAGGGATTAGTGGATTCTGTGCTTGACTGGGGAGATAAGGGAGGTGTAGAGACTGGCATTATTTATATTTTTTTCTCAAGGAGGATATAAACAGAGACCTGGAGTTTGGGGGACTTTGTCCCATTGGCCTAGAATCATGGAAATTCATGCAGCCTGCTTTAAAAACAGCAAGTATTTCTGAAACTATTTCTTCTTTGCGGGAACCAGAGGACTCTGGATTTTCCCACAAAAAGCAATAGATTTTGTGAGATACCATCTGACAGTAAAACAGCCCTCCATCTTATCCAGGATAGAAAAGGGGGAAGGCGGGGTGCTTCAAGCATATTCTTATCATAGACACAGAATTAGTAAGAGAGCTGGTAAATGAAAAGATCTCTGTGTGAGTGTATGGGTCTGCAGTCCCTTTCTGGGTCATTTTAACTGAAATTCAAAACTTCCTGTCAGGCATGCAAGGCAAGGGTTAGAGATTGGACTGTGATGGCTGCTAGCTGCTGAGGCCCAAGACTATCTGTTGATGACTGGGATTACAGAAGGAAGAACTGAGACCATGAGTATGCTTCACTGAACTCAACACTCCTAGAGAAATGGAAAACAGTGATTAGTACCACACAGGTGAGTCTGGAGCAGCAGGGGCCAGTTATTATTAAAGCCAATTCCCTCCTCTAAAACTTCCCTCTGAAAGTCTGTGACTTTGGGAGGGTTCCCAGACATGCCACATCTTTCTCTAATGACCTGCAAGTAAGGGGTGGCATGGCCTTGTCTCCTCCCACCCCTACTCCAGCACTTCAAAGATCTGGGAAGGTAAGCAGGAAGAGTTTGGAGAGATGCTTGGAGATGAAAGGCTCCACATGGTAGGAGCATGTAACAGTTCTCCTTTCATTTTTGCAATATTCCATAAATGTCGTGGCCATAGTCTGTGGAATACCTGTGCCCTGTGACTTTCGAGGAGAGAGGGACAACTTGTTCAACAGAGAGATGAAATTCCAATTTCAGGGTGGGAGTTGCAGTCACATATTTCTTATCTTTATTTTAGCAATATATCCTTGACTGATTTTAGTAATATTGTCCTCTAACTTGAATTTAGAACCCAACCAGCACCATCACTTAATGTCACATAACTTAGTGGGGCCGGGGCGGGGGGGGGAGGGGATAAAATGGTAGGGATTCTAAGTGTTTGCAGGCTGACAGTATTCTGGTGGTAAGTAGGAATGCTACAGTCTTTGGGAGGCTGTGTCACCTCTGCCAGAGGTGGCTCCTGGATTGCTTATTTAAGGAGCTCACCACCTGGTGGAAATTTTAGGTATTGCACCCCTTCATTGGATAATTTATATAGTGACATACTGCCTTTCTGTAGGTTTAAAGGAAGCAGCCCATGAGCTGATTTGGAATGCTTGTACTGCCACTGCTGAACTTCCCCAAGCATCTCATTGTGTACCCTGCTGCATATTATATAATGTGTTATTTACTGTTCACAGTTGTCACAGAAATAATAAAAAATTCCTCACATTCGTATACTGCTTTACAGTTTACAAAGTGCTTTTTTCAACATAATTCTGATGTAAGTAGTGACAGTATCAGCATCCTATTTTTCAGATTAAGGAAGTAAAGCTTCAGGAGGACAACTGATGTTCCCACATCAGTGTAATAAGAGAGGTCAGTATGGTATGTATTGGAGTCAAGGTACTGAGGTTCCAATTCTGATTCTGCTACTTTCTAGTTGTTTAAGTTTTATTTATTTGGCCAAGTCACCTCCCTTCCCTTGGTCTAAACTTCCTCATCTGTGAAATGAGGAGACTGGACTAGAATTTAGAGGGTTTAGACCTGAGGTCTATGAACTAGCTTTAAAAAGTACCTTGATAACTGTATTTCACTTTAAATGGTTTTCTTTGTAATTCTATGTATCTTATTTTATGCATTTAAAAAGCATTGTTCAGAGAAAGGGGTCCATAGGTTGTACCAGGCTGTGCCCAGGAGCTTGGGACCTGAGACACATAAAATGGTGACAAGCCCTTGGCCATGGTAACTAAAGTAACTTTCAGTTATAAACACTATGATTTTCTGGGATCAGAGTTACAGAACAGGATTCAAATTCAGGTCAACTGGACTGGGATTCAGACACTCGAGCAGGCAAGGGTTGTCTTGCCCCAATGAGTCATTGAAATCTGAAAAGGCAAGAGGTCACAGTGCTGCCCAGTTGTCCAGCCAGCTTTTAAAACAGCCCCTGGCTCTGGGTGAGGGAAAAATCAAGGCCAAGGAAGGAGACAAGATGAGGGTTGGTGAGCAGGAGTTCCCAGCAGAGGCACAAGACAGGGTTGGGGCCTTGTTGGTCAAGACCTGGGGACGAGACACCCCATCTCAGTGGTCTAGAGTTTCACTTGGAAGAAAAAGACAGCAGTAGCAGAGGCAGGAGGGTCACTGGCAGGTGACCCTTTGGCCTGAGCCAAAGCCAGCCCTGCTGCATCTGCCAAGACACAAGGAGCCCAGGGAGGGTGGAGGTTGGCTCCTGACCAGAGAGTTCTGGAGCTTACAGGGTGGGAGGATCAAAGAGAGGGTGGCACAGGACAGAGTCTTCAGCAAAAAGGACCTTGGGAAACAATTCACCGCCCTCCTCATTTACCTTTGGAACAGTAGCTTGCCCCAGATGGCTCCCTGCCCATTTTCTGCTCTGGATTCAGAAACTGAGTCTCTCTTAGCTGAGATTTATATGCCAACAGCCTCCCTACATCTGGCTTTTTGGATTTAAAGTAGGAATCGTATTTTGCAAGGGCAGCAGATTTCCCAGAATGGACAATGAGGGCTGTGGAAGTCCCTTCTGCCAAGGTGGGGGAGTAACATACTTTTCCTTAGTTTTCTGGTAGGGATCTGGGTGTGGGAACAATTGGCACTACCTTTTGTAAGGAACCAAGGAGGGGACTCTGAAGAAGTCACTGGGTCCTGGACAGAGGGAGGTATTACAATTCATCCTTCAGAATAACCAAAAGACAATAGGTCTACAAGGAGAAAGACCTCAAACACTTTCACCTTTCATTTTATAGAAGCCCAGTGAGACTGAATGATTTGCCCAAAGCTACATAAAGTCACAGGTAGGATTTGAACTCAGCTCCTAGGACTCCAGAGCCAGTATTCTTTCCACTGTACCACTACCCCTTCCTTATTCACAGATTTTCTCTTGTCACTCCTCTGTTAAAAAAACATTCAGGGGCTTTCAATTGCTTTCCAAAGAAAGTTCAGATTGTTTTGCTCAGCATTCAAAATCTGACACAAACTGCAACTGCCTTACCTGCACTCCATGTTCTAAAAGTAGACTACACCCTGCACTTCCCCCTCTAGCCCACATGCCCTATGCTTTCCCACCTGTGAACCTTTGTTCATGCCATTCTCTATGCCTGGAGTGCCCTCTCCCTTCCTTTTCATATATTAAAATCCTACCTATTCTCAAAGCATAGTTTGACTTAAAAGGAAGATAGATTTAAAACTGGAAAGGAATTTGAAGGTCATCTAATCCAATCCTATAATTTTACAGATGGGGAGACTGAGGTCCAGAGAAATTAAGTTATTTCTATACAAAGTTATTATATTGCAGAGTCAGGACATTCTGAACCCTCCCTTAATGCCAGGCGACTTTTGTAGGGCAGCAGAACTGAGCTCCATACAATCCACCATCCCTAAAGTACTTGCAAATTTGGGCTTAGTTTAATGAACTTCCTAGCAATTGGAGCTGTCCAACAATGGAGGGAGTTACTGGTAGAGTATCTGGTCATTGCAGGGGGACTAAAATGTTGGATATTCTAAGGGGAATTCCTTTTCAGATAGAGGCCAGACTACATGGTCTCAGAAGTCTCTTCTAGCCCTGGATACTATGATTGTAAGACCATGTGATTTTTAACCCTGAGAAGGCATCCTTACTTTTCTTTTTCTTTCTTTTTTTTTTTTTTTACATTTGAAACATTTAATTTTAAAACTTCTAATTTCAGATCCATTCCCTTCCTCCCTTGTCACCCATTCCCTCTGGGAAGATAAGCAATTCAGTATGTGTTGTACATGTATAGCTGTGCAAAACATTATCATAGTAGGTATATTGTAAAAGACTGCTTATATTTCCCTCCCACCCATCCCACCCCCAACCTGGTCCATTCCCTACTTTGATCCTGTCCCTCTTCTATAGTGGGTACTTCCAACCTCCCCTCCCCCTAGAATGCCCTCCCTCCATCATCCTCCCTCTCATCCCCCTTCCCCCTACTCTCCTGCAGGGTGATATATCCCATTTAGTATGTATGTGATTCTCTCCCTGAGCCAAGTTCAATGAGAATGTGGTTTTGCCTTTTTGCCTTCCTCTTCTTCCCCTCCCCTGTAACTACTTCCCCTTGCCCCTTCTACATGAGATAGTTTACCCTACCCTGTCTCTCCCCATCTCCTCTTGTCACTTTCCTCTCTCACCTCTTAACTTCACCCCTTAAGTATCATCCCTTCCCACCAAATTCAACCTGTGCCCTCTATCCATGTATACCTGTAAACATATATACACACATTCATATATGTATTCATATGTCCATATACCCTTCTTCAATTATTTTCATAATGAGAAAGGTTTCATCAGACACAGTTATTGTTTTTCCATGTAGGAATGTAAATAGTTCAACTTTGATAGGTTCCTTTTGATTTCTTTTCCCTGAGTACCTTCTCAAGCATCTCTTGCTTCTTGTGTCTGAATGTCAAATTTTCTATTCAACTCTGGTTTTTTCATCAAGAATGCTTGAAAGTCCTCTATTCCACTGAATGACCATATTTTCCCCTGAAACAAGATACTCAGTTTTGCTGGGTAGGTGACCCTTGGGTTCAATCCCAGCTCTTTTGCCCTCTGGAATATCATATTCCATGCCCTTCAATCCCTCAGTGTAGAAGCTGCCAGGTCCTGGGCTATTCTGATTGTATTTCCACAATATTGGAATTGTTTCTTCCTGGCTGCTGGTAGTATTTTCTCCTTGATCTGGGAGTTCTGGAACCTGGCTATAATATTCCTGGGAGTTTTCTTTTGGGGATCCTTTTCAGGAGGTGATCAGTGGATTCTTTCAACCTCTATTTTCCCCTCTGGGTCTAAAACATCAGGGCAATTTTCCTTCAGAATTTCTTGAAGGATGATTTCTAGGTTCTTTCTTTGATCATGGCTTTCAGGTAGTCCAATAATTTTTAAATTATTTCTCCTGGATCTATTTTCCAGGTCAGTGGTTTTTCCCATGAGATATTTCACATTGCTTTCTATTCTTTCATTTGTTTGGATCTGTTTAACAGCATCTTGATTTCTCATAAAGTCATTAGCTTCCATTTGCTCCAGTCTAATTCTGAAGGAATGATTCTCCTCACTGAGCTTTTGAGATTCTTTTTCCATCTGGCAAATTCGGCTTTTTAAGGCATTCTTCTCCTCATTGCCTTTTTGAATCTCTTTTGCCATTTGAGTTAGTCTATTTTTTAAGGTGTTATTTTCCTCAGTCAGGCTGTTGACTGTCATTTCATACTTTTCTTGCATCTTTCTCATTTCTCTTCCCAATTTTCCCCCACTTCTCTTATCTGCTTCTTAGGGTCCTCTATGGCTTATACCAGCTTGTATTTTCATTTGGGGCTTTTGGTGCAGGAGTTCTGACCTCACAGTCCTCATCCTGTTCCATGCTTTGATCCTTTTTGCCCCCAAAATAGGAGTCTAAAGTTGCATTTTTCTGTTTATTTTGTTTCCTTTGCCTAGGCATATTGCCACTTAATTACTTGATTTTTGGGCTTGTTGCCACAGTAGGACTCTGCCACCAGACAGGAGAGCTTCCGTCCCAAACGTGGCGTCTTCACAACTTCCGGAGGTTGGGTGGCCTCTGTAAAGCCTCCACCTACTCTGGCAAATTGGATGCCTCCCTCCAAGACCACAATCCAGATCCAAGCAGGTTAAAGCAAGAGTGATTAACCCCCAGACTGATTGCTGGATCGCTCTACAGTTCACAGACCAGGAGCTGGAGCTGCCACTGACGCTGCAAAATGGCCTCTGTACCGCATTTCCTCAGCAGCTTTTTGCCCCCGGGGAGGAAGCCAACGCATTCCCCAAATACTGGTCCCAAAGTCCATAGGGCACTAACCTCTCACTTTGTCCTAGGCATATCTGTGTTGATAATTCTGGAAAAGCCACAGCTGCTGGTGTTCTGGGGTCCCTCCAGCCGGCTGCTGGCCCAGCCTCCCTGGAGCTAAAACCAAGGCTCACGTGGGCCTGGGCTCAGCTCCCAGAGCACTGCACTGTTGGTTCCCAGCGTGCTGTGCTGCCCACTCTCAGAGCGCTGCGCTGGCTGCTCCCTGCAGGGCTGCTGGGCTGTCCTCAGCAGGAAGTTAGCTTCTCTGTGTTGTTCTGTGGGTGCTGGGGCTCCAGAAGTTGTTCACAGTCCCCTTTTACATTGTTTGGAAGTGGTGTGGAGCAGAGCACCTTGGAAGTGCTGTTTCTACTCTGCCATCTTGGCCCATCCTTACTTTTCAACTCCAGGCCATGTCCATTGGGTCTTCTCAAACTACCTTGTATTTAATTGCTTTGTATTTATTCTCTTTATATTAGTCGGATATATTTATATATGTACTCGTTATATTGTCCATTAGAATGCCAGCTCTTGAAGAGTAAAGATTATTTCGTTCATTATAGTTGTATCCCCAACAGTACTTAGCATATAGTGGATACTTAATGAATGTTGATTGATTGATAAGTAATTCAAAATTTCCCCTCAACCACACAAGAATTGGAATTCATGAACATTGCTTATGAACTAGCCTTTCAGGCTATTGCAGACCTCTGCCATGTTTTTCTGCTGCCAATCACTGTTACTTGTTCCTGAGGTACCCATAATTCAGGAAATTTGTGTTCTGGATTCTCAAAGTCAGAGAGAGACAGAAGAGGGGGAAGGGAAGGAGAGGGAGAGAGGGAGGGAGAAAGAGAGAGAGAGAAAGAGAGAGAGAACTACAGAGGTACAGAGAAGAGCAAAAGTGATCTGTTCAACTTACTTTTTTTTCCTCTTTTTTTTGAGGGGAGAAGGTAGGGCAATTGGAGTTAAGTGACTTGCCCAAGGTCACAGGCTAGTTTTTGTGTTAAGTGTCTGAGGCCAGTTTTGAATTCAGGTCCTCCTGACTCCAGGGTCAATGCTCTATTCACTGCACCTCCTAGCCACCACTGTTCAAGTTACTTTTATTGGTCATGGAAAGAGGTAGAAACAATGACAAAAGCCCATCCTCTTGAATTTCAACCCTCTTAGAGACATCCTGGATCTCTGAGAAATAATCAGAAAGACACCTGTAGATATGCTTCCCTCAATACCCTTTAAATGATAGAACCACAGATTTAGACCTGAAAGACCCTTAAATGGTCAATTTTCCATATCCATAATCTCATTGAGTTGATTGGAGAACTCATCTAGTTGACTGCGACTCCCCCGATCAACCCTCTTAACACTTGTATAAATCAAAACCATACAAAATTCTTTGAAAGAACTAACAGCAGAAATAATTCTGTTGGATGGATCTCTGATAGATGTCAAGCAAAGGCATACAGCAAGGCGATGGGGGCTTGCCAAAAGTGTTCACTGCTGTCATGAGCCAGATCCAGCCCGAAATCCATGTCAAGAAGGAATTCCCCATAAATGCTGAGGTCCTTCAAATCCTTCTGTTTGCAGATTATTTTGTAATCATTGTGACAAACCTAAGAGAATTTCAGAACCTAGCAGATGAGATTCATAATCTCTTTAAGGAGTTTGGTCTAACCATCCAAGTGGGGAAAACAAAAATGAGAAATGATCATTTTCTTGCTGATAAAACAGTTTGTTGAACAACCTATACTATTCATCCATCAGTATGTCTGTGTGAGCACACACATGCACATATGAGGATATATCTCTAACTCCATCTCTGTTTTTATCTCTATCTCTATATCTGTGTATCTATAGATCTATCAAGGGAACATGGTGTAATGGATAGAAAGCTGGCATGGGAGCCTCGAAGGCTCGAAGGAAGGGACAGAGACAGAGACAGAGACAGACAGAGAGAAAGACACAGAGAGAGAGAGAGAGAGAGAGAGAGAGAGAGAGAGAGAGAGAGAACTACAGAAGGCTCGAATCCAAGCCCATTTCTGACAAATATTGACTATGTGACTCTAAACAAGTCATTTAATTTCTTTTTTTTAATAAGATATTTTTTTATAAATGTGCTATAGAAGAATTGGGCAATGCTGCCACAATTAGATACAAATCTGAACCACGATAATAATAAAAAGAACAATAACTGGGGCAGCAAGGTGGCACAATGAATAGAGCATTGGCCCTGGAGTCAGGAGGACCTGAGTTCAAATCCAGTCTCAGACACTTAACACTTACTGTGTGACCTTGGGCAAGTCACTTAATCCCAATTGCCTTGCCTTCTTCCCTCCAAAAAGAAAAAAAAGAACAATAACATAATGAAATAATGAAAACAGTAAGCTAGCATTTATATAGTGCTTTAAGGTTTGCAAAGCCCTTAACTTTCGTTATCTCATTTGATCCTCTCAAGGATACTGTAAGGCTAAATACTGTTATTATCCCTATTTTACAGCTGAGAAATTTGAGGCTGAGAAAGGTCACAGGTCACTTAATTTCTCAACGCTCTAGGCAACTCTTTAAGATAATAAATTTCAGAGAAGGTGCCTACATGTCTTGGTAGAGGGAGTCTCTGGGAAGAGATTTCTCTTTATCAATAAAATCATAGTTTCAGTCCCTATCTTTTGTTTGGTTTGGGGTTTTTTTTTTTTTGCTTTTTTAATTTTTGGAGGAGGGAATATAGGGCAATTGGGGTTAAATGACTTGCCCAAGGTCACACAGCTAGTGTGTGTGTGTGTGTGTGTGTGTGTGTGTGTGTTAAGTGTCTGAGGCCGGATTTGTACTTAGGTCCTCCTGACTCCAGGGCCAGTGCTCTATTCACTGTGCCACCTAGCCGCCCCCAGTCCTTATCTTAGACATATTTATGCATATATGTATTATACCACCCATGCAGATATTTATTTAAATATCAATGTGTTATCTATACATATGTAAATATAAATATACACATGTGAGGAATTATAAATAAATGATGAATTTGGTCCAGAATTGAATAGAACAGAGAAAGCAGGCTTGACTGATTGACTGCCTCTGTGAAATTCCATAATTCTTTTAATAACTCTAATGTGAGGTCGGTAACATGCTTCACCATCAGTCATTGCATTGATCAGAATTCTCAAGTCTTTCAAAGCTGGTTTTCTTTATATTGCTGTAGTTCTTGTATAAACTGTTCACCTTGCTCTGCTTACTCCTCTTCACATCAGTTCATACAAATCTTCCCAGGTTTCTCAGAAACCCTCCCCTCTATTATTTCATAAGAAATATTGTGTCATAAGACACAATAATATGCAGTCAAAAACTGTAAGTTCAGCCATTCCCCAAGTGATAGGGACCTCCTCACATTCCTTGCTACAACAAAAAAGTGCTATGAATATTTTTTTACACAGGGGTCTTTTCTCCCTTTCTTTGATCTTTTACATTCATATTCTTTGGGAGGGTGCCACTGTATATTACAAATGAGAAATTTGAATGGAGGAGAAGTATAAAGGATGGCATCAAAGACAGTACAAATGAGAAAGAAGATAGTCTGGCCATGGCAGAAGAAAGACTTCTTGATTGCCAGTCTGAGAGCTCTGTCAGTATTATCAAAAAGTCAAAAAAAGTCAAGAATCTGCCTACAACATAGACATGGTCATCTGGCCTTTGCTAGTTTGGAGTTGAGGTCAAACAGTCTTTTCCTGCTTGGCATCATCCCATTTCAGACTGGTTTTCTATTGTCTTAGCCAGGAGCAGTTTCTATGCCAGATATAGGCTGATCAAGAGGGTGGTGGAACTCAGGGGGCCAGGACTGACTATGGTGTGTTGAGTAAAGGGGAGGGGTTTTGAGTTACCCAAACCCAGAGGGATCTGCTTTCTTCAGCAGTCACTTGGCACTGCAAGGGCTTTCTGGGAAGGGACTGAAATGTCCATGTGACAAGGAGATAGTTTACCTCCCCCATCTTGGGATTGCCAAAGGCAGACGAGGTCTGTCTGATTTAGCAACTGAATTTGGTCAGGAATTCTTTGCCTGGCACCAAGCCTCCTTTGAGTTTCAGGAATGGGGATTTACCCGCAAAGGTTGTTAACCCACGGCTTTCCTCTCTTTAGAACAATGTACATTTAGGGTCAGGTTGTGTGTCAGAGGCTTGGGCAAGATCCCCCCTGGCTCAAGTAGAATTCTGCTTAGGAAACGTCCGTTCTGCTTTGAAGGAGGGGTGAAGCTAAATCCATCAGTTTGGGTTGGCTGTCACTCTGGTATGCCAAAACCCTTTTGTTTCAAATTGCCGTCCCGGATATACCTCCCCCCTTTCTTTGCAGAAGTGTATGTGTGTAAATGGGAGGTGTAGGGCTGGGGAAGGTCTATCGTCATGGCATATTCCATACATTATCAGATTTGCTCGATAAGCTGACTGGTTGTACTTAACTGTTTTCCTGCTTTTTCTTTTTAAAAATTCTTTGTTACAATGGGTGGTTTGCTAGATAAGGAGAGGAGAGGGATATAGTAGTAAATTCATATAAATTAAAAACAAAAGCTATATCAGAAAGACACAAGAAACATTTTAAAAATTGTATTAACTCCTGGACTTCCTCAAGACCTGTTTCCCCAAATCACCTTGAAGGGTCTGGCAAGGTGCGGGTGGCAAAAAGTCATGTCTTTTGAAAAAATTCTCTGAGAATTTTTTCTGCTTCAGAGAATGCTGCCTATCTCCCTCCCCTTATTACCTTTACTTCTCCTGGAAAGTGCCACAATTATTAACTCCATCAAATCTTTCCTTCTACTAGGACCACAGGATTCCCAGTAGGATATAAGCTTCTTGAGGGCAGGCATGGTTTTGTTTTTTGTCCTTGTATGACTTGCCTAGGATAATGCTTTGCACACAGTAGGTGCTTAATAAACGATTGTGAACTGAAATTTAGAACTGTATGATATCTTAGAGGATTTTTTTTACATACCTACACATCTTATTTTACAGGCAAGGATCCAGGAGTAAAGTGATTTAAAATGACACAGGGATTAAGGCATAGGTCCACTGTCATAGTATCCAGTGTCCTTTCTATTTTAGGCTGGATGTAAGGTCTCTGAGGGCAGGAACTTAGAGACAGGGGCCCTTTGATATCCTTCTCCCAGCCCCAGAAGCTATAAAAGTGCCTTGGCTTTGTCAGTGATTACTAAGTGATGAGCTGAATTACTGAATGAATTCACAATTCACCTCTCCTCTCCATGTCCCCATACATCATTCCTCACAAGCACACTCTTCTGGTCCATAGGTAATAGAAGAAATTTGTTGTAACACTGGCCCCAAGGGGTGGAGGGAGAGGAGAAGAGTTAGGAGGGGATTTTAAGAGGTGAGGCTGCCTTACAATGAAGTCATCTTGGCATTTCAGCAATTAATCTCTTCGGATGGAGGCCAGGAAAGACTTGCCTTTAATAAATTTCTCTCAGAAGGGAACAGGGAAATACTGATGCTCCAGAACCCCCAACCCCCACCCCACTTCTGTGTGCCTTGTTTCCATGGACCACTGCTCCTACACCATCACCACCTTGGTTATCTCGGTCCCCACGGCCACCATCACTCCCACCTTGGAATCTCTCGTTTCCTTCAGAACTCTGCTCAGGTGGCACTTGCACAAGAAGCCTTTCCTGCTCCCCCTCCTTCCAACTGCCAATGACTTTACCCCACGGATTTAGGAAGGAAAGAAGGAAAAACAAGTGCTTACTATGTACCTGGCACTGCCCTAAATGTTTTACACATATTATCTCATTTGGTCCTTACAACACCACTGAAAAGTAGCTGCTAATGTGATTCCCTTTTACAACTGAGGAAACTGAGGCAGTCAGAAGCTACGTGACTTGCCCAGGGTCACACAGCTAGTGAGACTGGATTTAAACTTCCCGACTCCAGGTTCAGAGCTCTAGCCACTGCACAACATTCTAGAAATACTTTGTATTTATTTTGTATACTCTCACTTACATGCATATTAACTCACCCCCTCCACACTCCCAGGTTGCCATAGGATGCAAACTACTTGAGGGCAGGAAGCGTTTTATTTCTATCTTTGTTTCCCAATACAGGACCAAACACAGTGCTTGGGATGTAGTAGGTGCTTAATAAAAAAAACCTGATGGCTGATTAATTGAAAACCACCATCCCTGTCATCATCAGCACCATTAATATCACCACTGTAATCATCATCATTATCAACCCCATTACCATCACCAGCAATCAATTAATCAAGCTTTGAGGTGGTGCTTTCAGGGGTGGGGGACCTGGGGCCTCGACGCTGCACAGAGACTTCTAGGACCTCAAGTGCAGTCCTTTGCCTGAACCCAAACTTCACAGAACAAATCCTTATGGGGATTTCACACTTGAGGATCTAGAGGTTCACATGTGGCCTTGAAGCTGTAGTATTCCCCCTCCCCCCACCCCCGTCCCCGCCCACTGCAAGATAAGTCTTGGAGGAAACCAGGATGAATAGAATGAGAATGATCTCAACAGGAATAGAGAAATTAGGAAGAGGACAGGGTTCAGGAGGAAAGAAAAGGAATTCTGCTTTGGATATGTTGCATTTGAAATGTCTATGGGACGTCCAGTTCGAACTGGTTTATCGCCAGCTGGTGATGCCGAGCAGGAGCTTGGGAGAGAAACTAGAGGTGGATATATAGAGAGAGGGGGGGAGAGAGAGGAGAGAGGAAGGAAGAGAGAGAGGGAGGGAGGGAGGGAGAGAGACAGAGACAGAGACAGAGAGAGAGAGAGGCAGAGACAGAGAGAGAGAGAGAGAGAGAGAGAGAGAGAGAGAGAGAGAGAGGCAGAGACAGAGACAGAGATAGAGACAGAGACAGAGAGACAGAGAGAGAGACAGAGAGAGATCACGAAGTGAGATAATATAGAGAGAAAAGATAAGAAGGAGCCACATGGAGAGGTGGGAAGAACCCGCAGGTGGTGGTTATGACATGGATGAAGATCCATCAATGGATGTTGAGCAGTAGAAGACAGACATAGAGGAGGAAGAACAAGAAAGAGGGAGGTCATGAAAACCTAGAGAGGAGGGAGTATTTGGGAGCAAGATGAGGCACTGCAGAGACCATAATGTGTGAGAAGGAGCCATTAGCTTTGGTAATTAAGAGATCGCTTTTGGAGAGGGAAGCTTCAGTTCAGTGACGAGATTGGGAGCTGGGTTGCATAGGGTTTAGAAGAGAGTAAGGGCTGAAGAGATGGAGGTAGCAAGCAGAAATGACTTTTTCGAGAAATTATCGGAGGAGAGGCTAGATAGAGGAAGTTAGTTAGCTGGTATTTGAAGATCGTGCGCATTTTTTAAGGCTGGAAGAGAAATGAACTGTGTAGGCTTCTTGGAAGTAACTAACAGATAGGAGAGATGGAAATTTAGAAAGTGGGGATGCAAGTGGAAGCAATCTGTTGGAAAAAAAGAGAATTGGACCCAGGGCTCAACATGAGCGTTAGGTGTTGGGGAGGAGATGGGTCATCTCTTCATCAGAGACTGAAGTGAAGGAGATAATAGGAGAAAATGACAAAGGGATTGTGATGAGGAAAAGATAAAGCTTTGGCAAATGGACTGAATTTTTTGATGAAGTATGAGGCAAGGTCCTTTGCTGAAAGGATCAGGGGAAGGATGGTATAAGAGATTGGAGGAGACAGGTGACGGGTTACTGTGATAAGTGGCATAGTCACCACCACAATCCTCTAAATCATCACCATCCCTATCAAAAAGGTGGAATTTTTTATTATTTTATATATTTTATTATATGTAAATAATATTTACATATAATAAAAGTTTCCCTATATCCATAGCAGGCATGAAATCCATTCTTTGCTTGGAACTTAAATTGACCTGGCATCTTTCTGAGAACTTTACAGAGATTTACATTTCAGTTCATTTTGACCAACATTTATTAAACATCTACTGCATACAGACCCTGTGCTGATGATAGGACTACAAAGATGAAAAATGAAATAACTCTTACTTCATCAGAGTTTGCAATCTATTAAGAAGGCTATCACAAGAAATAACAGAAGGTGGAACATGTCAGGGGCTCTTAGAGAAGGAAGCAGGGAAGGTTTTGTGGAGTTGGTGGCTCCTGAACTGGGCCTTAATGGAAGAGGATTTCAAGAGGAAGGAGAGAGAAAGGAGTGAGCCCAGGCTAGGAAGATGACCTTCGGGGTTCTCAGAGGGAAGAGAAGGAAGGATGGAAAGCTGAGTGTATGAAGTGGACTCACATTAAATAAAGATGGAAAGGAAGGTGGGAGCCAGTGCCTAGCATTTAGTAGGTGCTTAATTAATGTTTGCTGACTCACTGACTTGGGTGGCCTTTAACACCATCAGTTTCCTCAGAAATAATAGCAACTGTCCTTTCTACTCTTGGGATTTTTGTGAGGATCATTCAAATCATGGGATCACAGCACTTAGAGGTGGGAGGGACCTTAATAATCATCAGGGAAGGAATCAAGGCAGATTTCATGGGGATGATGGCACCCTCTTTTTACAGGGAAGGGAATTAAGACCTAGAGACAAGAAATGTAAAAGCATTTTGCATTTGTTCACTCTTTTTAGTCATGTCCAACTGTCCCTGACCCCATTTGGGGTTTTCTTGGCAGAAACACTGGAGTGGCTTGCCGTTTCCTTCTTCAGCTCATTTGACAGATGAGGAAAGTGCAGCAAACAGGATTATGTGACTTGTCCAGGGTCACACACCTAATAAGTGTCTGAGCCCAGATTTGAACTCAGGAAGAGAAATCTTGATTCCAGATACTATCCACTATCCAGGTACTCTATCCACTTCACCACCTAGCTGCCCCTAAACATTGCTTCTTAGCTCTAAAGTATTACTTAACCATAAGGAATGATATTTATTTGGTGAGAAGGGGAAAAGAGGAGTCTGGGTGTAACCAATATTCTTTGTGCTTTCTGAGGAGGGAGAGGGATTGAGCCTCTGCTCCCGTTGCTTATAATAAAATATCTCACCCATACAGTACTTTTAAGGTTTTCACAGCCCTTTCCTGTGAGGTAGATGGTAGTGCAACCTATTATCATTCCCATTTTACAGATGGGGAAACTAAGGCTCAGAGAGGTGACTTGTACAAATTCACACAGTCAATTATAGGGCCCAGATTATAACCCAGCAATTTATACATTAACAACAATGTCATAAAGACAGCTTGGGAAGCTATAAGAACTCTGACTAGCACCATGACCATCTATATTTCCAGAGGACCAATAGGGATGTATGCCGTCCATCTCCTGACTTGAGACACAGCAGGAGACAGATTTTTAACACAACCAATGAGAGATTTTGTTTTGTTTGACCATGAGTATTTATTACAAAATAATTGATTTTTTTCTTTTTTTTCCTATGAAGTGGAGGGTCGAAGAGAGAAAAAATAAATTTATATTAACTAAAAAGCAAAATCTTTTTTTTTAAGGATCCCAAGGCTCAACAACAGTTGGAAAAATGGGAGTTGGCTGCATGCGGGGGAGGCTCTCTTGTGGCTCCTGCCCCAGGGAGGTCAAACCCAGGAATGGGGGATCTGATGGGGTGTCAATGTGTCTACACTGGGTACACACATGTCCCAGGTGGGGTCCCTCTTGTGTCTGTGAGGCTGCTGTAGTGGTCCCTAGGGTAAGCTCTCCTTCCCAGAGACCATGGTGCTATATGGCAAGTGGTTCCATGGAGAACCTCAAGCACCAGTAAGTATTTGGCCACTTCCAAGTCCAATGTCCATAGCAATGGCTTGTAACTCTCTACCAAGGAAACCTTCCTTCTACTCATGGAAAGCCCATATGAGGGGAGATTGAAGGGTATGTGTGTGGGGGGCCGGTGGAGTGGCACTCTCTCATCCCTTCATCTGATTCCAATACCAGCGACTCCAATTTCTACAAAGTTTATAAAACATCTAATTCAACCCTGAAAGTGAAGTGGTGCCATTTTTAAATCCTTATTTTATAGATGAGGTAACTGAGACCCAGAAAGGGGGAGCAATCAGTGAGTAAGTGGAAAGGCCAAGATTAGAACCGGGATCCTCTCATCCTACAGGTCTTTCCATGACACCATGCTGCCTCTGACTGGGTAGGGTGGGTGGACAGGGGCAATTCTTTGGGGTTAGAAACTTGATCAGTTTTGTGAAAGTACTTACACTCTGACCAGAACTAGCATCACCCCAAAATGCTGAGGCTCATAGTTCTGACCCCTCTTCTCATCTCAGACTGCTTTGCAGGCCATCCAAATTTAGGTCTTTGCAGCTTCCAACACTCCAGGGTTGGTGCCAAGCTCTGGGAGACTTTTTTAAAAAGAAGTTTGCTCCCCCACACCTCCCATTCCTCCCTCCCCAAAGGGCTACAGAGTGGGACAGAGGGCAGGGGTGACTATTGCCTATCCCCCTCCCACTCTACACCTGCTCCTGGCTTCTCTGCTGCTCACTGACCCTCTAATGACTACAAGCAGGCAGGCCAGGTAGCTGCAAAGATGAGAGGCAGCCCCCAGACTGGGGCAAGGAATTGCCTACCAAAGGGGCTTTTCAGAACTTAGACACTTACAAATGAAACTGGTTCATAGGCTATAACCTCAAAGCTGGAGGAAAGAGCAAAAGTTATCAAGGTTGACCCTCCCATTTTACAGATGAGGAAACTCTGGTACATTTCTGCACAGGCCTTTATGGTAAGCCCTTGAATATTCAAGAAACTTATCGGTGACCTTTATATAATACCTTCTGGGTTAACCACACACTTTGTGCGATTTTTAAAATTTAATTTAATTTATTTTTTTTGTTCCATGTTAAATTGCAACTTTTAGCAGCTCTTTCTCTGGAGGTAGACAGCACCTCCCTTCCTAGGCCTTCTGTAGCTGATTTGAGTATTTCTAATGTTCAGAATAACGTTGTTCTCATCTTTTCGCATTTTTATTAATAGCCTTTGTTTGTTGAGAGGCAGTCATCAGAGAGCCTTGGGTGACCCTGGGTAGCTCATTTAATTTCTCCAAGACTAAGGTGCTGAGGAAGACACCTTCTAGTATCACAGATCCAATCTCCCCTCAAAAAAGCTTTTGTCCTTACATCACCTTCATTTTCAAATATATTCTCCTGGTCTTTCCCTGTGAGCCTCTCCTTCTAGTGGTAACAACAACAAATCTAAAAGGAGAAGGAAAAAAGACCTAGTTCCTTAAAGCCATGCCATACACAACCAAGTGTGAAAGTTTAAACAACATTTCCCACCCATAATCCTCCACTTATGCAAAGAAAGCAGGGAGGCACATTTCCTCAACTCTACATTGAACCTCAGGCTTAGGGTGGGGATTGTTTGGAACTATAGGAAGAGACTTCACCCAGGTGATTCCGAGGACCCGAGTTCAAATCCCATCTCCAATGTTTACTCCCTGTGGAACCTTAGACAAGTTCCCTTTCCTTCCTGGGCTGCAGTTGGCTCCACTCTAAGATGGTGGGGCTTGGCCTCTATGGTCACTCTGATCCCATGACTGAATCATTCTAGTCACACAGCACAAAGTGCACTTTTCACCAATGATTCTCGAAAGGCTATGAGTTAGACAGGGCATGGGATTAGCCCCATCTTAAAGATGAGGAAGCTTGAGGTTCTGAAGGTTCTCAGTTATGGGGAGAAGATTTAGAGGTTGTTTAGTCCTTCTAGCATGAATACCTTCATAGCTGGTTCTTGCTTAAGTCCCACGTCAGGAGTGGGTTTAGAACAGAGGCCTCCTGACTCCCCAGTCCAGTGTCCACCTCTCTGAGTGGACCATACAGTATGTCACACTGCCTTTATGAGCACTATGGAGTAGCACAAAGCACTGGGCCTGTGCCTTCAAGGCCCTGGACTTGGAACTAGGAGCAGCCACTAACTTTTCAGTTAGCAAGTCCCTTTTAGGTCTCTGAGCCTTTCTTCCTCATCTGGTAAATGGGAATAATAACATTTGTGCAACCTACTATGTAAGGTTGATGAGAAGCATTTTTAAAGTATTATATTGATATAATTATGATTAATTCTATCCTGCCCCCCTCCCCCAGCTTCCCAGCACACAGTATTATGCACAATTTCTTTGGGGGCCAGATCAGCTAGGAACTCTGGGTGCTGAAACTCCCTCTCCCAATGCAGTAACTATTCTGCCACAAATAGTCTTAGAGCTTTATCTAGAACATTGAGAAGTCAAGTGACTTGTCTAGGGTCACACGGGAAGGATGGGTCAGAGGTCTTCTAGGCTTCAAGCCCCCACACTCTGCCACCTCTGAAATGGGCCAAAGGAGGAGTTAGAGATACGAGGAACAGGGCATGTCAAAGGGCATCTTGGGGTGAGAACTTGTTGGAAGTCTTCACACCCAGTAAAGTGAAGGCCTTTGTATAGGCAGGTGATATTCATAGTGTGTTTAAAGGGTGCGCTCTCTCATTGAAGTCACACAACAACCCTTCAAGGTGGGCCCTACAAGAATTCTTATACACACTTTACAGATGAGGAAACTGAGACTCAGAGGGATTTTTTCCTCCAGGGTCCCACAACTGGTAAGTGTCAGGGGCAGGATTAGAATTCAGGCCTTCCTGATTCCAAATCTAACACTCTCTCCATTACCCAACAATATTTCTCTGCAGATTTGAGCAGGACTAGTTGCTGCACCCCCCCCCCACACACACACACTATGGTAGGAACCATCTGACTCATCTCTGTATTCTCTTGAATAGAATATTGCTATGTCTGGGACTCTCCAAGACTATAAGTTGCAGAGAAAGTACCAACTTGCATTGGTAGAGAGATTTTCTTCATCAAGGAGTTCCCCACATCAAATAAATCACAGATTCCAATTGCAATCCCTATATGAAGGATAGCAGAGGATATGAGATCCTTCTAGGGACGAAGCTCCTTCCCATTGGGAATTTCTAGCAACACAAGATGATGGTGCTGGTACCTCGTTAATCAATCACCCCACCTACAGACCAGAGGTCTGCTTCCTTGGCAAGACCAGCCCTAGGGGAGGGTGACACCCTTGGGGGCATTTGTTACCCCACCCCCTTATGCAGCAGGGCTCAGTCAATCCAGGCTATAAACCTTTGACAGATGTTGGTAGGAATGGAGGCCCACCATGTCAGGGTGTAGGGAATGCCTTGGGATGTCGCTAGTACATATTGCATGGATGGAAACTAGGAATAAGACGAGTGCCATGTTCCCAGCTGAACAGTCCCAGTGAAACGGCTCCCCTAGAGAAGAATATAGTAAGAGGTATGATTATTTTTTGATGGCCTTTTCAGATAGTTCTGAAATGTAAGAAAAAGACCAAAAAGAGGAAGGAAGACTACCTCCCTCTTTCACTGGGTTTCATCTTTCACTGTTGACTGTTTTCTACTCTCCTACTGTTTCCCCTTCCTGAGGATGTGGGAGCCTTGGTTGTCAGAAGGCAGGGATGCTGTGGCCAGGCTGACAAAAAAGTATTTTGACTTTGAACAAAAAAGCCTCTTCCCCCCAAATCAGGATGAGGGGGACAGGACGAGAGTTTCACACTAAGATAGCTAAGAGATCACTTTCCCCAGGGGCCTAATGTACCTGTCATTTTCCAGTCGAGTGTCTTAATGACATCCAACTGAGTGTCAAATTCAGATCCCCTTGGTCTAATTGGCTGGCTTTCAGAAGGAGACCTCTTGTTAATAATGGAGAGGTCTGGTCTCCCCGATAACCCCACCATCTAGGGAAGGCTTGTGTCGGGTGATTCTCCATGTAATTAGGAAAGAATCTTGATTCAGTGCACTACGGCTTTGGAAAAGGCGGCGAAGTCCCACAGAGTGAGGGCTCCAGTTCAGAGAGCCACCAGTCTACTGGAGAGTTCTTCAAAGCAGGCCAGTCTCTTTTGATTACCTAGTTCAGTATTTAGCAATCCTCAATGTCAAAGCTTCCCCTTACAATGAACCTGAGGCCTCTTTGTTGTGGTTTTTCTTATTCTCGGCTGGAGGTGGCAGACGGTGGGTCCCCATACTGTGTACAAGAGCTTATCTATGTTATTGAAGCCAGCTATGGAGTATCTGATACATTAGCAGGTTGTTAGTTTTCCAAAAGAGGAATGAGCTGCACATCACAGAAGATATTCAAGAAGAGTCTGGATGTTGAAGATGCTTGAAGAGGATTCTTGCAGAAGAGAGGGAAACCTCTTAAGTTCTTTCTAGTTCTAAAATAGCAAGACTATTGAACTAGCAGACCAGTCTGTCTGTCCTCAACCCACCCACCCTCTGTGTTTCAAATTCATTGGAGAGAGTATCCTGCCTCCACTGGGTTCAGAGACTGATTGTTACTCTCACAAGCACTTATTAGCCATGTCAGAGGAAGCTATCTCCAAAGGGAGAAGGCTGCATTCTTCACAGAGGACCTCAGGTTAGAAGTGACCTGCATTTGGATGGAAAGGAAGCCGGACATTCAGTACTTTTATTTCTCCCCCCCCACCCCCCCCACCCCGACTCCAGTCACTGAGATCTGTTTCTGATGCCTCATCATAGTATGGGGCTGACTTGGGGTCTCTAAAGGGTCATGCAAGCAGAGGGCAGGGTTTACCAAACTGGAAAGGCATAGAGCATGGGCCCAGGACCTTTAACAATCTGTCCTTTATGCCAGGAATGCACCCCCTCCTCACCAGACTGTGGCTCTTAGAATTCCTCCAAGTGCAGCAGAAACCCTACTTAGGAGGTACATGAAGCCTTTCTCAATGCCCTCTCCAGTTTGCCTTGGCCCAGGGTGGAGATTCTAAGAAAACACTCTTGGGCTTTTGACTCTTGTGAACAGAGTTCAATATGGGGGGAGCCTTTCCCTTAAAAGAGTAGAGAATCAAGCATTTTCTAGAATTCTCTGGCTCATTACATCCTCTACCCTAGAGTTCTGGTAAAACCCTCTAAAGTCAAAGCTTAGGTTTGGCTCATGCCTCAGTTCTCCCCTCAAAAGAATAGACAATGTCTCTTCTAGATAAAGTACCCGGTGTACTAAAGAGATATCAAGTATAGGACAGTTATTTCTTTCTTTCAATGCAACGGAAATGCTTAAGACAGAACACAAAACAGAAGATGTGGCCAGGGGCAAGATTCAGTCTTGGGCTTGTTGAGCAAGCATGTTTTCTAGCTGCTTTGTGCTGGAGTTGTAGCTATAATTGTTTGGGGTGGAGGAGGGAGAGAAATCTCCTTGCCCCAACCTTCATCCCAACTGAAGGAAGTCTGAAGATGTTGACAGAATCCCAAGTGATATGTTCAAGAGTGAGAGTAGGGGGGTGGACGGTGAACAGTCCCACAGTCACTAGGACTGATAAAGGATTGCTTCATCATCCCAAAGAACAAAACCATTAGCTATGGGTCAGGACCCATGTTCAGTTTCATGGAAGCTGCCCTCCCCCCAGCCCAGCAGCTCAGAGGGTTCACAAATATTTTATACAGACTTGGAATGGCCTCCAGAGCTGTTCATTGCTCTTCCCATTATATCCCTCAGTATTATGTAAGTTTGTAGAGGTCAGGGGCTCCCTTACTTTTGCCTTCTGTATCTGCAAGGTCTATTACAGTTCCTGATTCGTAGTGAGTGTTTAATAAAAACTTGCGGATGGAGAGATGGAAAGAACCTTGGACTAAGAGTGAGACACCTACACATACTAAGTTTTCACCCCAGGTCAGCGCATACAAGCTGTGTGACTCCCAGCAAGCCTTTTTTGAACCTCAGTTTTCGCATCTGTCCTACACCTCATAGGCTCTTCTGAGTATGAAATGAGATAGTGGATATAGTGATAATAACAGCTAGCATTTATTTAGGGCCTTAAAGTTTGCAAAATCCCATATATTTGGAAACTTATTTGATCCCCACGATTACCCTGGGAGAAAGGTATTAAGATTATGCCCATTTTACAGATGAGGAAACTACCACACAGAAAGGTTAAGTGATTTGCCCAAGGTCACACAGTCATTAAGTGTCTGAGGCAAGATTCAAACTCAGGTTCGTCTGACTCCAAGTCTCAGGCTCTATCCACCTCAGCACCTAGCTGCCTTTCAGGTTCTAGACAAGTGAAAGTGAGAAAGAGGCCAGCCCGTTGTGCATTCGATTCAATTCAACAATAAGCATTTTTCCTCAAGTACCTAAAGGCCAGCAGGAGGTGTTAGAAATACAAAGACAAAACCCGAAAAACTCCTTGTCCTTTTTACACTCTACTTTTATTAGAAGAGGGGCAGAAGGAGGCAAACCGAGTCCTACTGGTTTTTCCCCAAGTGGGGATGGATTTGCTTTATACAAGTCACATTCTCCTAATGAGCTTCCCCCTGCCCCTCGGCTTAGAAGAATAGAAGAAGAAGCTGGCTGGCCTCAGAAGGCAGAGTCTTCAGAAGCCAAGGACCAGAGCAAAGCCGGGTGGGGGATGGGGATGGGGAAAGGCATTTGGTCTTTAGATTTGGATGTCGGCTAAATATTTTCTTAGGGCAATTGTATAATTAAGAAGCTGATTGAAACCTTCAGGTTCCTAGGATGTCAAAACAGAGCCTCCAACAACCCTTCTCTAGCCTGACCAGAGGCAGGGCTTCTGTGTACAGGACTCTGAATTTGGATCCTTCCACCTATCCATCTCAGTCAGCCAATCAACAAACATTCACTAAGTGCCTACCAAGAGGCCAGGCACTGGGAATACAAAATCAAAAAATGAAACCGTCCATTCTTGGTCTCAAGGAGCTCACACTTGTTTAGGGGAGTATTTGTAATGAGAAGATTTGGGTCTTTATCCTAGCCCTGCCACTTACTAGCTGGAGGATCATAGGTAAATCGCTTCTCCTTTCTGGGACTCATTTTCCTAATCTGTAAAAAGAGGGGTTGAATAAGGCACCTCCCAAGGTCCCTTTTCCCACTGACATCCTATGATTCTTCCCCATACTCCAGAGCCTGGGGAAAAGCAGAGATGGGAGAGCAGTCAGGAACCTCACACTGTCTAATTGAATAGACTTGTTATGGGGACAGTAGCTGCCATGGCGAAAACTCTACACCATCAGGTTTGGGGACACCCAGGAAAAATGCCCACAGTGCCTGGGGGGAGGCATGAAGGCCAGTTCTAAGCCTCCCATGTAACTATAAACAAATCAGTTCCTCCCATGGGGCCTCAGTTTCCACTGCTGTAAAATGGGGGATTAAGCTAGGTGACTTTGAATGTCATTGGCAATGATGATATCCTGTGGCTTTGAGAGGGTCAGAAGGGCATCCCAGGGTAGGCAGCTTTGCTCCCAGCTTCCAGGGTCCTGCTCATCTGGCCAACAAAAGGGAGAGACTTGTGGCCACTGAGATGACCAGTAAGCCAAAGGACAAGCATCCTAACAGAGGCACGGTGCCCTAGATTTGGAGCCGAATCCTGCCTCTAACACTTATAGAGTGTGTGCCATTGGATGGGCCAGTTACGCTCAGCCCTGAATCTTATGTTCTTGTGACAAGGACCCCGGGGCAGGTGAAAGTCAGTCTGGATGTTTCACGGGTAGTCATGATCCTGGAGGAAGGAGCTTCCAATCAGAAGGAAAAAGGAAGTTTTAGGGGAGCATGGTTTGTGTATGTTGTTGTATCTCTTGCTTCCTTGGGAATTTAATGCCCTCAAAAGCAAGGATCAGGTCCCTTCTCTGCTTGCAGTACTTTCCTCTTACTGCAGATGGAGCGGAACCACTAAAGGACCTAGAATCAGGAGACAGGCTTAAATCCTGGCTCTGAGGTTAGGTGACCATGGCACAGTTGCATTACCTCTCTGAACTCCAACTTCCTCATCCATTAAATGGGCGCAACACTGGCACTACCTATCTTACAGAGTTGTGAGAAGAGTGTTGTAAACCTGAAAAGTTGACATCATGATGCACGTATTAGAAGGGCAGCTAGGTGGCACAGTGGATAGAGTTCCAGGCTTGGAAACAAGAGGACTTGAGTTCAAATTCAACCTCAGACACTTACTAGCTGTGTTACCCTGGGTGAGTCACTTAACCCTCTTTACCTTCATTTCCTCATGTGTAAAATGAGCTGGAGAAGGAAATGGCAAACCATTCCAGCATCTTTGCCCAGAAAACCCTAGATGGGGTCATGAAGAGGCAGAGAAGACTGAACAATATATTAAAGAGAGATCAGAATGTTTTTGTTTAGCCTAGGGGGCAGAATAATTGGGACAATTTGCAAAGAGGCCAGTTTGAGCTTAAAGTCAGGAAAGACTGCCCAGCAATTAGAGCCATCCCAAATGGAATGGGCTGCTTTGGGAGGTAGCGGTTTCTTCTTCATTGGAAGCCTTCAAACAAAACCACTTGGCATGCATGTGGGAGTGAGGATTCTTTTAGGGCAGTGGTTCTCAAAGTATGGTCCAGGAACCCCTAACAGTCCCTCTTAGACTCTTTTGGGAATTGTTTTAGGCCAAAACAATCTTTCTAATGATACAAAAAGATATTTTCATTTATAATATGATAAAAATACGTAGATATAACCTACATAAACAAAAGCTCTTTGAAGGGGGGTCCTTAAGAGTTTTTAAGAGTATGAAGACCCCAGAGTTTGAGAATCACTGCTTTAGCACAAGGGACCTTAGACTTTATTGTATGTCATGGACTCCTTTGAAAGTCTAATGAAGCTTATGAACTCTTCAGAATAATCTTTTAAATGCTTAAACTAAAATACATAGGATTACAAAGAAAATCAACCCCATTGAAATAAGGTTGATTTTTTTCCCTCAATCTAAGTTCATGGACTTAAATCCTGCCTCTGAGATTGTGTGACTGTGGGACAGTCACTTTACTTTCTACAGACCCCAGATTAAGAACTCCTGCTTTGGGATGTAAGTTGAATTAAATGACTGCAGAAAGATCCTGAAATTCTAAAATTCTGTGATCTCTGATCAGCACCAAAAGCATTATCACCACTACCAAGAACACCACCATCTCCGCTGCTGTAACCATCACCATCGATATCAGTATATCTATCATTATCATTACCAAGAGTAGTAAATAGCACCAAATAGAAGTCGAGAGTTGGACTTTCAGGTAGGTCTGAGTTCAAATCCTACCTCAGACACTAGCTGTGCAACTCTGGGCAAGTCACTTAACCTTCCTGTGCCTCAGAAACATGCTTTACCGATTTCACATGGTTATCATATGGATCAAATGAAATCATGGCTTTGAAAGCTCTTTAAAACCTATTAAACACATTCAAGCTATCACCACTACCAACATTCTCATTAACCCTGATCACAGATTAATCTGGGATCTTCTCATCACAAGCTTTCCCTGAGGAGGAGAACTCATCCATATCTGACCATCCCATGCAACACTCACCCATTGTCTTCACTAATTTGACTATGTGCAGCTGCCAAAGCTCTTCCTTGACCTCTTTGGCCATCCAGAGGACAGCAGTGGAGTGTTCAGTCCATCCAGGGGTTGTCTCTTGCTCCCACAGCATCTTCCTTTTCAGTGATAACTCTCTTTGATCATATTCTCCCCACTACTTCATAATTCTTCATTTATAATGTGTTTCAGTCTTCTCAGATCCATGTGCCTCACCAATGCCATTCAATTTAGAGTCTTTATAAACTAGACTCATAGCCTTGTGATGTTAGTGGAAAATCACTGGTGTTAAAAAGATGAGCCCTTGTTTCAGGGGACAGCTTGGGGTTCTTCAAAGAACTTTGTGATTTCCCAAAGGCAACTCTTGTTGCTGTTTTAAGGAACTTCAGATAGAAGATGGAATAGGCACTGGACTTGGAATTAGGAGGACCTAAGCTGGCCCACTACGAGAATCTCAAGATTCACAAATGGACACATGTGGGTGAGAAACCCTTTAAATATGAATTTGAAGGCTGTGATAGGGTATTTGCAAACAGTGGTAACAGGAAGAAGCATATGCATGTGCATACATCCAAAAAACCCTATATCTGTAAAGCGGGTGACAAGTCTTAATATACAAATCAGCTCTCTTAGCAATACATGAAGGTTCATGAATCTCAAGAGGCAGATTCCTTCCCTGCTGCCTGTTCAGGCCATGAATTACCCACTCACTATGGCCTCTGCAAACAGTAGAGTCCACTAAAATCCCTCCTTCCATAATTCAGACTAGCACCAGTCACAACCCAGGACTTCCGCCCAATTTTAACTGGTGGTCCATTTGAGGACAAAAATAAATACTTGAAACCCTATTAACTATAGAACAGATAAAAGAAAGGAAGGAAGGAAGGAAGGAAGGAAGGAAGGAAGGAAGGAAGGAAGGAAGGAAGGAAGGAAGGAAGGAGGGAAGGAAGGATAAAAAAGGAGACCAATCCAGATAGAAATGGAGAGCTTTTTTCACAAGCCACCATCTAGGGCTACATCTTATTACTTAAATTAGCGCAGAAGGTCTTTGGCAAGGTCTGGCAAGATCTCTGGAGTAGCCTTGCCCTTTTCTCAGGATTAAGGAATCACATTTTGACATTCAGATTAATTTTGTTTATCTTCTAAATCCTCACCACCCTCAACTCAATACCCGAATCCTGCTGAATCGATCCCTTCATTTTGACACTCTGGCCAGGTGTTTTTTTTTTTTTTCTTGAGAGGAAGTTTAAAAGGAACGGGGTGTGTTTTCAATGGTTTCAATGGTTAAAATAACAAGAATCTTTCTCTAACCGGATGGTGATTGTTCAGACTCTTACAGTCTTAATCCTGCTGTCTTGAACTTTCTTCAAATCACCACGCTTATGAATCTCTTCTTGTCTAACGCTATTGACACTGCTGAGTATTTGGGTTGGGCTCTCTTTCAGGATGAAAGCTGCGGTGTCGCTCTACACAGATGGCGACTGTCTAGTCTGCAGTGGCATTTTGTAGTAACTTTTCCTTCTTGTGAATAGGTATCGATGACGCTAATATTTATTGTTTGTGACTTAATTATTGATGCAAGTGCCAGGAACTGAACAATATTTATGGGCACAAACTCTATACAGCTTTGTACTATAACTGGTTGGTTGGTTGTCCTTTGTTCTCCAAGAGAATCAAAATGATATCAATATTTTGGAGCAAAGTCCAGTGACAAGGTATAGTATTAGAGGTCTGATTTTTGGGGGGAAAGAGCACTATTTACACTTTTGAAACTACAGGCTCCTTTTCCTATTATTATTATTATTTTATAACAGTATCCCCCTCCCCCGTCCTACCCCGCTACATTAGGGAGGACTGAACCAAATCTGGTTTGGTAGGATGGCGGGGCAGGGTTGGGGAGAAACTAATGCAGATTCTTTTTTCTTTTTGGGTTGAATTTCCTGTCCTTGTTGCAAGGTAGGTTACTTACAGTGTCAGTTTCAATCTGGGAGGACCCTCCTTTTCTTCTTTAGCTCATCTGAGTATTTTACTTCAGGTTTAATATGTTGGCCCTGGGTTTTTGGAGTGCACATCAAATATAGGTAATCAATTCAATTAGTGACCATGACATCTCAATCTTGCACTTCAAAGACTGGAAAGCTGGATTTAAATGTCCCTGTTCTGCATATGTAAACAGAAGGTAACAATGAGTTATATGTCTCTTATTTTCTCTTTCTCTTGCACTACACTTGGAACATTGCAGTGGTATGGAGAAAGGGGGGAGGAGGAGAAGGAGGAGAGAGAAAGGACAGGACAGGAGAGGACAGGAGAGGTAGGAGAGGAGAGAAGAGCAGAGGAGGGGGAAGAGAGAGAACTCCATCTGCCTATATATCTCTGTATCTATATTTACATATATGTATTTACATATACATATATGTATCTATATTTATATATATCTATATTTACATATATGTATATCTTATGTATGCATTTTCAGGAAGCTAGCATGAGTTTGAAACAGTTTGGTGGTGAGTAAAAAAGGCTAGTTTGGGGGTGGCTAGGTTGAGCAGTGAATAGAGCACCAGCCCTGAAGTCAAGAGGACCTGAGTTCAAAGTAGGCCTCAGACACTTAACACTTACTAGCTGTGTGACCTTGGGCAAGTCACTTAACCCCAGTTGTCCTACCCTCCCACCTCCAAAAAGAAAAACAAGGCCAGTTTGATGTGTTTACTTTTGCTTCAAGAGCTTCTTAAGAGAATCCTAGTTTATTGAAATTCTCCATGGTGAAAGTGGATTTACTTTTCTGTATATAATCCAATACCCAACTATCACTCTATTATATGTACACAATATTATGTGTTAGATTATGTATGTAGCATATATAATATTGTGTGATATATATGTATATATACATTAATAGCCATTATGATATTTATAGTAACAACTTTGGAGAGTCATCATGGGAAGAAAAATTGCATATTTTAAGCCTCATGATCTGTAGGCAAAGATATAAAGAAATTTTTCCATTAAAATCAGTAACATAAAAAAAGAAGGCCTGAGTACAAATTCTGCTTCAGACACTCATAGGCAGCATAACTCTGGGTAAATGGATGACTCTCTCTGTGCCTCAGTTTATTCATCTGTAAAATGAGGCTGTTGGACTATGACTTTGTGTCTTCTAACTGTAAATTTATAATCCTCTTAATTTCTAGTTCTAGAACCAGATCATTATCTATTTGGAGTGTCTATTCAGAGAGAGAAAGATATATATATATATATACATGCACACACTTGTATACAAGTGTATGTACATGTATATATAATGTTTATATGTATGCATTTATAGGTATAGATCATCTATATATAATATGTCTACACATACATATATGCATATATTATATTGCATGTAGATGTATACAATGGAAAACTTTCTAAACTGTTCATCAAATTGTATATTATGGTTGGGACCCTGGGCGTCTTTCTCTGCTTAGTTCTTCCTTCAAGGTTAGAGTGATCATAGATCTCTTTTAGGAGATTGTACAGTGTTTTCAAGCTCCATGATACAAGCACAATGTCATTGCCACTGACACAGACATTGGTGGCAAGGGGCACAGTGGGTAGAGTGTTGGACTTGGTGTCAGGAAGACCTGAGTTCAAATGCTGATTCAAATACTAGCTATGTGACTATGGACAAAACACACAAACTCTCTGAGCCTCAGTTTCCTCCTCTGTAAAATGGGGATAATAATAAAGGTACCTCACAGGTTGTTGTAAGTTAACATATGTAAAGCCCTATGCAAACCTTAAATTGCTATCCAAATGCTAGTTATCATCATCGTGATGATCTCCACATAGGAGCATCTGGAGGGCTTCAGGGTCTATAGAGAACCCCTCAGAGACTTGGTTTCTATACTAGATTTTCTCCATGATAGTGGTGAAGACCTTTGTCAAACATTCATCTCCCTGTTTGGTGCCTCCCCTTATGTTAATAATCAGAGAATTGTCGAACAAGGCTGTCTCTGTTATCTCAACTTTCAAGTACTATTATTTAACTTTGACATATGCATAAACAACATCTTGTTGGAAGAGGGACTCTTAGACAATGCTTTTTCATATTTTTTAAAGCAATAAGCATCAGAGGATCTTGTATTCTTTATATCTTTCAGCCAATTGTGTGATGGTAAAGAAGTCAGTCAGTCAATAAACATTTTAAGTGCCTACTATGATCTAGGTATTGTGTTAAGTGCTGGAAGATGTGTTCTGCTGTGGAATCTCACTGGCAGAAGTCACCTGTTCCTTTATGATACCTTCATCAAAGATGCCCTCTGTTGGGGCAGCTAGGTGATGCACTGAATAGAGCACCGGCCCTGGAGTCAGGAGGACCTGAGTTCAAATCTGACCTCAGGCACTTGACACACTTACTAGCTGTGTGACCTTGGGCAAGTCACTTAACCCCAATTGCCTCACCTTCCCCTCTCAAAAAAATTGTCTTCTGTGTGTGGATTATTCTCATAAAATTTTATGCACATGGATCAGTATTTATGGATATTCTCTTGGTCACCTTTTCAGGCAGATGGGTAATCATGACAAGGTCTGAGATTTTCCATATCCTAGACTTCTTCCTTTTCTTCAGATGTCTTGAGAATCAATTCCTCAATACCCTCAAAATTTTATTTCTCCAACATGTACCTCCTCTAGATTTAGTCTAATCCATCAACTTTCCCATCTCTGATTTTTTAGGCTATTCACCCACTCAACTATTCCATTTTAAAAAATTACAAATTTGATAGACATCAACAAACTTGACCATTTCCATATGTAAAGAAAAAAATAATTGTCTATGAAACCATGAATCTCAATTATGTACATCTTTTTTCAAGTACCTAATATATTTGACATGGTGATTGCAATACTGTCCTGCTTGTCCGTGTATCTATGAACTTTCTTTGTTTTTTTAATATGTATTGTTTAATTAACACCGCTGATTTCCTTTTTCTGGACATCACCAATATCACTCCTCTTGTAATTCTCTCCTATACCCAACCATAACCCAAACAAAATAAATATCCTCTTTGTAAAAAATAAGAACAGCCAGGGTAAAGAGATCCATACTTTGGCTATATCAGAAAATGTCTGCCTCATACTACACCTGTCATTTATCACTTCTCTGTCAAGAGCTGGAGGGATGATTCATAAATTCAATCCTATTCATCATTCAATGCCATTTCCTCTTCCTCCATAAATGCTTCCAGAATAAGAATCTACCTTTGGGGACTGGTTTTGATTTTTCTTGGTATAACCCCCACCCCAATTATTGTAATTACAGAAGACTCAGACAGTTCCAGTGAATCAGTCAAAGTATAAACTAACTATGAATAAAACTTGCCCAATTTCCAAGAAATAAAGCACTCTGGTCATTGGATGAGAACAGATGATGGCATACAGGAAGTATCTTTGCATTGGCTGAAAGAATCAGACACACCACTGAGCCTATGTATAACACAGAAAACCAATTCAGAATATTGTATTCTAGAAGCCAGTCTAGATGAAAGGATTCCAACCTAGTCACTAAAAAGGAATTGCTTTGGAGAAGGAAAGAGTTTCTCTCCCCCACCCTCCTCATCACCTTTTAACCCCACGCCCACCAGCAATCACTAACCGAGTTGTAATAGTCAATGATAAAGAAAGTGCTTCTAGATAAGTGTGGAAAGACCATCACCCAAGGATGGCAGCCGTTTTGGGGAATGTGCCCCCTAATCACAGAATCATCAGCTGTGGACTCTAGAAAATCTAGAAAATCCTCAGAGCCCAGAAAGGAACATTACATAAGAGGACACTCTATAAAGAGAGAAAAGGACTTTCAGTAATCAGGAGCCTTTACCACATGGGGCCTCACTGCTATTTTCCTAAAAATTTGATCCCGTTCTCTCCAGGGACCTTGTACATTCCACTCCAAGGTTTGGAGGGAACGTTTTGTACCAACTGATCTTACTATGCTGCCTTAGTAAATATCTTTGCAAAAAAAAAAAAAAGCTAATTGAGGCCATTGGGTGATGATACCATACTGAAACCGACAACCCCTCAGGGTTACCCTCCCCCAAACGCCTGAGGGAAGGAATAGTCACTTTGTTCTGCAATTGTAGCTGTGGGAGTAGCCTTGGAGGGGATGCTACTTTGTATTCCCAACACTTTGATACATAGTAAGCATTTAATAAATGATAGTTGATTGACTGATATACCCAGGTACTGGAGGACAAACATTTCATTTCTGTCTGTATCCCCCCAAACCTAGCCCAGTGCTTGGCCGGGTAGCTTATTAAATTCTTTTTGATGATTAGCTGATTGTCCAAGGTCACACAGCCAGCTGGTGGCAGAGCTAGGCTCTTGACTCCAAATTCCCTCCCTGAAGTAAGAAGAGGAAGGAGCAGACAGTGGAATTGAGATGACAGGAGACCTTGGAAACAGGGAGGCTTTTGTAGGATTGCCGCTGATTGCCCACAGGCTTGGAGGCTATGAAGTTTGACTCATTCCCCAGATTACAATCTCATAGAAGTCATCTTGTGTCTGCCCCCCGACCCTGGGGAGGGCTACACCTGAGCGACCCAAGACACAGTCATCTTTCTGCCTTCTTAAAAATGCCCAGAGAAAAAGATAACCCAGGGTGACACATTCCATTCTTAGAATTCTTACCTGGTCTGTACAGAAGTTTCTACCCATGTCTAAACTAGGGGCCCAATGCACTGTAGTGAAGAGGGTGCTGGAGTGTGATAGGAATGCTGACATTTGGACTAATTAGGTGATTCTGGACAAGTATCTTCTCTCTGAGCCTCAGTTTCCTCATCTGTAAAATGGGAATAATCACATTTACCCTGTCTGCTTCATAGAGCTCCTATAAGAAAAGAAATCCGTTGTAAAACTTAATGTGCTATAGAGATGTGAATGTTTCTGAGTTAGATTCCTCTCTCTTCCCTTGGGTACTGGGGACCAGAGCTGTATAGACTTCAGGCCCTAGACTGAGATTCCAGAAATGCTGCATGCAATATTCAGACCCAGGAGTAACCACTGCACTTCACTGCCTTTGTCCAGGTTTCTTTAATATAGGTAGAGGCCTGCAAAGACAACTCAGGGAGTAGAGTGGGTATCAGGCATTGACCCCCTCGCCCTCGGGCAGCTGTTGATGACACTTATTCTTCCCATTTAATAATAAATAATAAATTTAATAATAAATAATAAATTAATAATAAATTTTCTTCCCCTTCTCTTTCTTTAAATTTTGGTTTTTGGTTTTTACAGCTCCTAGGTCCTCCCCTCCCCCCATATCCCTTTTCTCCCTCCTCCAGAGTTATCCCTTGTAACAAAGAATTTTTTTTTTTTTTTTGCTTTTTGGAGGTCAATTGGGCTTAAGACTTGCCCAGGTCACACAGCTAGTAAGTGTTAAGTAAGTGTTAAATATCTGAGGCTGCATTTGAACTCTGGTCCTCCTGACTCCAGGGTTGGTGCTCTATTCACTGAGCCACCTAGCCGTCCCTATAACAAAGAATTTTTAAAAGAAAAAAGGGGGAATTCAATAAAATTGATAAACAACAACAAAAATCTGATGTTATATGTAACGTTCTGTACCCATGGCCCCCCACCTTTGCCAAGGAGCAGGTCTTCTCTCCTCTTCTGCCCCTTGACGTCTGTTTCCTGTCCCTTTCTGTCTTCTTCCCTGTCTATAGAAGCAGATAAGTGACAGAGTACAATAGGGCTGGAGTCAAGAAGACCTGAGTTCAAATCTGCCAATACTTAATAGCTGTGTGCCTCTGCCTCCCTGGGCCTCAGTGTTTTCAGCTGTAAGATGGGAATGATATTAGCTCCTATTTCATAGTGTTGTTGCAAGAACCAAATGAGACCTTTGTAAAGCACTTAGCCCAGTGTTTGTTCATGACTGTTACAGATATGTTTTGCATGACTATGCATGTATAACCCATATCTAATTGCTTGTCTTCTCAATGAAGGGAATTGAGGATTGAGGAAGGGAGAGAATTTGTAATGCAAAATTTGAAAAACAAATGTTAAAAATTGTTTTTACATGTAACTTTCTGGGGAAAAACAAAATATTAAATAAAAGCTAAAAAAAAAAAGAGTTAAACCAAATAGTTATAAAAAAGAATTCACTTCAAACAGAGAAGAAACAAAGGAAGTCATTAGAAAAATAAATGCTTGTTTCCTTCCTTCCTTTTCCTCAGACCCTTGAGGACCTTGCTTAGGCCCATTAGTGACCTGGAGAGACCACTGGCTCTTGCCCCAGTGACTGTTCTTGGAAGCTGCTGTGTGAGAAAACAGCCCAGCAGAGATTTGTCTCCTGAATGTTCCTGGGTGCAGGCCTCTTGCCCTAACTTGAATAGCTTTCAGGTGGACCAATTAATTATCTTCACCCAAAGAAGATAGCTCCTCACTGTCTCCTGGATGATGAAACCGTTACTGAAAGTGTGCACACTCTTCTCCCTGTGCTATGGTGATTATAGGGTTTGGCTGATGGGAGAAGGCACACAAGGGGTGGGTGCAGGGGGATGGGCAGGACCCATAAAGTTGAGGGAAGGAGTGAAGGACAACCATAGAAAACCTGCAGGGTTGGGTCACCCAGGGAACCTAGACGGACGATGTGTCAAAGGAAAGATCTAGCCCATGGCATGAGACCAAATGGCCCTCGATTAGGTTGACACATCAAAGAGAGGCCATAGCAAAGGTCCACCTTTCTTTTGTTCTTGGAGTCCTCAGTTTCCAGTCTTTCTAGTCAGTATGGACATACAGTCAGCCTACTATAGCTAAGTGTTGCCCATAGAGGCCCAGCATGGGCCCATTATTGCCCTGATATCTCCTCCTCCTATACCTATCAGGCCCCTTGGCCTCCCTCCTTGGAGTGGTGGCAAGGTTCCAAAAGTCAGCTTCTCACAGACACCACACCAGCTATTCTGGCTCTCACCAATTCCTGCAGGGCAGAACCCAGACAAGCCTGCACTGGATTGGAATAGCAGAGAGCTAAAGGTGGAGAGAGAAAATCCACTTGAAAGTGTCCTTATCCAAGCATGCTTCTGAATCTTTGAGGCCCTAGAGAAAGCACCTGTCCCTTCCTTTAGCTGAGAAGCACAGTGAAAGAAGGTGAAAATGGGGGTTCTTTTCAGCTGGGGATTGCTTCATTCTTTGTATCTATCTCCAGAGCCTAGCATGATGCTTGGCACAAAGGGGACAAATATTAAATACTTGTCAAATTTAATTGCTCACCATTTTGGAACTCAATTTGGAAAGATGCCCCCAAAGTCACTAAAATGTGCAAAACTTTTGATCTGGAAATATTGCTACAAAGATTTATATGTCGAAGAGATCAAAGAAGAAGGAAAAGGGCCCATTTATAGCTCTTTTTGTAGTGGTGAAGAACTAAGAAGTTAGAGTGCCAGCCTACTGGGGAATGGCTAAACAAATCATGGTAAATGATTGTAATGAACTGTGAGCTCCTTAAGGGCAGGGACTGTCTTTTGCCCTTTTTTTGTATTTCCAGTGTCTAGTACAGTGCCTAGCACATAGTAGGTACTTACTAAGTACTTATTGAGTGACTCAAATGATGAATGGGATAGTTTCAGAGAAATCTAGGAAGACTTGTATGAAATGATGCAAAGTAAAGTGAACAGACCCAGGAGAACAAATTATACAATAAAAACAGCATTAGAAAGACAAACTCTGATCAATTCTAGGGGTTGGGATGATGAAGCATGCTACCCATTTCATGAGGAAAAGGTGATGGACATAAAGTACAGAGTAAGACATACGTTTTCAGATATGACCAAGGTAGGAATTTGTTTTGCACAACTATGCCTATTTGTTACAAGGATTTTGGTGGTTTTTTTTTTTTAATGGGGGGGGAAGGAAGAGAAATAAATGCTTGTTAATTGTAAAAAAAGTAAAACTTTTTAAAATTTAAATTGCCCATGATGACAGCTGGTAAGAAAACAACCATATGCAGTTTTCAGATAAAGAAATTAAAGATACCTATAGTCATATGAAAAAATGCTCTAAATCACTATTGATTAGAGAAATGCAAATTAAAACAACTCTGAGGTACACCTCACATCTATCAGATTGGTTAATATGACAGAAAAAGGAAAATGATAAATGTTGAAGAAGATGTGAGAAAACTGGGCCACTAATGCATTGCTGGTGGAGTTGTGAACTGATCCAACCAATCTGGAGAGCAATCTGGAACTAGGTTTAAAGGGCAATCAAACTTCATACCCTTTGATCCAGCAATACTACTACTAGGCCTGCATCCCAAAGAAATCATAAAAAAGGGAAAAGGACCTACATGATAGCAGTTCTTTTTGTGATGGCAAAGAATTGGAAATTGAGGGGATGCCCATCAATTGGGGAATGACTGAACAAGTTGTGGTATATTAATGCAATGGAATACTCTTGGAAATTATGAGCAGGCAGATTTAAAAAAAACCTGAAAAGACTTATATGAACTGATGCTGAGTACAGTGAGCAGAACCAGAACATTGTACACAGTAACAGCAACATTGTTCAATGACCAACTTTGATAGACTTAACTCTTCTTAGCAATACAAATGATCCATGACAATTCCAAAAGACTCATGATGGACAATGCTATCGACATCCAGAGAAAGAACTATGGAGTCTGAATGTAGATCAAAGCGTACTATTTGTACTTTGGTTTTGTTTTTGTGTCTTTTCCCTTTTGTTTCTTCTTTCACAACATGACTAATGTGGAAATATGTTTACATGATTGCACGTGTGTAACCTATATCAGATTGCTTGCCATCTTGGGGAGAGGGAATGGGAAAGAGGGAGAAAAGAAATGAAACAAAAAATCTTATAAAAAATAAAAGTTAAAAACTATCTTTACATGTAATTGTAAAAAATAAAATACCATTTACCAAAAAATCTAGCCATATGCAACATAAGAAAACAAATCATATATAAGTGATTAAGAGGAAGAGTGGAATGGTAGAAAAAGTCAGAGGATCTGAGTTCCAATCCTGCCTCTGACATGTATTCCCTGTATGACCTTGGCCAGGTCACTTTGCCTCTAGAGGGCCTCTGTTTTTTCATCTGTAAAATGGGAGAGTTGGATTCTATGGTTTTCCATTCCAGCTCTAGACCTATGATTAGTAACCACAGAGTACTCAAGTAGAGAAGTAAGCAAGGGCTAGAGTTTTCACCCATAAAGGATTCTTATCATTTGGACAGGCTCAGGGTAGAAGATAGCCCCATATCCCAACCTGCATCCCCATGAACTAATTCCTGTCCTCCAGTCTTCTGCTCTAGGACAGTTACCACTGCCCTACCTACTGTATAATGAGTCTTGCCTTGATTAGACTAGGGCATCTAACTGGAATTTCTGTGCTTTAGGAAAATGATACTAACAACATCAGCAACAACTGACATTTTTATCACTCTTGCAGAATTTCAAAGGTTGCAATATTGCCATATTTTACCTTAAGACAGCACTGGGACATAGGCATGGGGCTACAACTAGGGTGCAGTGGCTAGGACTTTGACCCACAGCAGAGATTCCCAAAGTGTGCCCTTCAGTAAGACCCTTTCAAGGAGTTCACAAGGTCAAAACTATTTTCATCACAATACTAAGCTCTTACTTGCTTTTTTCACTCTTGTTCTCTCACAGATGAACAATGACGTTTTATTTCAGAGGTTCCTTGACCTGTGAATTAAAGATTTAGCTGCACACAGACTGAGTTACTCTCATCTGCAGAATTGCACTTTTACCTTACAGATGAACAGATTGGCAGATGGGATTGGACTTGCTTTTTCTCTCATATTTATCTGGTAGCAGCATTAACTAATCATAGAAGATCTTTGGCATGAATACTGGACAGCAAACACAGGTGGAGCTGAAATATTCAAAGCATTGAGTAACTTTTGGAATCTCACGGTTTATTCTGAAACTGTGCTGATATTCACATGGATGGTGCGAAAGTCACAGTGGCTAAAACCATGGGTGTGGATCAAGGCAACAGTGCCAAACTGAACTCTCCCCCACCACATACTTTCAATAAAAAGAAATGCTAATTTCACTTAAGAATATCCTTGGTGAAGCAATCAAAATTACTGATTCTATTAAATCTTGACTCTCGAGGACACATCTTTTTAATATTCCCTGTGGCAAAAAAAAAAGGACGTGCACATTAAATATGCCTGCTGCATATCAAAGCACGATGCTTGTCTGGAGGGAAATCACTTAATCAATTGTTGGAGTGATGAACTTGACCAGGTGTTTCTTTCACAAAGCACTATTTTGACTTAAAAGAATAACTGACCAAGTCTAGCCGTTTGGCAGCATGGGTATCTGGTAGATGATTTCTCCAAAATGAACGAAGTGAGCCTGTCCCTTTGAGGAAAAACAAATGATCCTATTCATAGCTAATGACAAAATTTGAGCTTTCAAGAGAAAATTAGAATTTTGGAAAATTTGTATCAGTCACTGTAAGTTTGATACCTTTTCAATACTTAATTTCTCTGATGAGATTGGTAGTGATATTAACAAATGTGAATTTTTAAAAATTATATTGTGAACTGTGTCAACATTTGGAAGATCTGCATAAATCGGTGAATCAATATTTCCCAAACGGCCACAGCATATTACAAAATCATTCATGGGCAAAAGATCCATTCAAAGTACAAGATAGACCACTGGTTAGTGTTAGCAGCGTATGAAGAGTTCGCTGATATGGTTTAATATCCCACATTGCAACTAACCTTTAAAAAACTACCACTTGTCCAGGTTTACTGTAGTAGCAAAGAAAAATATCCACAATTATCTGAAAAGACCATTAAAATACTTCTTCCTTTACTGACTACATGTCTGTTGGAGGTTAGATTTTCTTCATATACTTCAAACAAAGTAACATCATGACAGTTTGAATGCAGAAGCAGAAATGAGAATCCAGCTTCTATTAAATCAGAAGTCAGAGATTTCAAAAAATGTAAAGCAATGCTACTCTTCATTCATTTTTTTCTTTGAAAAATGTAAGGGTAGAGCAGCTAGCTGGCGCAGTGAGTAGAACGTCGGCCCTGGAGTCAGAAGGACCTGAGTTCGGATCTGGCCTCAGACACTTAATGCACACACAAACAAAAACCTAGCCATGTGACCTTGGGCAAGTTACTTAACCCCAATTGCCCTCCAAAAAGCAAAAAAAAAAAAAATGTAAGGGTTTTCTCTCATAAAATAAGTTATTTATGTTAATATTTAAATGATTTGTTATTGTTTTTAATGAATTCATAAATAAATATTTGTAATTTATCCATTTTAAATTTCAATTCAGTAAATATTGATAGATATAAGCCACATAAACAAAAGCTCTTTAAAGTGATCAGTAATTTTTAAGAGTATAAAGGGGGGCTGAGAACAAAGAGTTTGAAAACCACTGATTTAGAGGGTGCAAAATTTTAACATATACACTCCTTTGGCAGATTTAAATGACATTATTTCTCCTTCTTTTTAATGAATTTATTTTAGTTACTTGTATTACTTTGACATCATGATTTACAATCGACTTGCAGGAATACTTTGCACTGCTTGTCCCAGGCAGAAGAATTCTAGTTACTTTTCTGGTTGGGAGTCATTACTTGCTCTATTTTGCAGAGAGAAGAATCAAGGCTTAAAGAAAATTTAGGTGACTTGTCCAAGATCACCTAGTTAATAAAGGACAGGTGTAGGATTTGGCCTCACATCTTTCCTGACACCAAGACTAACTTTTTGAAAGAAAATAAAACTTTGGGTATAGAAGAGTGCAACAAAATTCACTCAGGGACAAAAAATGGGCCACTTGGTATAATAGAATCCATGTTGGATTTGAAGTCAGGTTGTTGTTCAGTGATATCCAACTCTTCATGACCCCATTTGGGGTTTTGTTGGCAGAGATACTGGAGTGGTTGGCCATTTCATTTGACAAATGAGGAATCTGAGGCACACAGGGTGAAGTGACTTGCTCAGGGTCACGAAGCTAGTTTCTGAGGTCAGGTTTGAACTCAGGAGGATGAGGCCACCTTGGGATC